>CM060958.1:44108944-44498574 GCA_030765055.1 Mantis religiosa | reverse complement strand
TAGTTTTACATTTGCTGGGTTTCTGATCTGTAGAAATTGCAACAAAAACACCCCATCAGTAATGTGTGAATCCTATACAATAATGTCTGTAAAGCTCGTTTAGTAAAATAAGAACACTTGGTTTTCTCCAGTCGACAGGAAATACGGGATGCTTTCTCATTAACTACGATATCCTTTCGCTAATTTTCTCTTCATCCCGTTTGAATCCCACTCTTCGGTGTTTCTAAGTTTCACAGGGTACGGCAATGCCAGACAGATGTCGCGGATGTTTACTCTAAGGAAATAGGATTTCTTTGGTGGTAACAACAGCAGTAATATGTAGCGTATAGTCTGACGTTAACATCAGATGTATAAGTTAATTTAACCTAACGTATTAACACCAAAATATGCCTTGAGTAAAAGGGATAGTGAGAAATCAGGGAGAAAAGGTTGTTAATATCTCTTTTAGTCGCCAATATATCAGAGCTGAAAATCTGCTGCAATTTCGTCCCGTGCAAGTTTCTCTACATAACAGTAAATGAAGTCAAAGTATCCACCAGAGGCCTACTATGGTATGAACGCGATTGGCGGGGTCCCGAGCCAAATAATTTAGTTAAAGATTTGAATTACTAGGCTTAATAAATCCAGAAGGTATTCTTCATAAAATTAATGTAATAAATAACTGTTCTTCATTAGAGGTACAAGACTATTAAAACTGTAAAGTGAGGAGATCATACAATAAACCTTCAGGTTTTAGTGTTAAGGGCATTGAAGCCGCCTTCTCCATTATAATAAGTCAAGTCAAAGCAGGAAATGTAATTCAAATTTCAATGAACTTAGAAACCAAACAATTCATTAGCTCAAAGTTCAGGTTCATAATGAAAGGGTTAAAATCCCTTATTAACTTATTACTTAACAAAACCTTTAAAAGAAAATCGGGATGGTAGTAAAAGTAATAAAATTACACTATTCATCCTATCACGATAACCCTTTTAAATCAGGCATTTTGAAATTAGGAAAAATAAATTTTGAATTAACCATTATCTATTATTTAAAAAGCATAAATGGGTTACAATTCAACACCTTCAGACATCAGAATAGCTTGCAGAAACACACACAAAAATCACACACACACACACACACACACACACACACACACACACACACACACACACACACACACACACACACACACACACACACACACACACACACACACACACACACACACACACACACACACACACACACACACACACACACACACACACACACACACACACACACACACACACACACACACACACACACACACACACACACACACACACACACACACACACACACACACACACACACACACACACACACACACACACACACACACACACACACACACACACACACACACACACACACACACACACACACACACACACACACACACACACACACACACACACACACACACACACACACACACACACACACACACACACACACACACACACACACACACACACACACACACACACACACACACACACACACACACACACACACACACACACACACACACACACACACACACACACACACACACACACACACACACACACACACACACACACACACACACACACACACACACACACACACACACACACACACACACACACACACACACACACACACACACACACACACACACACACACACACACACACACACACACACACACACACACACACACACACACACACACACACACACACACACACACACACACACACACACACACACACACACACACACACACACACACACACACACACACACACACACACACACACACACACACACACACACACACACACACACACACACACACACACACACACACACACACACACACACACACACACACACACACACACACACACACACACACACACACACACACACACACACACACACACACACACACACACACACACACACACACACACACACACACACACACACACACACACACACACACACACACACACACACACACACACACACACACACACACACACACACACACACACACACACACACACACACACACACACACACACACACACACACACACACACACACACACACACACACACACACACACACACACACACACACACACACACACACACACACACACACACACACACACACACACACACACACACACACACACACAAGAACGCAGGACATATATGGACAAAGGAGAGCGTGCTTCTAAAATACGTGTAATATCTTCCCTGCCTTGACTGTTTTACTGTTTCCACTATCAGCAGACTAAGGCGCCTAAAGACCGCGAGAGGGTCAGCACATACTTGACAAACGAGGAAATTGCCCAATTCGGTCCCGTAGATGGTAGCGTGTCTGCCTCACGTTCAAGAGGTCCCAAGTTCGAACCTGGGTCAGGGTGAATTACCTGGATAAGGTCTTTTCCGGGGTTTTTCATTATCCTTAAAAAGACGAATGTCAGGTAGCTCTAAGCTCCATGAACCCTGAGCATCATTTCACCCATTTCATTCACCGTCCGATATGACAACGCTGGAGGAAGTGAAATTAAAAAAAAGAAAAAAAGGTGGAAATTGAACTTTGTGCTTAACATTTTGCTGTCTTACGGAAACTTGTGTTCCTCAGGCTTTTTACGGATTTTTTTTTTTCAACCTTGAGGTTATTACTACGTAAAAGCTACAAGCTGAGTACTTCAATAGTATAGTTTCTTGTGCTAAGATAGATAAACAGCTGAGTTCTTCAACTTGAAATAGTTGACAGCTCGCTTGGCCTACATTAAACTAATCCACCAAATTAACTGGTACTGCCTATTCTCACACGGACATCCAGAGAAATATATCCTATCCTTCACAACTGTAGCAGCCACTAGCAAATGCGTCGAAGATCGATATCTTGAAGATGCCATCAAACGTGGCGCGCAGGGATACGTCAAGTGGAAGTCTATACTTATTATTCCGTACTGATGGCCAATACTGATGTGAGTTTAATACACATTTTTACAATTTTTGGTAAAGCCGATTCGAGTATGAAATTCAAGATCAGTGAGAATTATTCTACACTAGCCGAGATGGAAGCGTGTATAAGTACAATTCTTTTAAGATGAGGTCCTCAACGAATGAGAACCTTTAACACTATTTTCATCCGTAAACATTTACTTCAAAACTGGTCCGGGGGGTCTATACGTACTCGTTCTGTGATATTACACTTAGCGCAAAAAAAAAAACACAAATCTATTACATGTTTAGTAAACTTCATTTCGAAATGGCGAAGGAAAACACCTCCTTTAGAATCGATTTAGGAATTTTGTTATATAAAAATTGTATTTTCTTGGAGTCAATGCGCTACTACAGCGTCTATAAAACTGGCTATATACAAACCTCACATGACTGAGTTGAGCATCTTAGTGTAAATTATCATAAAATATCGGTATTAAAATGTTAAAATAAGATTTTGTTGCAAATTAATTTAATTGCATATGTATTTAAACACCGGAATATATAATTTTATGTCATTGCTTTAATATTCTGTAAGTATTTAGGCGAAATTAATATTTTTTAAAGGATTTTTAATAGAGTCAACATGAAAAATTCAATGCCATGGCCGGGATTTGAACCACGGATCTCCTGGTTTCCGTCCAGTCACTCTTAACCTTTGAGCTACCATGGCCAACGTGCCGTCCTGACATTAAATTCTCAATTTTACTCGTATATTTACCCAGTAGACCACTAGGGCCTCTCGCATCCTAAATAATCCAATTTGTGGCGACTTACCTACGTAAGTACTTAAGTCCCAGGCTTCATCATTTAACTCTTATTATTTTGGTTATTTGATGGAAATTAATCATTTCTCCACACTAGTAATTCGCCACAAACGGGGTATCTCGGATGCGAGAGCATCTAGTGGTCTCCCGGGGAAATATATGAGTCAAATGGAGAATTTAATGTCCGGACGGCACGTTGGCCATGGTAGCTCAAAGGTTAAGAGCGACTGGACGGAAACCAGGAGATCCGTGGTTCAAATCCCGGCCATGGCATTGAAGTCTTCGTGTTGATTCTTATCTATTAAAAACCTTAGCCTATATACGGCTAGTGTGGAGAAATGGTTAATTACCATCAATTAAATAATTTTTTTTTTAAAGATTTAACTGTTTTATAAAGCAAGTTAATAATTTATAACCCAATGAGAAATTTATATGCTAAAAATTGTTAAGAATTATTTTCAAGAGTAGAAAATTATATGCTTCTTGAAAAGTTTAAAGTCTTGAACGACTTCAGCGTTAAGTAAACCTTCTTTATAACGATGATGATTTGTATATAAGGGTGCTCAACTGCTTGGTCATCAGCGCCCTTACAAAAACTAATTAATGGCAATAGCCGGAGATAAAACATTAAAAATTAAAAAAAAAATCAAAACAAAGTGACAATAAAATAAATAAGTCCAAATGGGTAAAAACAATTAAAAGCTATAATTAGCAATAAAATACCAAAAGGCATAAGAATTACCACTTTCAATATCAACTTACCATGACAAAACAAACTATCTGCCCAGTGGAGGTCGAATCAATTTGTTCCTTTCCTTAGGGGCCGGGCTAGCATTTTCAGTAGGTTTTTTCTGCCTTTTCCTCACTGTCGTTGGGGTAGTGAGGACAGGATCTACCCACTCCACATCCTCAATGAAGGACGACTTTTGTACTGGTAACTTTGATTCGAGTTTCTCGAGACGATCGGAAACTGCGACCGGCGAAGACGAAAGTCGCCGGAGTCCTCTCCAAATGATTCCTCAGATACTGTTGGAGGAGACGTACGCGTACATTTGTGCTGGCTAGCTTTCTGTTCGTTGGTCTTACTATTTTCCTTAAGGAAGTCAGTTCTGTCATATGAGGTTTTAAATTTTCCTGGCGATACATGCCCGCCTTGGTAGCGTGGTGGTAGCATGTCTGCCTCACGTTCAAGAGGTCCCGAGTTCGAAACTCGGTCAGGGTGAGTTACCTGGATAAGGTTTTTACGGGGGTTTCCCGTATCCTGTAAAGACAAATGTTGGGTAACTCTACGCTCTATGGACCCCGGACTCATCTGAGCATCATTTCACCTATTCCATTCATCGTCGGATATGACTTAAGTTGGAGGACGTAAATTACAAAAAAAAAAAAAAAAAAAAAAAAAAAAAAAAAAAAAAAAAAAGGCGATACATTATATATTACTGTTTTACGTGTTCTAGAAGTAGAGGCTTTCGGCGGTGACATGGCTGAATCCTTCTTATTAGGACTGGACTTGGTCGGCGCGCTCACTGTTGTTCGTGTTGGTGTTTGTTGGTTTGGCTGTGATATTGGTGAAATAGATCTTTCAGATATTACTGCTCCGTTTATGTCGCTTGTTTGTGTTACAATTTCACGTCTAGGTACCGGCTTAGCTGCAACTGCACTATAAGTAAGGGTCCTAGGGATAGAAGGCTACGAATACGCTATACGAGTTTCCAAGAAGGACACTCTCTCTCTCTTACACGGATCTCTTGGAAATAAAAATTAAACAAAAATAAACAAAAAATTGTTATGGATTATTTTAAAGAGCAGATAGGTAATTATAAATTGATGTGTTGGAACTGCTTCTTGAAAAGTTTAAAGTCCTGAATGACTTTAGCGTTATAAAACCTTATTTATGCATTTACAAAAATGTATTGATACACATAGGTAATTTTCAAGTACATTCATAGATTTTTATCCTCCCCAACACCCTCAAACTTACGAAATTGGGTGAGATACGGGAACTGAACCCGGCACTTTCCCAATGAGGCATATTACCGTAGAAAAACCTTGCTCAGCATGGATATTAAATGTTTTTTATCATTTTGAAATATAAAGACACCAAAAACCAAGCGGATACTTTAGGCAGAGTTCTGTTTAAACCCCTACTAAAAGGACTGGTGATATATCTTAGTATACAATCTCATTACAAAAACTGTGTTATGAGTTTTTCCGTTGCGTTCGCTGTTTTAATTTATGCCCGAGACAATCTTCCGGTGCCTCAGCATAAAAAGTACACAGGAGGGTGTTTTTCCGAAACGACTCAGAGATTCCGTTGGTAGAGTTTGCTGTACCGTGCATTCATAATGGTTACACTACCGCTCCTCAAGGATTCGTGGCAAAGCACCGAAACATACAACCTACAGAATGTTTCAACAACTTTGAGAGAAGGATCAAAAACATGAATTTGAGATCAGCAATCTCATAGCATAGCGAATCGGATTTCATAACAACCTTTTAGGCCCGGTTGCATGAAAGATAATCTAAGTTCAAGCATACGAAAATGATCTTCAGTCAAGGTGAACTTATAATTTTGTTTGTATAAACATAGATCAAAGTTCATGGCCTTTCGATCTAAGATCAAACCTAACTGGTGAATTTTCTCCAGTTAACTTGATTGAACTTAGATCAACAGAACTGCAGAATTTATACAATACTTCCTGAGAAGAAATAAGTCGTGCAGCTCTAAATAAAATGAAGTACTGCATTTTTATGGTTACTTGGATAAATAATTATGTTCATAATAATTGTGTCCATAACCTACATATTTTTATTATTTTTAGATGATGTGAATAGGGGCGCTCAAATATGGTGGTTATCCGCGCCCTTTAAAAAACAAGTCATGGCAAAAGCCAGATATAAAAATTTCTAAAAAATACATAATTATATATAAACCTATTAAAACTGCGCGCGCGCACACACACACACACACACACACACACACACACACACATACATATATACTTAAAAAGATCAAAACTTGCTAAATATTTCCTTCACTAAATCCTAAAGTCTAATTTGGAGAAGAATCTAAATACCTTCTCCACTACTGTGTTATCGTCCGCTAGCATTTCTGCGAAGCTGGCCGTCAGCTGCAGACGCGTCATAAGGTCCGCTAGGTGAAAACACTCTAGCAGCACGTGTCGCACAGATAACGCTTCATTGCAAAACGGACACAGTGGAGAAGGCTCCATTTTAAAAAGAAAACTATGAGTAAAAAAGCAGTACCCAGTACGCAACCGAGCCAGACACACCTCCTCGCGACGAGATGACCGACAGGAGGTAACCCAGGGAATCGGAAATTCTTTCACAGATCAAAGTTTATTATTGCGGAGAGCAGACCACTCTTCCTGCCAGCAGGTTTGCACAGCTCTCCGCAATACGGCCCTAAAATCTTCCGATGTCACACATGGTACACGAAACCTGGGCTTCGTGGTAGCCATCTTGGCTGCCGAATCCGCCATTTCATTCCCCCGCAAGCCTGCGTGACCAGGAATCCATGCACACACCACGTTAACGCCAGAAGCGTGTAAAACGTGGAGGGCATCCTGTATACGCTGCACAATAGGGTGGTAGTTGTTCAGCTGCCGTTGGCTTTGAAGTGCACTGAGGGAATCACTCAGGATTAAGCAGTTCCCCAACTTTCGTCGACGTACGTGTAAAATGGCCCGGTATATTGCATAAAGCTCTGCAGTAAAAATGGAAGTGCTAGTGTGGAATCCGAATGTATACGGTTGGGTTCCACACACGTAAGCACAACCGACACCATTTGAGTTCTTGGAGCCATCAGTATAAATTATAACATGGTCCTCATATCGCGATAAAAATTCTAAACGACATGTGCGGCTACTAGACATAACATGGTAGATTTATTGTATTTAGTCATGCCCAGATCAACGTGGGACGCTCTGCACAACCAAGGAGGGTATGTCCTCTCCCCCCTAGGACACATCTTGGGCATTTCAGTATCAAGATGTCTAAGGAGCTCCCGGAAACGAAAACCAGGTGGCTTTGCTTTGATAGAAGCGTTCCTATAACGCACGTCCATGAAGGTATTAAAGAACGGCGTAAACGTTAGATGTGTGGGCATGCAATGAAGTCCACAGCCATAATTTGCCAATAATATGTTGTGCCTGAACTGCAGAGGAGGTTCTGCAGACTCAGCATACAGGCTTATAACTCGGCTCGTTGGAAATGGCCCAACTGCTTGCTATACGTATGCCACAATTATGGACTATGTCTAATTTCTTCAGCACCGATGGTCGTGCTGAGCCGTAAACGATACTACCATAATATAATTTGGAACGGATGCGTGCGCGATAAAGTCGCAATAGCACTGTACGATCCGCTCCCCACAATTTTCCACTTAGTACCCGCAAGATATTTAAAGATAGGTCACATCGTGCTTTCAGTTGTGCTATATGCGACGACCAACTAAGTTTTCAATCAAATATCAATCCAAGGAACCGCATCTCATCTGCAAAAGATAATAGAGCTGCGCTTAGCGGAGCCTTGGAGGTAGTCGACGCTGCTGACGCCAGAAGTTAACACAGATGAATTAATCAGCGGAGAATCGGAAGCCGTTTTTTAAACTCCAACTCGTAAGTTTGTCCTAGGTGGTCTGAAGACGGCGCTCTAAAAACGGAGTGCGCTGAGATGTACAGTAGACGGCAAAGTCGTCTAGAAATAGGCATGACGAGACCCCCGGAGGTACACATTTCGAGATAGAATTAATTGCAATAGCAAACAACGTAACATTTAGTACCGATCCCTGTGGTACACCGTTCTCTTGAACAAAAAGTTTCGAAAAAATCGAGCCAAACCTTACTCGGAATACGCGGTCTTTCAAGAATTCCTGAAGGAAGAGTGGTATGCGTCCACTTATATTCCAGGTGTGCAGAGTACGCAGCAACCCTGCCCGCCAACACGTATCACAAGCCTTTTCGAGGTCAAAAAATATTCCAACTGTTTGACAGTTTTTAAGAAATCCGTTGATAATCTGTGTCGACATGGACAAAAGATGATCCACTGTTGAAAAGCGTCGTCGAAAGCCGCACTGGATGTTATTCAGTAGGTTGTGCGTTTACAGCCACCATAACTACCGCCCATTTATCAGGCGTTCCATCACCTTGCAAACGCAATTGGTGAGGTAAGTAGGACGTTAGCTTGAAGGGAGGTGACGGTCCTTCCCAGCTTTTAAGATAGGAATAATGGTGGCTTCTCGCCACTTGTCGGGAAACGTGGCACCAACCCAAACACGGTTATAGAGCTCGAGCAGGAATGCCTTACCTTCAGGTGAGAGGTGTTGTAACATTTGAACTTGGATTCCGTCCGGTCCTGGTGCTGTCAGTCGCGATGATGATAGAGCGTGTTCTAACTCTGCCAATGTGAAGAGGCGGTTATAATCTTCAATGTTTCTGGAACTAAACACGAAACCTTGAGATTCTACCTGAGTCTTAATTGAGATAAACTCAGGAGCATAATTAGTGGAGCTAGATACCTGAGCGAAAGCACAGCCGAAGGTGTTAACCACGACAAACGGATCAACAACTCCTGTAGTTGCTTTCAGACCAGCGATTGGTAAGTGGGTTGATTTTCCGGCCACGCCTCGTAACCTATCCCATACAACAGATGAAGTTGTACAAATCACAAATCTGATACAGATGAAACTATTTTGGAATATGGCAAAAATTCCATTAGAGGGCGAAGAAAAGGGTCTTCGTCGGCAAGCTGACGGAGAGGGTGAGTGATGATGAGTATAAGGGCGCTCAACTACAGAGGTCATCAGCGCCCTTTTTAAATGAAACTGGTCATGGCAAAAGCCAGATATAAATTATTCTAAAACAGTATATGTTAAAAAAGACAAAAAATACATACGCCTTGAAAAAAAATAAAAAATAAAAATAAATAAATAAATAAAATAAAAATGTCATCCAAAAACCATAATTTCTATTTGCTAAATCCTAAAATCTAATCTAGAAAAGAATCTAAAAACCTTCTCCACTACTGCGTGATCGTCCGCTAGAATTTCTGCAAAGCTGACCGGCAGCTGCAGAGACGTCCTAAGGTCTGCTAGGTGAAAACACTCTAGCAGCACGTGTCGTACAGACAACGCTTCATTACAAAACGGACATAGTGGAGAAGGCTCCTTTTTAAAAAGAAAACTATGAGTAAAAATGCAGTGTCCAATTCGTAACCGAGCCAAACTCACCTCCTCGCGACGAGATGACCGACAGGAGGTAACCCAGGGAATAGGAAGTTCTTTGACAGATCTAAGTTTATTATTGCAGAGAGCAGACCACTCTTCCTGCCAGCAGGTTTGCACAGCTCTCCGCAATTCGGCCCTAAAGTCTTCCGATGTCACAGATGGTATTCGAACCCTGGGCTTCATGATAGCCGTCTTGGCTGCTGAATCCGCCATTTCATTCCCCCGCAAGCCTACGTGACCAGGAATCCATGCACACACCACGTTAACACCAGAAGCGTGTAAAACGTGGAGGGCATCCTGTATACGCTGCACAATAGGGTGGTAGCTGTACAGCTGCCGTAGGCTTTGAAGTGCACTGAGGGAATCACTCAGGATTAAGCAGTCCCCCAACTTTCGTAGGCGTACGTGTAAAATGGCCCGGTATATTGCATAAAGCTCTGCAGTAAAAATGGAAGTGCTAGTGTGGAATCCGAATGTACAGGGTTCGGTTCCACACACGAAAGCACAACCAACCCCATTTGAGTTTTTGGAGCCATCAGTATAAATTACAAAATGGTCCTCATATCGCGATAAAAATTCTAAAAAACATGTGCGGATACTAGACATAGACATGGTAGATTTATCATATTTAGTCATGCCCAGATCAACCGGGGACGCTCTGCACAACCAAGGAGGGTATGTCCTCTCCCCCCTAGGATACATCTTGGGCATGTCAGTATCAAGATGTGTAAGAAGCTCCCGGAAACGAAAACCAGGTGGCTTTGGTTTAATAGTAGTGTTCCTATAACGCACGTCCATGAAGGTATTAAAGAACGGCGTAAACGATGGATGTGTGGGCATGCAATTAAGTCCACAGCCATAATTGGCTAATAACATGTTGCCCCTGTACTGCAGAGGAGGTTCTGCAGACTCAGCATACAGGCTTATAACTCGGCTCGTTGGAAATGCCCCAACAGCTATACGTATGCCACAGTTATGGACTGTGTCTAATCTCTTCAGCACAGATGGTCGTGCTGAGCCATAAACGATACTACCATAGTCTAATTTGGAACGGATGAGTGCCCGATAAAGTCGCAATAACACTGCACGATCCGCTCCCCACGATTTTCCACTTAGTACCCGCAAGATATTCAAAGATCGGTCACATCGTGCCTTCAGTTGTGCTATATGCGACGACCAACTAAGTTTTCTATCAAATATCAATCCAAGGAACCTCGTCTCATCTGCAAAAGTAATAGATCAGCGCCTAGCCGGAGCCTTGGAGGTAGTCGACTCTGCTGACGCCAGAAGTTTACACAGATGGTTTTCTCAGCGGAAAAACGGAAGCCGTTTTTTAAACTCCAACTCTTAAGGTTGTCCAAGGTGGTCTGAAGACGGCGCTCTAAAAACGGAGTGCGCTGAGATGTACAGTAGACGGCAAAGTCGTCTACAAATAGGCATGACCAGACACCTGGAGGTACACATTTCGAGATAGAATTAATCGCAATAGCAAACAACGTAACACTTAATACCGATCCCTGTGGTACACCGTTCTCTTGAACAAAAAGGTTCGAAAAAACCGAGCCAACCCTTACTCGGAATACGCGGTCTTTCAGGAATTCCTGAAGGAAGAGTGGTAGGCGTCCACGTATATTCCAGGTGTGCAGACTACGTAGCAACCCTGCCCGCCAACACGTATCATAAGCCTTTTCGAGGTCAAAAAATATTCCGACTGTTTGACAGTTCTTAAGAAATCCGTTCTTAATCTGTGTCGACATGGACACAAGATGATCCACTGTTGAACCGCACTGGATGTTATTCAGTAGGTTGTGCGTTTCCAGCCACCATACCAACCGCCCATTTATCATGCGTTCCATCACCTTGCATACGCAACTGGTGAGGGAAATAGGGCGGTAGCTAGAAGGGAGGTGACGGTCCTTGCCAGCTTTCAAGATAGGTATAATGGTAGCTTCTCGCCACTTTTCAGGAAACGTGGCATCAACCCAAACACGGTTATAGACCTCGAGCAGGAATGCCTTACCTTCAGGTGAGAGATGTTGTAACATTTGAACGTGGATTCCATCCGGTCCTGGTGCTGTCAGTCGCGATGACGAAAGAGCGTGTTCTAGCTCTGCCAAGATGAAGAGGCGGTTATAGTCTTCAAGGTTTCTGGAACTAAACACGAAACCTTGAGATTCTACCTGAGTCTTAATTGAGATAAACTCAGGAGCATAATTGCATGAGCTAGACACCTGAGCGAAAGCACAGCCGAAGGTGTTAGCCACAACAAACGGATCAACAACTGCTGCAGTTGTTTTCAGACCAGCGATTGGCAGGTGGGTTGATTTTCCGGCCACGCGCCTTAATTTATCCCATACAACAGATGAGGGTGTACATCTGTTAAAAGATGATACAAATTTGTTCCATGAGGTCTTTTTGCTATCCTTAAATATTTGCCTAGATTTTGCACGCGCTTTCTTATACTCAATTAGATTACTTAGGGTAGGGTGTCGTTGGAATACTCTTAGAGCACGTCTACGAGCACGAATAGCATTCCGGCAGTCGTTGGTCCACCATGGGACAGGAAATCGACCGGGTTGGGTAGCCGAACGTGGAATAGACTGTTCTGCAGCGGAAAGAACTTTCTCTGTGAGATGATCGACTAAATCATTCACAGAATCGTGCTCGTTGTATTCAAAGACAGCCAACTGGGTGTAAAGATTCCAGTTGGCACGATCAAAGCGCCATCTAGGGATACGTGAGGGAGACACATCTTGTGCTAAGAGACTAAGAAGACATGGAAAGTGGTCGCTGGAATGTAAGTCAGAGATGACATTCCACTGTAATGAAACAGCTAACTGGGATGAACACACTGCCAAATCGATGTGCGAATAGGTGTTAAACGCGTCTGAGAGGAATGTGGGCTCTCCGGTGTTCAGGAGAACCAAGTTATTGCTCTCCAGGAATTTTGCAATGAGGTTGCCTCTCGAACATGCCCGATTTGAGCCCCAAAGTGGGTGATGGGCATTAAAGTCTCCAACTATTAGAAATGGTGTTGAAAGTTGGGAAACCAGATCTTCAAGGTCAACTAACGAGAGGTCATCTGATGGCGGGAGATATACAGTGCACATGCAAAATTCTATTGACGGCAGCTTAATCCTTACAGCTACAGATTGTAAATCAGACTGTAGCTGTAACGGATCTACAAATATGTCATCCCTGAGGAGCATCATAGTACCCCCGTGTGCAGGAATGCCCTCTTCTGTTTCAACATCACACCTCAGTGGTGTGTAGCGTCTGATTTTAAAGTTGTCTTGTGGTCGTAGCTTAGTCTCTTGTAAGCATACCACTAAGGGGTGATGCTTACTGAGCAAAAGTTCCAATTCTGGTCGATGCGCTCTTAATCCTCGTATGTTCCATTGTAGGATAGCCATTGGAACTATGGGATATAAGATGTAAAGGTAGTCTACATTAAGACGACTTCATGGGTGGCCGAATCAATTTGCCCTTTTTCTTTGGTGTAGGGCTAGTTTCGGCAGGTTTATCCTGCCTCTTCTTTGCTGCAGATGTAGCAGCGTGGTCAGCTGTTTCCTGCTCCATATCCTCTATGGAAGAGGACGGTTTTCCTTCTACAACTTTCGATTCGAGGGGCTCGAAGCGATTGGAAATTCCGACCGACGTAGATGACGGTCGCCGGTCGTGGTCCTCCCCAGAAGATGACTCCGACGATGATCTCGGAGACGCTCTAGGGCTACGTTTCTTGGACTTTTCTGGAGCAGACTTTGTGCTTTCTTTCAGGAAGGCAGTTCTATCATACTGCGTCTTGAACTTGATCTCTGGTGCTTGGTATACAATGGGCAATTTCGTCCTGTTGTTAGAAGTGGATGCTTTCTCAGGCGACTTCACTAACTTGATATTTTCAGTAGTCTGTGTTCTCGGAGTTTTAGATGTTGTTACTGATGCTCTTGGTTGCGATCTAGGCACTAGAACTTTCTCGGATATTGTTGCCCCGTTTATATCAGATGTTTGGGTACCAGCCTCCCGTTTCGGTGACGAGTAGCCGCCACAGATCTATAGGTACGGGAGGTGGTTGAAGAGGGCTTGAGAATACATAGAAGTTTCCGGGCTTCCGAAAAGGATACCTTTTCTTTAACCCGGATCTCCTGAATAGCTCGCTCTTCAATATAACGGGGGCATTCTCGTGAACTTGATGGATGTTCACCGCTACAATTTACGCATGCTGGAGGTGATGTACATGCATTTTCATGCATGCCGGCTCCACAGCTGACACATGTAGGTGCGCCTTTACAGAATGCACTAGTGTGACCGAACCGCTGACATTGGTAGCATCTCAGAGGGTTAGGTATGTATGGTCTAACCTCAATCACTTCATATCCTGCCCTGATCCTTTGAGGGAGATCTACCCGATCAAAGGTCAGGAACAGGGTACGAGTAGGAACCATATCCCCTCGTTCTCTCCTTTGGACACGATAAACTGCAGTTACGCCTTTTTCCTGGAGGATCTCCTGAATATCCTCGTTGGACATTCCATCCAACGCGCTAGTGTTTACAACACCGCGCGAGGAATTCAGGGTGCTATGCATCTCCACTTTGACTGGATAACTGCCCAGCATGTTGGCTTTCAGTATCTTTGCTGCCCGGGATGCTGTAGTTGCTTCCACCAGCAGCGTGCCATTTCTAGATTTTGTACATGATTTTGCAGCACTAGCTATTTTGTCAAGACCTTTCTGTATAATAAACGGATTAACCGTAGAAAAAGTTCTACCTTCCTCCGTTCGTTTAATAACTAAGTAGCGAGGACCACACTCAACTACTTGCTTAACACTGTTTTCAAATAAATCCTTTCCACGTTTATTGTTTTTTGGGGGGTGTATGTTAACCATAAATGTTGGTCTAAATTTCATCCCCCAGTGCTCCCCACCCACCACGGAGTCCAACAAGGGGTCACCCCACTGGGATGACAGGGCTACACAGGGGATATAGCGAGCTCGCCGTCCCACTCACCCTGGAGGTCGGTACAATACCTAGTCCTGGCCGATTGATTAGGGGTGGGTTAGTCCCTAACCTCCCGTTTAGGCGAAGCAGAAGCCAAAGTAGTGTATTAGAAATGCGCACCCTCCCCGAATTCAGAGTGAGTGAGTGAGTGATGATGAGTATAAAGGCGCTCAACTACAAAGGTCATCAGCGCCCTTTTTAAATGAAACTGGTCATGGCAAAAGCCAGATATAAATTATTCTAAAACACTAAAAATGTGTTAAAAAGACAAAAATACATACGCGTTAGAAAAAAAAAAAAAATTGTCATCCAAAAACCATAAATTCTATTTGCTAAATCCTAAAATCTAATCTCGAAAAGAATCTAAAAACCTTCTCCACTACTGCGTGATCGTCCGCTAGAATTTCTGCAAAGCTGACCGGCAGCTGCAGAGACGTCCTAAGGTCTGCTAGGTGAAAACACTCTAGCAGCACGTGTCGTACAGACAACGCTTCATTACAAAACGGACATAGTGGAGAAGGCTCCGTTTTAAAAAGAAAACTATGAGTAAAAATGCAGTGTCCAATTCGTAATCGAGCCAAACTCACCTCCTCGCGACGAGATGACCGACAGGAGGTAACCCAGGGAATAGGAAGTTCTTTGACAGATCTAAGTTTATTATTGCGGAGAGCAGACCACTCTTCCTGCCAGCAGGTTTGCACAGCTCTCCGCAATTCGGCCCTAAAGTCTTCCGATGTCACAGATGGTATTCGAACCCTGGGCTTCATGATAGCCGTCTTGGCTGCTGAATCCGCCATTTCATTCCCCCGCAAGCCTACGTGACCAGGAATCCATGCACACACCACGTTAACACCAGAAGCGTGTAAAACGTGGAGGGCATCCTGTATACGCTGCACAATAGGGTGGTAGCTGTACAGCTGCCGTAGGCTTTGAAGTGCACTGAGGGAATCACTCAGGATTAAGCAGTCCCCCAACTTTCGTCGGCGTACGTGTAAAATGGCCCGGTATATTGCATAAAGCTCTGCAGTAAAAATGGAAGTGCTAGTGTGGAATCCGAATGTATAGGGTTCGGTTCCACACACGAAAGCACAACCAACGCCATTTGAGTTCTTGGAGCCATCAGTATAAATTACAAAATGGTCCTCATATCGCGATAAAAATTCTAAAAAACATGTGCGGATACTAGACATAGACATGGTAGATTTATCATATTTAGTCATGCCCAGATCAACCGGGGACGCTCTGCACAACCAAGGAGGGTATGTCCTCTCCCCCCTAGGATACATCTTGGGCATGTCAGTATCAAGATGTCTAAGGAGCTCCCGGAAACGAAAACCAGGTGGCTTTGGTTTAATAGTAGTGTTCCTATAACGCACGTCCATGAAGGTATTAAAGAACGGCGTAAACGATGGATGTGTGGGCATGCAATTAAGTCCACAGCCATAATTGGCTAATAACATGTTGCGCCTGTACTGCAGAGGAGGTTCTGCAGACTCAGCATACAGGCTTATAACTCGGCTCGTTGGAAATGCCCCAACAGCTATACGTATGCCACAGTTATGGACTGTGTCTAATCTCTTCAGCACAGATGGTCGTGCTGAGCCATAAACGATACTACCATAGTCTAATTTGGAACGGATGAGTGCCCGATAAAGTCGCAATAACACTGCACGATCCGCTCCCCACGATTTTCCACTTAGTACCCGCAAGATATTCAAAGATCGGTCACATCGTGCCTTCAGTTGTGCTATATGCGACGACCAACTAAGTTTTCTATCAAATATCAATCCAAGGAACCTCGTCTCATCTGCAAAAGGTAGTAGATCAGCGCCTAGACGGAGCCTTGGAGGTAGTCGACTCTGCTGACGCCAGAAGTTTACACAGATGGTTTTCTCAGCGGAAAATCGGAAGCCGTTTTTTAAACTCCAACTCTTAAGGTTGTCCAAGGTGGTCTGAAGACGGCGCTCTAAAAACGGAGTGCGCTGAGATGTACAGTAGACGGCAAAGTCGTCTACAAATAGGCATGACGAGACACCTGGAGGTACACATTTCGAGATAGAATTAATCGCAATAGCAAACAACGTAACACTTAGTACCGATCCCTGTGGTACACCGTTCTCTTGAACAAAAAGGTTCGAAAAAACCGAGCCAACCCTTACTCGGAATACGCGGTCTTTCAGGAATTCCTGAAGGAAGAGTGGTAGGCGTCCACGTATATTCCAGGTGTGCAGACTACGTAGCAACCCTGCCCGCCAACACGTATCATAAGCCTTTTCGAGGTCAAAAAATATTCCGACTGTTTGACAGTTCTTAAGAAATCCGTTCATAATCTGTGTCGACATGGACACAAGATGATCCACTGTTGAACGGCGTCGTCGGAAACCGCACTGGATGTTATTCAGTAGGTTGTGCGTTTCCAGCCACCATACCAACCGCCCATTTATCATGCGTTCCATCACCTTGCATACGCAACTGGTGAGGGAAATAGGGCGGTAGCTAGAAGGGAGGTGACGGTCCTTGCCAGCTTTCAAGATAGGTATAATGGTAGCTTCTCGCCACTTTTCAGGAAACGTGGCATCAACCCAAACACGGTTATAGACCTCGAGCAGGAATGCCTTACCTTCAGGTGAGAGATGTTGTAACATTTGAACGTGGATTCCGTCCGGTCCTGGTGCTGTCAGTCGCGATGACGAAAGAGCGTGTTCTAGCTCTGCCAAGATGAAGAGGCGGTTATAGTCTTCAAGGTTTCTGGAACTAAACACGAAACCTTGAGATTCTACCTGAGTCTTAATTGAGATAAACTCAGGAGCATAATTGCATGAGCTAGACACCTGAGCGAAAGCACAGCCGAAGGTGTTAGCCACAACAAACGGATCAACAACAACTCCTGTAGTTGTTTTCAGACCAGCGATTGGCAGGTGGGTTGATTTTCCGGCCACGCGCCTTAATTTATCCCATACAACAGATGAGGGTGTACATCTGTTAAAAGATGATACAAATTTGTTCCATGAGGTCTTTTTGCTATCCTTAATTATTTGCCTAGATTTTGCACGCGCTTTCTTATACTCAATTAGATTACTTAGCGTAGGGTGTCGTTGGAATACCCTTAGAGCACGTCTACGAGCACGAATAGCATTCCGGCAGTCGTTGGTCCACCATGGGACAGGAAATCGACCGGGTTGGGTAGCCGAACGTGGAATAGACTGTTCTGCAGCGGAAAGAATTTTCTCTGTGAGATGATCGACTAAATCATTCACAGAATCGTGCTCGTTGTATTCAAAGACAGCCAACTGGGTGTAAAGATTCCAGTTGGCACGATCAAAGCGCCATCTAGGGATACGTGAGGGAGACACATCTTGTGCTAAGAGACTAAGAAGACATGGAAAGTGGTCGCTGGAATGTAAATCAGAGATGACATTCCACTGTAATGAAACAGCTAACTGGGATGAACACACTGCCAAATCGATGTGCGAATAGGTGTTAAACGCGTCTGAGAGGAATGTGGGCTCTCCGGTGTTCAGGAGAACCAAGTTATTGCTCTCCAGGAATTTTGCAATGAGGTTGCCTCTCGAACATGCCCGATTTGAGCCCCAAAGTGGGTGATGGGCATTAAAGTCTCCAACTATTAGAAATGGTGTTGAAAGTTGGGAAACCAGATCTTCAAGGTCAACTAACGAGAGGTCATCTGATGGCGGGAGATATACAGTGCAAATGCAAAATTCTATTGATGGCAGCTTAATCCTTACAGCTACAGATTGTAAATCAGACTGTAGCTGTAACGGATCTACAAATATGTCATCCCTGAGGAGCATCATAGTACCCCCGTGTGCAGGAATGCCCTCTTCTGTTTCAACATCACACCTCAGTGGTGTGTAGCGTCTGATTTTAAAGTTGTCTTGTGGTCGTAGCTTAGTCTCTTGTAAGCATACCACTAAGGGGTGATGCTTACTGAGCAAAAGTTCCAATTCTGGTCGATGCGCTCTTAATCCTCGTATGTTCCATTGTAGGATAGCCATTGGAACTATGGGATATAAGATGTAAAGGTAGTCTACATTAAGACGACTTCATGGGTGGCCGAATCAATTTGCCCTTTTTCTTTGGTGTAGGGCTAGTTTCGGCAGGTTTATCCTGCCTCTTCTTTGCTGCAGATGTAGCAGCGTGGTCAGCTGTTTCATGCTCCATATCCTCTATGGAAGAGGACGGTTTTCCTTCTACAACCTTCGATTCGAGGGGCTCGAAGCGATTGGAAATTCCGACCGACGTAGATGACGGTCGCCGGTCGTGGTCCTCCCCAGAAGATGACTCCGACGATGATCTCGGAGACGCTCTAGGGCTACGTTTCTTGGACTTTTCTGGAGCAGACTTTGTGCTTTCTTTCAGGAAGGCAGTTCTATCATACTGCGTCTTGAACTTGATCTCTGGTGCTTGGTATACAATGGGCAATTTCGTCCTGTTGTTAGAAGTGGATGCTTTCTCAGGCGACTTCACTGACTTGTTATTTTCAGTAGTCTGTGTTCTCGGAGTTTTAGATGTTGTTACTGATGCTCTTTGTTGCGATCTAGGCACTAGAACTTTCTCGGATATTGTTGCCCCGTTTATATCAGATGTTTGGGTACCAGCCTCCCGTTTCGGTGACGGAGTAGCCGCCACAGAGCTATAGGTACGGGAGGTGGTTGAAGAGGGCTTGAGAATACATAGAAGTTTCCGGGCTTCCGAAAAGGATACCTTTTCTTTAACCCGGATCTCCTGAATAGCTCGCTCTTCAATATAACGGGGGCAATCTCGTGAACTTGATGGATGTTCACCGCTACAATTTACGCATTCCGGAGGTGATGTACATGCATTTTCATGCATGCCGGCTCCACAGCTGACACATGTAGGTGCGCCTTTACAGAATGCACTAGTGTGACCGAACCGCTGACATTGGTAGCATCTCAGAGGGTTAGGTATGTATGGTCTAACCTCAATCACTTCATATCCTGCCCTGATCCTTTGAGGGAGATCTACCCGATCAAAGGTCAGGAACAGGGTACGAGTAGGAACCATATCCCCTCGTTCTCTCCTTTGGACACGATAGACTGCAGTTACGCCTTGTTCCTGGAGGTTCTCCTGAATATCCTCGTTGGACATTCCATCCAACGCGCTAGTGTTTACAACACCGCGCGAGGAATTCAGGGTCCTATGCATCTCCACTTTGACTGGATAACTGCCCAGCATGTTGGCTTTCAGTATCTTTGCTGCCTGGGATGCTGTAGTTGCTTCCACCAGCAGCGTGCCATTTCTAGATTTTGTACATGATTTAACTGCACCAGCTATATTGTCAAGACCTTTCTGTATAATAAACGGATTAACCGTAGAAAACGTTCTACCTTCCTCCGTTCGTTTAATAACTAAGTAGCGAGGACCACACTCAACTACTTGTTTAACACTGTTTTCAAACAGATCCTTTCCACGTTTATTGTTTTTTGGGGGGTGTATGTTAACCATAAATGTTGGTCTAAATTTCATCCCCCAGTGCTCCCCACCCACCACGGAGTCCAACAAGGGGTCACCCCACTGGGATGACAGGGCTACACAGGGGATATAGCGAGCTCGCCGTCCCACTCACCCTGGAGTTCGGTACAATACCTAGTCCTGGCCGATTGATTAGGGGTGGGTTAGTCCCTAACCTCCCGTTTAGGCGAAGCAGAAGCCAAAGTAGTGTATTAGAAATGCGCACCCTCCCCGAATTCAGAAAAATACTGTTACGAGCTCAGATACGCATCCCTCAACCACCAGGACAAACCTTTCCACCGACACGGGTCTCCACGCACGGCCTACACGTGGGTGGGCCTGTTGACCGTCTCCCTCAACCACGAAGAGGAGCCCACACGAGGGAGACTGTTGGCTCGGGACCCCGGGTTCGAAGCTGACGGAGATCTCAGAGAAGTAGATTTTCTCGAAGAAGATGATATGGGGGAAGAAGATCTTCCCGAAGAAGTAGATCTAGAAGAAGTAGATCTTCTTAAGCAACGAGGTCACGTTCATCTGGAAGAAAGCAGAGGGGGTCAAAGAAACGGAGAGCTTCGCGAAGAGGATCGTCACAAAAACGTCGCACACGCTCATCTAGGACCAGGCGAAGGAGGCGCTCCTCCAGAAATAGAAGAAGATCTACGCGACGAGGATACCCTGAAAGTCGCCGCTCAGGTTCGTCCAGGAGACCAAGAAGCTTCTCTAGAAAACGTCGTCATTTGTAGCAGGTGAGGTGATCATAAATAATTTAAACTTCCAGGAAACTTCTAAGTTAACAAGTTAATGGAAATGATCGTCGATTTATATTTATAGTTCGTTGACTTGTAAAACAAGCACACAAAGTAGAAAAGTATACATTTAAACAAATTAATTGTATGTTACAATACAGTAGTCACTAGGGCCCGGATTTTGATGAAAACTCATCTTTTTTCTAAGTAGTCACAGACGATGGTTATTGAAAACTGAGTGCATTATGGAACAAATACGTTAGATATTGTGACTTTTTGGGTTCGTAGAATTAAAAGTCCGAGTTGCAGATATTCCAAACGTTCTTTTTTCCGTAGAAATACACTGTTCTATTCTCCCGTAACAGCATTACGACCATACACACAAGCTACCAATAACAAACAGCATTCTGATTACATCAGCTCTGGTTAAAACACTCCACAGCTGTTTACTGCTTACGACTCACTGTTGGCGAGTCGTCGCTCCCTTAAATACCTCACTGATAATTTCGAGAGATTTCTGGACCAAACAAGAATCGAATGTTCTATCGCCTTCCAGAAGCGTAACCCTATCTGTGCCAGCCGTTTCTTTTATCTCGTGCTATGTTGATTTGTTCCGGCACCCTCCTTATCTCCAGGCTCTTTGTGTACACAAGCCGCGCTGTCGCGATCGTGTTCGCGACACTATATATGGTTTTTATAGCTCATCAAAATGCATTTTTCCCACATTTTTATAATAAAGTCATTTTTTAACATTTAAATGCATTTCCCAGTCATTTTCTTTCTTTTCCATGAATTTATAGAGTATTTTCATTTGTAGCCCACATTCGGGAGGCCCGGGTTCGATTCCCGTGGCGGACCTGACCCTGACCCCTGGTCTTTTTGAGGGGTTTTAAAATAGTCTCTGATTACTCCATTTATATATTTGATATGAAATCGTAACTTTGTAAGTGTGGTAAACATGTAATTAACAATGGTCAGCGTCCTAACAGTGCTGGACAATTTATGAAGCCTCAATTCGAGGAATCGTTGATCATGCAATACGTGTGGATTACATCCACAGAGAAACATTTGCGAGCTCTTCAAAATGTGAGAGAAGCATCTCAGTTACTGTTAAAAGAAACGGCTTCGACGTCAAATATCAATTCATCTTCCTTTTATAAAGAATTATGAAGTGTTTGTTAGTGCAAATATTCCGCTAGGAAAATTAATTACAAATTAAGAGATTTTCTTGAATGTCACACTGGTCATACAATTCCAAATGAGTCAACTTTGCGTAAAAGTTACCTACAAAGAATGTTATGATGACACGTTAAACCGAATACGTGAATGTGTAAATGGGGAAAAAAATAATGTGTATCAATTGATGAGACAACTGATTCAGAGGGGCATTACTTGGCCAACGGTACGCTAGGAACTGCTAGTCCCAGACAAATGTTTCTTCTAACCTCGGAAGTTATGGAAGCTGTCAACCACTGTCAGATATGTAAACTGTTCGATAAATCCATGTGTTTATTGTAGCCCGGTGGAATACGGCATGACAACATGCTCCACTTCCTAACAGACGTGGCGCCTTACATGGTAGAGGCAGCAAAATCGATCGAATTATTTACAGTAAAATGGCGCATGTGACATATTTGGCCCATGCTTTTCATAGACTTCATCATGGTGGAACAGGTCACATCAATATTTCGAGAAGTAGATACACTAATTTCCACAGTAAAGAAAATATTTTCAAAAGCGCCAACCTGAAATATGTATTTCAAATATAAAGCCCCTAATATAGCTTTGCCTCCGGCACCAATTTTAACACACACTGTGGCAGTTTTCAAATAGTGAGAGAAGTGGTGAATAGCTTAGATAGGGTAGATTCTAAGGCAATTGAGAGCGCAGAGGATCTGTATTCTAATACCCAAATCCAAGGTAAATTAGCTTTCATTAATTCAAATTTTACACTTTTGATGGATACCATAACCCGCTTTGAAGAAAGTGGCATGACACTGGCTAGAAACCTGAGCGAAAGCTCTCCGAAGGTGTTAGCCACAACAAACGGATCAACAACTCCTGTAGTTGTTTTCATACCAGCGATTGGTAAGTGGTTTGATTTTCCGGCCACGCGTCGTAAGCTATCCCATACAACAAATGAAGTTGTACAAATCACAAATCTGATACAGATGAAACTATTTTGGAATATGGCAAAAATTCCATTAGAAGGCGAAGAAAAGGGTCTTCGTCGGCAAGCTGACGGAGATCTCAGAGAAGTAGATTTTCTCGAAGAAGATGATATGGGGGAAGAAGATCTTCCCGAAGAAGTAGATCTAGAAGAAGTAGATCTTCTTAAGCAACGAGGTCACGTTCATCTGGAAGAAAGCAGAGGGGGTCAAAGAAATGGCGAGCTTCGCGAAGAGGATCGTCACAAAAACGTCGCACACGCTCATCTAGGAGGAGGCGAAGGGGGCGCTCGTCCAGAAATAGAAGAAGATATACGCGCAGAGGATCCCCTGGAAGTCGCCGCTCAGGATCGTCCAGGAGTCCAAGAAGCTTCTCTAGACAACGGCGTCGTTTGTCGCAGGTGAGGTGATTATAAATAATTTAAACTTCAAGGAAACTTCTAAGTTAACAAGTTAATGGAAATGATCGTCGAGTTTGGTAAAGTACCCTTCTATATTTATAGTTCGTTGACTTGTAAAACAAGTACACAAAGTAGAAAAGTAAACACTAGGGCCCGGATTTTGATGAAAACTCATCTTTTTTATGAGTAGTCACAGACGATGCTTATTGGAAACTAAGTGCATTATGGAACAAATACGTTAGATATTGTGACTTTGTGGGTTCGTAGAATTAAAAGTCCGAGTTGCAGATATTCCAAACGTTATTTATTTCCGTAGTAATACACTGCTCAATTGTCACGTAGCAGCATTACGTCACATACCAGACAATCTACCAATAACAAACAGCATTCTGATTACATCAGCTCTGGTTAAAACACTCCACAGCTGTTTACTGCTTACGACTCACTCTTGGCGAGTCGTCGCTCCCTTAAACACCTCACTGATAAGTTCGAGAGATTTCTGGACCAAACAAGAATCGAATGTTCTATCACCTTCCAGAAGCGTAACCCTGTCTGTGCCAGACGATTCTTTTATCTCGTGCTATCTTTATTTGTTCCGCCACACTCCTTATCTTTAGGCTCCTTATCTCCAGGCTCCTTAAAAGTGGTTATTCAAACCATGTATTCATTATTTGTCTGTGACAGTTATTAATTTATTATTATGAAAGAAATTGTTTATTTTTGTTAGGGCATTTTTTACTTTTTATGTGATTTTTTTTTACATTTTAAGGGCATTTTATAGCTCATTTTTAGAGAAATTTTAGATCAACAACTTCCGGGCCCTAGTAGTCACAATATATGATGAACCATGAACGCCATTCTGTAGAACATTACTCCAAAAATGCCGCCCCCCCCCTTTTTGTGACCATGAAACAATCTAAAGTTTACAGATAATTTGTGCAAATTACTATATACAGTTGAAAAACATTTAAGACACTTGAGCACAATAACAGATCAGCTCAGTTATGTATGATGGTGATTAGGGATATATGTATTTAATATAAATAAAGGGACTGCGTGTAGAGCAATACATAAAATTACAAGGGAGATTGCAGCTTTAACGCCTCATTTCATCAGGATATCTATGGAAGAGGGTGAAATAAGAAGGGTCATGCAAGATTTCCATAATATACGTAATTTCCCAGGAGTTTTAGGTACAATAGACCACAAATATCCCAATAATATCACCTGGTGGGAACTTCGATTATTTTGTTTATGTTTTCGAACAGTAAACAGACGAAAATAAAAAAGATGTATATTAGGCATATAATGGAGATAAGGTAAGCGAAATGATTAACTTTTGATAAATACTATTTCAATATGGAGTAAATTCTAATACTGTTTACATAAAATAACATTATTTCTAGGACTAATGACCATAAAACTAAAGATTTATTTAGTTTGTGTTATATCTAGATTGGCTACTCAGTACACCTGAATAAAACAGGGTCGAAAGGTTTTGATAATTCTCGAATACTTTCAATACAATACGAAAGTTGCAACATGTTTGGCGATGTTGCCGCATTTGCTTTTGTGATATCGCATGAGTACCGAACGGCGTTCATCCGATCTAAGATCAGCATTTTACAACCCACGCGGGTTCCTAAACTAAGTTCAATTTTAAACTTCGATTATAAATGAACTGCTGTTAGCGATTTTTTGTGCAACCGGGCCTTAAAGAATGAAAATAGTTAAGTAGACCTAAATAATAAATTTAGAAATAATTTGCGCGTTATTAGCAAGCAAGCCTACTGTAAACTACAGCAAGTGTGAAATGATCTTATTGACGTTCCGGCTGCAACGCCGTCTCAGTTTACTGTTTATTTAGTGACTGCAGGGCTGCAGACAGTAATGCTCTGAACATAATATACTTAGAATAGTAGATACAGACAGTGCAATGATTCTTGAACCTGAAATATTTAAATGAAAGCTTTGTTTGAGTCTCTTAGATTTCTTTCCCTGGCCTTCAGTGGCAGTCACTGCAACGATTTCACCCTCTCAAGTATCATGTGAGTGCTTATTTCATGTGTCACTATTCAGGGAAGTCGTACAGTCTCCTTAAAATGAAACATTATAACTCCAGAAAGGAACTTAACACTGAGTTAAACAATTTTGCCTTTAATCATATTTTAATTTTTCTACGCCTGACATATTTTCTCTGTTGAGTTAATATCACCATCATCCTCGTCACTATTTCCATCCCATTGTCTTCAATTATAATTCTTTAAAATTTTTCTTCCGTTAGTATCTTTTCCCTAATACTCTGTTTTATTTAATACACATGATAGTACTCTATTTTCCCATTGTATTTGTCCAATTTCCTCCAATCATTGGCGATACAGCATTTCGTCTTTCATTTTAAGGTTACATTTCTGCAAGCAATCCATTGTTTAGCATTTTTCTATAGTAATTCTATAGGATTCAGGTCCGGATATTACGTAGGAAGTCTTAAGGTTGCACGTTTACTTTCTGACAAAATTTGGTCCATCAAAATGTTCTTCTGAGTCGGCTTATTGGGTAGAATTAGATCACACATTTTTGTTTTCGTGCTATATTCATCAAAGGGGATATTGTGATTTTATAACCAAGAAAGTATAATCTTTTTAAAGTACTTAACGTTGGAGGCTGATCTACAGTGCTGTTATTTTAAGAATCCGCGCACGTGACAGTTGCCATGCCCCGGCGGTTACCCGCTTGCTCGCCGATATTCGGGAGGTTTAACCCGCGGAACTAAAATCTCTATAATTTAAGTGCTATATTAATTGCAGAAGTCGATTCTCACTCTAATCACAATAGCTGCGGGAAGTGCTGTTGATTTTGTGCTATACAAAAAAGATAGCAGAATAAGACTTCTCTACTGCACTAAAGACAAGACGCGAATTTAGAAATATTCATTTTTATTAAATTGAGTTCCATGTACATTACGTTACCAACAATTAAGCTTGTTACTAGTACCTGAAAGGCAACTTTTGCACTTTTAAGACAGCTAAGTTCTATTTCATTTTCCATTTTCACAGCTTTGTTTACGAGCATTTATAACTTTTGTATTTTTTACTAAGCAAAGCTTGCTGTCTGAGTTCATTAAAATCCTACTTGCCTTAGCTACACTGACTGATATCAATTGTCATTTTAACAACTCTTAAATTCAGAAGTTAATGACTTCTTCTTCTTCTTCTTCTTCTTCTTCTTCTTCTTCTTCTTCTTCTTCTTCTTCTTCTTCTTCTTCTTCTTCTTCTTCTTCTTCTTCTTCTTCTTCTTCTTCTTCTTCTTCTTCTTCTTCTTCTTCTTCTTCTTCTTCTTCTTCTTCTAACAAAGTTATAACTGACTTTTCTTACATTGTGCACTAATTTTAACATACTTTACTCATTGCATTTATTTATGTATTGCTTAGTAATATTATTAAACATACCAGCCAGTAATTCCAGCATCATTTGTAAGAGTCAAGACAATGGAAGGCTCAATCATAAGGGGTTAAAGCGGAGTATAAAAAGGTTTAATTCATTGGACAACAATTTCATAACGATCTTAAGGTAAATGAAAGTGATTAATTCATCAAATCTATCCTGTAATATAGCTTATACCAACTAATATGCACTAAAATCATTTTTAAAAATTTCTATGTGGTTTAACGTGAAGTAGAAATAAGAGAAAACTTTTGGGAGCATTTATTGTTGAAGAATAGATATTCATGGAAGGTAAAAATATTTTTCTCGATGTATCCCTATCTATTCAACGTGATATTGCACACTTTTGAGTGAAGCTGCTAAAGGCAATATAGTGACACCATGTGAAAGAAGCTGGGGAATAGTAACAATTCAATCATTGTCACCAGAGAAGTGGGAAGGCGTACATGTACGATTGGCTATATTATATTTTGTATGACGATATACCACGAAATATTGCGACCTTGTTGGTACTTGCATTTCCTTTTACCTCACGTTCTCAATCCTTTTCTTATACTCCTTTCCGGTTTAACCCTTCCCAATCTCCCAAAGTATTGCCGTCAGTGGTACGAATCATTTCTTTCAGACACTCCCAGTCACCTCCACCACCCCCCTTTTCTCATTTCTCTTTACGTGCTCATTTTTTAGGATTTTTAAAGCTCTTTGCACTTCGGCTTTCAGTTTTTCTCTCTTATCTAAATCCAGTGCCTAGGTCATCCTTGGATATTTCTCTTAACTGGCTTAGAGGATTTAGTCATAAGAACCTTTCTGGTGGCAAAACAGCTTATTTTATTACATTTCTATATTCCTTCACATAGAAGAATGTGTAAGCGAAAAAGACGATAAGCATCTACACCTAAAGTATTAAAGAGAAAATACAATAGTGGTTTTTGTTCAAATTAGTTTATTCAATTCTTCAGGTGTTCTGACATGAATTATAATTTTATATTATAAATGAAATTCATTATTTAAGTATTACAGATAGTATAATCTCTGGGTTTTTAGAACCCCACTTGATGTAAATATATATGTCATTGAGTAGAGGAGGATAGCCAGGATTTCAAAGTGAAGCGTAACATGTAGTAGCTAATGTCACTGGACCCTTGGAATTGATTCTTCCGTTGCCATTTGCTACTCAGAACAAGAAAACGGTCTTCTTGTTCTTTGGTGGAAAAATGCTGTACACAATTACAATATGAATTTCAAAGCAGTTGTTCCACTTCTAGTGAAAAGTGAGAACATTTTTTAGCACATAAATGTAAGCAATGCCCTGTGATTATACAGAATTTATTGCCAAATTCTGCTTCCTCCTTCTAGAGGCTGTCATAAACAAAGCGAGGCTACCGAGCAACAGAGAGATGTGAGTGTATAGTTTATTTGGTAAAGATACAAAAAATTAACAAAATTACAACCATTGCCTGCAAATAATTAATAATCTGAAAATACACATGGAAACGAACCATATACAAAATAAACAAACCTATACTAATATATTAAAGCGAGGAAATGTGTGTATATGTAGGTTAGTGCTAAAAATCACTCAACAGATTGCTTATTTTTAACACCTTATAATTTAATTTAATAAATTACCATTAATATCAGAATACAAATTCGCTAGTATTTTAAAACAACATGGCTGCGAGTAAGCTCTTAACTTTTAGTTGAGGAAACTATGGAATATATTAAATAGTATTTATTATTACCCCAAAGAATATAAGATAATTAATACATCCGTAGATTATTAACACAAAATCAGATTGTATTTTACTGTAAGAAATGTGCACAAATAGGTACATTTAAAAAGCATCAATGGTCCTGTGTTATATTGCCCTTTAGTCGTCATTTATCAAGTACGATAGATGTGTATGTGATGAAACAACGTCAAAACCTCTGAGTAATCGTTGCATGCTCTGAAGTTGATGTGAAAGCCTTCTAACAACCCTCACATAAGAAAGGGTTAACGTATTCCTTTATATTGTCACATACGTGATTGGCGAGTGCTGAAATTTATATTAATTTGAGAATACTTTATGCAGGAGTCTTGAGATTTAGTAGAAATTTAATCTTACAGTTTCTTAAAGTACAGAAGCTTTGTTAAAATTGAGTAAATAATAGAAACACTGTGGTTTCCTATTTCCTATGGCAAATCCCGTGGAAATTACTATGACATAAGCTTCCCCTGGTGTACGTGCAGAGTTGCACAGAGCAACATGGAGCTTTACTCCTACTCACGTCATACGGGATGTTCTAGAATAATGCAAATGTGCTCTGCTGATTGGCTGCTTCAATTCAAAATTAATGCGATGGCAGGATATGTTTGGTATTGCCGTCGCCATGTTGCAAAGCGCTTCCGGAAATGTCTAAAACTATATAACTGGACGCGAGGGTCCACTCTGGGGCTCTCTTTGGCACGTGATTCCGGCCGACGCCTTCGGCATGGCGTCCTGGACTCGACCACTCGCTTACTCATTTTTGACACATCTCCCAAGGTAAGATCTACAAATTAATATTCAATTCATCAGGATAATATTGTCACTATTTAGCTAACAAAGCCTCTCCGTTTTTAAACCAAACATTGCACATTGGGACTAGATACAAATTCTTAATTATACCTATATTGCTATTGTTAAGCCAAGCGTTTGTTATTGTTCTACCATCCTAAACTCCAACTTAGCTGATCCCCCTAGTCACCACAACCATAGTTTGTGACAATATCATATTGTAATCAAGTAACGTAGCATGACATTCCCGGTGTTTTGAAGTAAGGAAAAAAAAAGCGCAAAACTGGTTGGAAAATAAAATCTTCTACCTCAACAGCAGTTAATATTATCATAGAAAAAATCTAGGAGCAAAACTAAAAACATTTTTCGATAACACTATTAATACTACATATAGGTATCAAAGGATTCATTCATTTATTCATTCAAACGAAACCATTTGCACTTCAATAAAGCGTATCTGCCATGCTACTGTGCATAGTGTTATGCCATGCTATTCATATAAGAAAATTTGGCCTTGCCCAACTACTCATAGCATAAAGCAGTTATATAAACAGCAGGTAATATTTTGGACGTAGCAGAATTCAAGCATTTTTCATCAGAAAACAAATCCGTTTGTTAAATTTAAGCTATAAGATGTAAGTATATTTAATAGCGTTCAAATACAAGCTCACTAGTGCCTTAAAATTACGGCAAAATGAAAGCTAAGTTTTATTATAAAAGAAATACTAGCAAATGTCACAACCCCAAGGTATAATACACATCATGGCAAAAGCCTGATGTTAAAAATTAAAATGTGTAAAAGTTTTACGTTTTTTTCATTAAATCCTAGGGTATGTTGTTCTTCAGAAAAAATTTCAAAACCTTTTCCACCGCTGTGTTGTAATCCACCAGTGTCTCTGCAAAGCTGACCAGTAGCTCCAGAGACTCCTGAAGATGTGCTGGGGTAAACACAACAACACATGACGGATCGAAAGAGTATTACTAGAAAGCGGACACACTGGGCAGTAGATATTGTGTGAAATGCAATGGTCAATATGCAACCTACCCCAGCTCATCTCCACTCGACGAGGTGAACAACAGGAGGTTACCCAGTTCATCCAAAGCTCCAACGGTGAGTGTGGCATATGTTTGTGTCTATGGAACAGAACCACACGAATTCCGTTTTCATAGTACCATTTCCATTTATAACCAATAGTTTTATACAATATACCAGTTAGTATGTTCGCCTTCGAAAGTTGCGTGACTAAGTTTGGACGATTCACAAGTCTTTCCTTGCCTGATCTCAGCTAAATATAGGGCAGATAAAGCAAGGATAATGTGAAGGTGATGTTATAAAATCAGCGATAAAAGAGAAATGTAATTAAGTTTTACTCTGTGAGTCACAAAGCTAGCTCTTATCTATAAATTCCTAAAATGGTGTTTCATCATGCGTAATTTAATCGCTTGATTGTGATTAAAGAAAGATACTCCGTGTTGCCGGGGAATGAACCTCGGAGACTTCCAATTTACAGGCTAGCATTCCAACAGCTAGATGGAATTTTAAATATTAATTGGATTGCACCACGTTTTATGCTGATTCACACAGTAAATTGCTATATTAATTGATGTAAAGGAAAATGCCGAACTGTGATTCTATTAAACGAAAGTTAATGAAATTTATATGTTCTCATGTTCTACTTTATACCCTGTAGAGTATGTATTTTCTCAGCAAACAAACCTCTATGTTCGTGCCCTAAGGAGGTCCCATCTTCCACCTGGTTTAATAATATTGTGTTTGTAAAATGAAATAATTATATTTGCTACCAGGGTCTTAACAAACTTAAAGCTAACACAAAGGAAACATAATATCGCTGCAAGGCAAGCAAAAGTAAAGTAGCAGAGATTAAAGAACAAAACACAAAGAAATAATGCGCAAGAGTCACATGAAGAATGTCAACAGGGTACAGGAAGCTGGTAATGGTTTCCGAGTACCAATTAGCCACAGAGTAATTATTGCACGCTAAAGCAAGGTTCAGCACATGATGAAGGGTCGCAACTTGGAGAGAACGCCAAGGTTTCCTTTTTTTTTCAGCCGGTTTAATTGGATTGAGCTCAGGGTTTTGTGAGCCAGTTCAGCGTAACCGAGGCAACGGGTAACCTTTGGGCTGATCACCACTAGGGTGAGACACGCTTGCAAATTTTATTATTTGTACAAGCAGCATCCTAAGTTCTCCCCATCCCCTTCCTTTGTACTCTTGAAACATACATGCTTGGTATTATTTTCTTAATCGATAGTACAACAGTTATTAGTGGGGGGTTTTGTTGGTATCCTATTTTATTTCACATATTTCTCGCGAAGTTTAGAAGTGTTGCAAATGATACACTGCTTAAAAGAAGTGAACAAACGAATATCATTTCTATTCTTCTCTAATGATATGACAGCTTGCAGAGCATTGCAGCCAAATGACGTCAGTGCTTGCAGTTTGTAAAGAGCCACTGTTAATATGCTTTTCTAGTAGAATGATTGTTCAAATTGGCCGATTAGAATTGGAGTACATTTTACTACGTTTCTCAATTGACATCTAGACGCACAACCCAAACTAAATAGTTTCTTTGGGAAAGGCAAGGAGAAGGGAAAAGGCACAGAGAAAGCTTTTGCCAAAACATTTGACTTAAATACCTTTTGTTTTGATTGAGGATTCATCGCATGCCTCCTCCTCTCCAAAATTACCCTACTTTGTTGGTAGTTTACATTTATAGGCTCTTTCAAAGAAGCATCGATGTTTTGTACCTCTTCTAATGATGTATTTAAATGTAAGCAGAGTAAGTCAAAATTACGTGCACATTTTTCATATAATTATTTAGTTTGGTGCCAAAAGTTCATGCACTCACTTAGATGGATGCAATTTCATCTAAAAGGGAAACCTTCTTTCTATGTGCACCAATGAAAAACAGCTTGTAGTGATACGGTTTTTGTCTTTTGAATATGTACCATTTGGCTCGATGGATGTACATTAAAGGGAGCTCAACTACACGGTCATCAAAACCCTTTATATACACAAACAGGGAAACAGACAGAGATAAGCGCAAACAAAATAAAAATGCTAGAAAATGCTACAAATAAAATAGGTATGTACATCATCATGGTAAAAGCAAGGCAAAAATTCGAAATAACAAATAAGTGGAACTCCAGCAAGTATAAATGTTGATGTATGATTCTTCTTAATCCTGTCCCTAGTGTTAGGGATTCTTGTTCCTCTATCCCTTTAGACGGGCTTGAGGAACCGAATATCTGGATCTTTTTTCTTTTGTTTGATAGTGAACCGGGATTGGTGATCGGACCAATGCCTGGTGTGAGGGTGAAGGAAGTGGATGATTGCATAAGGGCGAGATGAGTGATAGGAAACATGATAATGGAGTAATTGGCGGGGGAAACTGGAGGACCCGGAGAAAATCCGGCACAACGCCATGTTGTCCACCACAAATCTCACTTTGTGGTCGCCTGGGATCGAACCCCGTTCTGCCTTGGTGAGAGCCAAGTGGTCTAACCGCTCAGCCATGATGTATGATTCAATAAATCTTAAATTAAACTTTTTTTTCCAGCGCTTTGTTGTCGTCCTCGAGTATCTTTGCAAAGCTGACCTGCAGTTTAGACACTCTCGAAGATGTGCTGGAGAAACACACTCTAGCAACACATGACGGAAGAGAGGATATTGTTACAAATCGGACAAACTGGGCAGGGTCCTACTTGATAAGGAGATTGTGTGTAAAATTGCAGTGGCCAATGCACAACCTAACCAAAGTCATCTCCTCCCAGCGTGATAACCGACAGAAAGTTACTGAGTTAATTGGGAGATTGCTCACTGTTCTAAGCTTATTTCCCGGGAAAGTTGACCTCTTTTCGAGTAAGCACAACAGTATTTCTCTCTGTACAACAAGGTTAAAGTCTGCTGAGCTCTGTGGTTCTTAGTTACCGAATATCATCCCCCCCACAAGTCTATATGACCAGTATTCTATGCCACACCAGCTACTGAAGATCTAACAGAAGACCTTCCACACAATATGGAGACAACGTTTTATCACGATGAAGTGTGTATCTAGAGATTGAAATGGTCGAGCAAGTTTGAAGAGCTACGAGAGAGAAGGGCGCTTTTAGATCAACTTGTGGCATCAACATCCCTTCAATAACTCTGAATAATTGGAGGATCTCTGGGGATAAATTGGAACACCATTCCTCACATTGTATGTATGACATTGTTCATAATTAACGGACTAAAATGTAGGTTATTCTGTAATGCTCCTCGTTTAAAATGAATGATTTGTCTTCATATAGTCGAAAATACCTTTCAAATTTGTATGACAACCTTATGAATTAAATATATTAGGTACATAATGCAGTTCATAGTTCTGGAATATCTGTGAATTCTTATCAGAAAATAGATGGGGTTATCTATCGTCTCTCAGGATAACAAAAACATCTGATAAAAATGTTTACGCTGTTGCTATCGTATATCCCTGCATTGCACATGGCTTGTTTTACATCATCGGGATGGATACGTTAGAAAAGGGGGAGGAAACACGCTTCAGAAGAGTATATGTTACCGAGACAAAGTTGTAATCAAAGAGGGTTTAGCCTTTTCTAATATGCAGATTCATTCATGCATTTTTCCATACAAAAATATAAGTAGCCTCTTAAACTACAACATAAATGGTACCTAATAATTAAGTCGATTGATGTCCATTATGTACAAAAATACAATATTTTATAAATACATTTATTCAGTTATTGTTTACAATTGTTTGCACTACATTTCTTGCTTACACAGTTCATTTATTAATTTTATAAAATATGGTCAATTGAATATTCATCTAAAACAAAGCTCCACACCATTAAAGTTTACACTATTAATAATCAGATGGCGTCACCATAGTTTATATTTACTACATCGATTGTCTAATGTATACTGTACACATAATTTAACAACCTTTAGTTTACGCACGACGTTAATACTTAAATGCTTTCTAATTGAATAATACAGCCCCATTATTAGTTACATTCTTATTGGTAATGGATCCAGAAACAGTACAAATGAAGCCATTTTCATTACGCAACTCATTGTGAACTGCTATGCTAGTGAAGGGAAAATATTTTGGAAACGAAGAGGTGCTTTAGATGAAGCGTATATGCATTACAAAGCAAATTACAGAATTGAGGGATGAATCAATCATCCTTTCTCCAGTTTTTACTGAGAGCCCAATTTCATCTACTTCGATCCATTTGTATCCGCATTATAGTTTCGCAAATAGACTGCCTTAATGGGTACTACTGTAGCCATTGTACTACTGTCACACAGTAAAAGCTTAAATAGATCAGTGGTTCAAATAAACAAAAATCGTAATATCAACAAAATGTACAATAAAAATATTTGCAAAATGGTACATTTTATTACTCCGTATTCATTTAAATAGACCAACAGATACTTCTACATGCATTGCAGTACGTTTCTTGAACATTATATACCTCATTGTATAATTGTACTTTTATTCATTTCCAAAATTTATCATTTGACACATAGCAGGATTCAATAAAATGTCGTTTCACTTCGAATTACCTCCTTATTTTCAACAGCACATTTAGATTAGCAATCTTAGAACTACAAACTGAGTTGGGGATTGCAGTACTAAATCAATAATTGTAATAAGTGTGTTTACTTTAGTTAATATTGTGAATGATATTATGTTTATAACATCTTTTGACATGTAATTTTTCTTTGTATTCCTTCATATCTTAACTTGCCTCTGTTACTTTAGTTGTTTTTGAACGGCTTCAATCAGGGAATGTCATGGAACCTGTTCCCTTCGAGCCTCACTCTCATCTCTCCCTTCCAGGAGTCGGCTTTTGAGGCACAATTGGCCTACTTGTTCCTGTCTCGAGATGACACTGTTATGTGTACTTTACACTTCTCAGCGAATTACTTTGTAGGTACACAACAAAGTGTAAGCTCTATGGTTTACAACAGGTTTAGATAGGCCACACTTCCTCTTGTCCACATACAGTATAAGGTAATCATATAGAACAAACTTGTTACATACTTGTCCACATGCAGTATAAGATACAGGCTGATCTAGACCACACTTCTTACACGCCTGTTCGCCTGCAACCTTGGATACAGAATATCTGCAGCACCGTTCTTACGGGTGTTTTAGCACACAGTCCTGTCGTTTCTTTAAAATTTAACAAGGCAGATATTGTTTGTTGATTACATCATTTCTTTTTAATGCTTATATTCAGTAATATTCATGTTTAAATTAAGAGGTGTACGGATAATTACTTTGCACATACAAAGTTTATACCGTATTTTACATATATGCATAACGAAGTTAGTTTTATGTAGTATTCTACAGTTAAAATGAGAAACAGTTGTTTCCAGGTAATTAAATTATTTTAAATTAATTTACCTTTTAATAGATGTACATGAACATGGCGCAAGTAATTAGAAATGTGTGAAATGTGCAGAAAAATATAAAAATAATATATATGCTTTTAATTTGTATTATAATTATAACTTGTGCATTAGAGTTACACATTTTCTCTCTGAAGACCAAACGTTTTAAAGCCTGAAGTGACTATTCAGTTGGTTCTGATCCATTAAAGTAAGGTACCGCATTGGACCCTATGTACCCCATTTCTTGTTCAGTTAAAACTTTTCAGCAGTTTTCAGTCTTCAGAGTAGTCCTTAACCACAATTGATAAATTAATGGCTCCATTTTCGGGAAAGCATTAACAATTTGGGATTAAAACTTGTGCAAAAAGCTATAAACAATTTAGCTGATATTAAATATTTCCCAAACATTTTATTAAGAATCTGAAATTAAAATGAAACAATTAAATGTGTCTAAAATAATATAATTCAAATTATTTCTGCTAACGGGTTCTTTATATTTGTGGAGTCAGTTGAAATTAAAATTTGGAGTATTATGGTATGCATTTTAGCTCCTAGGATGCTTTTTAATTCCCATATCACAAAGTAATTAATTATGGTGATAAATTAATATCTCATTTACGGTTTGAGATTTCTCGTTAATATTTTGTGTGTAGTGTGTACCTTATGTCCTGAGTATATAGTAAGAAAATCAAAAGTCAGTGAGAAAAGCATTAGATTGTTTTATTTTCAGAAATATATTTTGTAAAAGTTTTTAGATATTAATGCGCAGAATTCAACAGAGGTTCCTATTTTGAAAACGACAATTCCTGAGAAAATTTGCTAATACGTCAGACTAGTGAAATATTTCAGTCTCACTACAATTTACAATTTTACCTAGAAATCTACTGCTGCAAAAATAGTATTATTTCAAATTTTAATAAAATTATAATTATGGCACTGCATGTTTGCTCGTAGTATAAGAGTTTAAATTATTATATAGGTTCAGTAAACAAAACGAAAGTAAATAAATGTAAATATATAAATAAATAGTTTTACTTGCAGTTTTTCTGCAGTTAGAGGCAAAGCTGTAATAATTTCTGGCACCTAATCACTGTAATATTGTTATTTTAGTAATGTAAGAGCATTTAGAACTTTCAAGAACTTCATAGGAATGATTTACATATATACACCGATGGTTCTACTATTGATGGAAAATGCGGATGTGCAATTGTTTACCCTGAACACGTAGTATTGCACAAACTACCTCATCATTTCTGTATTTTCTCATGTGAGTTATTCGCCATAAAATAAAGTGTGCAATTCATTTTACAATCCGAAAATTCTAGCTCGTTGTTGATAATTACTGACTCAGTGAGAGCAATTCTAGCCATTAAGCATAAAAAAATGCATTGGTTCAAGAAATTCAAACTCTATCCAATGAAGCTATCAACTCAAGCAAACAGATTAACATATTGTGGATACCATCACATAGACAAATCAATGGCAAGGACCGAGCAGATTAAGCAGCCCGCAAAGCAGCCAGTTTGCTTCCAGATGAAGCAATTTTAAACATAACTTACCAATTGTACATATCATCACTAAATGTGCCAAATACACAAAGTGGCGGACGAAGAACAAGCTCTCATCTGATGATTCTACTGTACTTAATGATCCTAAAATGATCAGTAACATTCTCCAATTTACAAAAGCGCTTCATTATTTCAGTTGTAATTTTAATGCATCACTATTGTTCTCAATATTGTACTGTTGTTAATATTCCGCTCTATTCTAAACCTACCAAACAATGTTATAAATTATACAAATGTTCTATTTAGTGTTGTATATTAAGCCAATGTTATATTCATATAACTTCTGAACAACGTATCAGAATGTATTATTGTGTTAACATAAATATTATGTAATTGCTTTATGTAAAGTCGCAATATGACCATGTAGTTAGCGACTATAAACAAGGTTGAAATAAAAAAAGAATTTTGAACTTCGTTTCGCTTACCAACCTAAAATAAAACTGTGGTAACTATAAATGTTGTCGTTATCTATTAATCACACAAAATGGATTTATCTCAGTTCCTCGAGAAATTGTTTTTTTTAATAAATATTTGCATAAATATGCATTTGAATCTGTCTCAACTGAATGCGAAAGAGAATTTAAAAAATAGGCTTGCGTGTATCTGTGAAAATATAACTAAAAATGAGAGGTCAATGAAACACAACATTGAAGTTCAACACTTCAGATCCGGTGTCCATAAGCGTCCCACACATAAGGGACAGCGACTCAGCACCGTCAGAAGCAAATACCTTGTGTAAACACCCGGCCCCCTCCTGTTCGGCATCGCCTACCTAAAATACGATAAGAAAATGGAATAAAGGGAAATAATGGAAAGGAAATCGTGATATTAACATAAGCGCAGCAGCACTCACCTAAGAGATAAGGATAAACCAGTTAAAATCCAAGTCAGAGAGCGCAGTCAACCGGAATCAAATCCAGGACTTCACAAATATGAGTCACACACGTTAGTGCGGCGCCGTTAATAAGTGTTTATCATGTTGGCATGAAAAATAAAACGTAATATCTTGAATTTCCTGGAAATAATCTCTAAAACCTTCTTTGTTCTGAATGACCTTTGTGTAATTTGGAAGCCACAAGGGGTGGCCACCTTATTACAAAAACATTCTATCTCAAACATACCGAGTTTATGACAAAGAATTTTAACAAGGAACTCTCAAATACTTCGTGCTTTTGAAGTGTTAAGCCACTTTTGTTTCTTTCGCGTGTTTTATACACAGAACAGAATTTCAAAGTAATACTATAAAGCATCGTTCTTTAGATTTCACAATTGGTTTTGCCTACTCTATGGCTCTATTCTCCCTGTATTTATAAGGAAAGATATAATAAAATTATTTTCGCAAAACTACCTTTCCACTAAATTGAAAAGGATAGAAAAGTAACTGCTTCTTTAGGAATAGTTTATTGAATTGGTAGAGGAAGCTATGTTAGTGAAACACATCAGATTATTGTTTATTTGGGCAATATTATTTATTACTCGACAAATTGTTGAAGCGTATTGACTTTCAGGTGACCAGCGCTGCGGTGGTCCCTTATTGGGTCTTATCTAGCCGATTAGAAGAGTGAAATATTAGTAAGTTGATGTACAGTAAGTTACGAAGCACAAATAGAGCGATTGGAAGCTGCGTGTGTCTACGTTCACTGGACTCGCCGTGTATCTGCGATAAGCTAAGGTAGACATCTCTGTATTGCGATTTTTTTCGATACGTCTCCTCGCTTTGCCATTCAGTACAGAACTTAAGGCATCACTTACATTACCATTTCAATCTCTCAGGATGTGGTCATACTTTGAGAGGCTGTAAGACTTTCTGACAGTTTTGACTGCCTACGACTTTAAATAGGTTAAACAATGCCTTAATAAGATTTTGAGGTTTTGATTTCAATAAGAAGCTCGCAATTCGTTGCACCCTGTATATTGCTGTGAAAGGATATCCTTTTACACGGGGCTTAAATAAAATAAAAAAAGAAATGAATGAAAGCGAACAATTCGACATGAAGTAATGCCAGAGGAATCCGACAGTGAACTGGATACAACAAGAGTGTGGGGCAACACTTAAGGTAAGGAGGATTCAAAGAGAAGGTATGAAATGGAAATCGACTAAGGGATAAAAACGAGGGGAGGGGATGGAAGTGAGGAAATCTAATAGAAGAGGGAAGAGAACGCAAATTGGAAAGATGGAGGCCGGAATGCGCAAAAAGGATAGAGAAAGACTCCAGTTCAGCCGACAGAGTGGGTGTGGAACTCTTACTGTAGATAAAAACAGTTGAATACGCGGTAAATAGTGTACATGCCGTGTTTTCTCTCGGGAAAATCTAATATTTACACCGCAGCAAGTGGTTAAGGTGAGAAAGGAATTATGGGTAAATAACTTCCGTTGTTTCTTGCCAGATCTTTCTCCAGGAGTTACCAAAACACCATTTGTTACCTATCATTTCTATTAGAGTGGCTCTCCTATCTAGAATCTAGACACTACAAGAAAATTAAATTAAAAATGAGTGTATACACTGCTAGTGGCAGAATTCTTCAATATATGTTTAAGTGAAAACATAAATGATTAATTTTTTAGTGAAATACAAAACTTTCCTTGTATATTATACTTAATAAGGTACGAAAGGCTATTCAAGAAATAAATAAATGTTTGATATTTTAATGACACAGTCAATTGTCAGGGTCCAATCAGCTCTTCAGATGTGCCGAAATTGTTTTGCAGGAGTGATTTTATATGATTAAAGGCAAAGTTGATGATCTTTCTCCTTTCCATTGCAGTTCCGTATTTTTGTCAAAGTATCACAGTTAGGTAGTCGGGCCAACCCGCATTAGTGAAAGCAGCAGATTTCCCGAGTTTTGTATCAATAAATTCTGATTAGCTGCCATGCGTTTTCATTTGTAAACGTTTTGATAAAACATGATTTAAAGTAATTATTTTATGCAAATGAATGGTATTCATATTTTATTTTAAATACAAAGCAGTTTTCAGTATTAAGTTTTTGCACCATAGTGTGGAAGCCTTCAGTGTATTTCACTTCTTACATAGCTCAATATTGCATCTGCGTTCAATACACGAGCGCTACTTGTCTTTCGGTAGTCTTTAAATGCGAAATATTCCTTTGAAAATTGTTCTTTCACACTGACCGTGTGTACGCTAAAGTATGGAAAGATAGTGTCAAACTGAAATATTCAATGCCATAACCGGGATTTGAACTACGGATCTTCTGGTCTCCGTCCATCCGCTCTAACCAATTGAGCTACTATGGTCAACGTGCCGTCATGACATTAAATTCTCCAACTGACTCTTGTTTCCCCGGTAAACCATAAACACAAGAGACAGCTACCTTAATGGCGACTTACAACATGTAAGTACTTTAAGGCCCGGGCTTTATAGTTAACCACTATTAGGTCAATCAATGGAGAGTAATTGTTCTTTCACACTGGCCGTGTGTAGGCTAAAGTATGGAAAGGTAGAGTCAGATTGAAAAATTCAATGCCATAGTCGGGATTGGAACCACGGATCTTCTGGTCTCCATCCAGCCGCTCTAACCAATTGAGCTACTATGGCCAACGTGCCGATATTCTACAACTGACTCTTGTTTTTCCCGGTAAACCACTTAGAAGTGCTCATAACTCCGTATGAGAACTTATGAGAACTCCTAAGTGGTTTACAGGGAAAAACAAGAGCCAGTTGGAGAATTTAATGTCATGTCGGCTCGTTGGCCATAGTTGGTCAATTGGTTAGAGCGGCTGGACAGAGACCAAAAGATCCGTAGTTCAAATCCCGACTAGGGCATTGAATTTTTCAGTCTGACCCTACCTTTCCAAAATACTCCTTCTCATATTGCTGCACAAATATATTACTGTTAGCAATTTTGATTCCTTTTGCTTGGTTCAGATTAAAATATTTGGTTATTTCTATCCACATTTCCAGGCACAAGCTTGTTGGTTACAAACAAGCATTCAGAATAAGCATTTTCATTTACATCTTCGTCTCGTATTTTTATTGTTAAAGTTTTCTGGGTGGTATGTCTGCAGTTCACAGCCAATAATCAGGCAACTGTAAGAATTTCAACAAATGACTCACAATGCGTTTTCCAACTTGGCGCCACTCATCGCTAGTATGAAGGAACAATTAATATTGTGACTTTGTGGGTTCGTACATAAAAGTAAAAGTCCAGGTTGCAGGAATTCAAAATGCATTTTATTTCCGTAGAAAGACACTGTCTGTACAGCCCTTTGCAGCAACTGACGTAACATATACCAACACAATCTCTCGTCACTTCTGCACACGTAAATAAACAAAAGAGTTCCCTTTCAAATCACAGCTGCACGCGTACGATTATCAGTTGCGATCTCGACTGTCTCAACTGGCGATCCGTGGCTTCTTTTTAGCTCGACGCATTGTCCTAGAAATTTGTGGAATATTCTCTGACAATCAAGACGGCACTAGAAAGACGAACCATACAGTTATCTACCTTTATCTGTTTCGGCAAGACTTTTATCTCCACACTGCACTATCTGTCCCTTTGTGTGTGCCGGCCGCACCAGTCGCAACAACGGGTTCGCGACAATATCTAAATAACTGACCTAAGTACGGGACTTAAAATACCTAATGCAATATATGTTGACATTCGTATTAACTGAACTCTTTTGTGCTTTACCAGAAAAAGTCAAATCAATTGGAGAATTTAATTTGATATGGCGAGATGTAGCTAATTTGGCGTGATCAACCAGACAGAGGCCAGAAGTTCCTTGGTTGAAATCTCTGCTATGACATTGATTTTTCATTCCAATTCTACTATTCTAGCCTTGTCCTACACATGGCTAGTGTCAAAAAAATCCTATGTATATTTATATAGAACTTTTATTACATATAGTGATTCCATTTAATGCGATGTAAAGACAGTTTATATATGCACCACGTATAATAAACCTTTATTTTGGTAGCTGTTTTTTGTATTTATCTATTTATGTACTGATTAATGTCAAAGTATATCTAAATTGACATGGCCATAGCTAACGCTCATTTCCTCTTTATTTCCTTTTTAAATTTTAAAAACATACATTTAATAAATATTATAATTTACTCACTATTTCGAGTATCCCTTTGCGTTCCCTTTTACTGCATAGTTCCGCTTGTTCTTCTCTTAACATTGTCTAACAACTAACTTAATTTCTTATTCTACTTACAAACAACTTATGAGACAACTTTAAATCATTTTTGGAATAGAAGTGCTTTACTCTAAATGTGCCCCTTCATCTGGAAAACTATATATTGTCACCTAATTATCGGAAGGCGCGACCAACTGGTGGCTGCGTGAGGGCCGCGAGGCATTCGATCACGCCTACCCATTTGTCTTATAGCGCTAACGAAGGGATGGCTGGGAAAGCATCACTGGCCGTCTCTTTCCTCTCCCCCTGCCGTCTGGAACCTTCGGGGTGATTCACTGAAACGCGAGACTTACAGAAACAGCGATATCCCTATAAAAAGGGGCTGCAGTTGGCGAGTCAGTGGAGTTCTTGGCGAGCAGCGTGAGGAGCACCGAGTGAGTTAACGGACCGGAAGACTGTGAACGTGTATCAGAGGAGTTGTACGTAATTGGAGTGTAGAGTGGACCTGTGACAGAGGAACTGACGAATTGTAATTGTGTGCATTACGTAATTCTGTGTAATCGGCAGGTGTTCCAACTGTAATTCGGTGGAAATAAAGAACATTTTGAATTTGTGCAATTGGTCTTTTAATTTCACGAACCCACAAAGTTACAATATTCAATATTCTTCTTATTACCACTTAAGGGACACTGATCCTGGGATACTCCATTTCTAAAACGTTTAATCTCCAAACAGAAGTTGATAGCTAAATAACTGTTTTTTGTTTGTTAAACTATGAAGCTTCCCTGATATGAGTAAGAAGAAAATCAATTGTATTCAACTTAAAGTCCAAGTTTGTATTTAGAAGTTACTTATCGTGCGATTCGTTGTCATCTGTAAATGATACAACTTAAAGTATCTCTAAATGGAAAATAAGGATGTAGTGGAATCTTATCAAGATATGTATTAACTGCTAAGAGAATATTTGGTCTTATTTGGCGAAGGAACACGAAATGTAGTAATAAGATAACCCTGATTCATTTCAAAATTGTGAAATTCTAATTAACTTATTAAGCTATTTTTTATTATAAAGGATTTCAAGAGTTTCTGCATTTGTCATATGTAAGACGCTTTGTGTCAAATACATGTTTCTATTGTTGTGTTTTCGTATTGTTGCAGGGATCAATGCAGATAGCGAAGATCATCCCACGACCTTTGAGCAGGAAGCAGCTGGGTTGGACATGTGGACCGGCCCCTTAGCAGGAGCCCTTCTAATGACTATAACTAGCTAGTCAGTGTGTGCTGAGCAGCAAGATTGATGACTGATTTCATTTCTCTACACCTCCCTGCCAAATATTGTTTCCAAGAAAAACTTCAACCAAAGTTCTAGAGCTATGAAGATATGTCTGGTTCGCCCCGCAGTTGGAAAATGTTTTATGTGTAGCAGTTCATTGTTTTCAATTTGTGTGCTTAAACTAAAAATAAACCATTTGGTAGGGTTGTAATCAGAGAGTATAAAGCAGTGGTAACTTGCCTTGTGTATCAGGAGCCAATGAACCAGTTTCTCGCTCCACCTCTCCTTTGTGTATTAATCTCATTTCGGTAAACAAACATCTAAATGGTTTACCTACTTTTGACCCCTATGAATACATCAGAGATCGGCGAACATAGGTAGAGACAAATCCACCCTCCCCGCTCCATTCGATTGCGCATTATTGCTGCACAGTAAGAAAGAGAAGTTATGCCTTTCATAAATTTACGTGTTTGAAGTACAACAGAAAGAATATAAAGGACAGCATTTTCCGCGATGGTGTCTTTCTTCACGTTTACAACTGTTATAGGTTATACATCTGGCAATTTAAAAAAGCTACAGTGTGAAAGTTCTATTATTTAATTTATTTCAGTTAGTATAACATCAATAATAGTTATATCACGTTTAAAACTTTAGTTTGCTGATTATTTAAATATTTTCTGTGTGAACTATTTGTTCCGCATTTAAAAAAATTGTAAAATTTGACATAACTATTAATAAGCGCGCGCCTCTCCATTAATTAAGTTCAGTTTTAGATTCGAGTTCCAATTTGGAATAACAATGTTTTATAGATAGAATAGATTGCATTTTGTAGTTTTTCACGTATGTATTACCTTAATTATTATTTAAGTGTATCGAAACGTTGATATTTTAATGTAGTTACGGTGATATTATTGCAAAAACACTGCGTTTCTAAAGAAAAGGTAGGTTTCGATGGTCACATTTGTGGAGATTGAGCACATTTTCCTAAGCGTGTGCTTTTTTGTAATTTACGTCCTCCAACTTTAAGTCATATCGGACGATGCATAAAATGGGTGAAATGATGCTCAAATGAGTCCGGGGTCCATGGGGCTTTGAGCTACCCGACTTTCGTCTTTCAGGATAAGGGAAAACCCCGGAAAAATATTATCCAGGTAACTCACCCTAACCGAGATTCGAACTCGTACCCTTTGAACGTGAAGCAGACGCTCTACCATCTACGCTACCAAGGCGGGCTTCCACAGATAAAAATCAACATTGGAATTAAGTGCATTGTCAGGAAAAAATGTAAAATTGCATTTCCTTACAAAAGAATACACATCTATAAAATTTGGAATATACCTAATGTTATTTTCAAGAAATAATTAGAGCAGCGGCACAAATTTCTGGTGACAAGATGAATTTGCAGCAATTGTTTATAGGAACAAAGAACATTGAAATATAATAGCTGTAATAAATTGTACTATAAACGCTTTATATTAAATATAACGGAACAATTAATGACCTTTTGTACTGAATCAGTTGTAGCATATTTCAATTTAAAAGCAACTTCCAACCTGCTCTGCCGCTGTGAAGTTCAGCTTTTACCCCTCATAATTGGAGAGGAATGTCGAGAATGTGTTGATACAGAACTAAAGATCGACACACCTGATTTTCCATCGCATTTGTGGCAAATCAATACCGTGTCATGGATTGAAAGGCCATTTCGTGATGAGTTTCAGCGAGAAATAATAACAGAACGTTTGCAACTCTGCAAGCCAATTTGCTTCTCATAATGTTGAACAGCATCCGTATAATCATCGGAACAGTTCTTTAGTTCATTTTAGAATGTGAGGCAACAGTGCCGTCAGTGGAATACATCGATGGACTTTTTTCGTCGTGTATCCACTCCAGCCATCTCTGTAATTATAAATCCAAAACTGTTTAGGTAAAATCCCCCGCAGTTCTAGGGTATAGCTCGGAAGCTATTACAATTTTTTCGTTATCAGTTTTTGGTCTTGCATAATAAATATTACTAATCCACTTTAAAAACAACAGCATGGGTTGCATTATGGATAAACTAAAAATTGAAGATGACATTGGGGTTAAATAAACATTAGAAGATATTTCTGATGGTCATAGACCATGCAGGAGAACTAAATTTAGAAGAAAAAATACTGTTACGTAGAATGATCGTGTGACGTAGCACAGGTTATGAGACTGAAAGGCAAGTATACTCTTTTTTTAATTTATCCAGTGATCGATCAGCATTACATGCTTTACAGATCCTTGTTAACTAATTGAATGTCAAGTATAATCTGTATTTTCAAATCACGCTGCAAGCAAAGATGTGTCCCTCAGCACCCTTTTGTCTAACCCTTTCACAAATCCTCCCTAGGACATGGAAAATTCGACAAGCGACGAATGAAATACAAAAAGTACGTATTCGTAATTCCGGTGCTGTATAGATAATATTGTCATCGATCGCATTGTTGCGACTGGCGTGGCCGGCGGACACAAAGGGACTGATAGCGCAGCGCGGAGATAAAAAGCTTGCCGAAAAAGATAAAGATAAATGGCTAGAAGGTTCACTTTCTTGATTCTTACAGTAAATTCCACTGGAACATTGAGTGGAGATATAAAAGAAGCCTTGGCTAGTTTATCTTGACAGTCGTAATTGGACTCCATAATTGTGCGCATGCAGCTGTGATTTGAAAGTGAACTCTTTTATTTACGTGAGCAGAAGTGACGAGAGATTGTGTTGGTTTATGTTACGTCAGTTTGCTGCAAAGAGGTGTACAAACAGTGTTTTTCTACTTTGAATTTCTGCAAAACTGACTTTTAATTTTACCAACCCGCAAAATCACAATATTAATACATTTTCAACTCACAGCTACCGATCAATTGGCAAAGAAACGGTTGTCTCCATATCAGAATTTAGATTCGTGATGTCAGTTTTATATTTTACCCCCTCCGTAGTAATGCTGATTCTTTCTTTACATACAAGATTTGTAATTTAAATACTAAATCCAAAACGGAATCAACATTTACGTTCGTATTTATGTTTTCACTTTATGAAATTTATTTTTTATAATTTACATTTTAATTAGGCACATAAACAGTACGGATAACTAAAATTACAATAAACTTTATCCTATTTTGCAATTAAGCTTTGAAGAAAAAATTAATCAATTATCATATGCCATCGCCATTACGAAACGAGTTTAAACATGAATCTATACGTATTTGTAACATTATAGCATTAATTTAAAAATGAGTGCTTTTAATTCAGAACTGGATTATTCTGAAGGTACGTCCATCAGTCAATAAGATTAGGAGTAAACTAAGCGAACTTTGGGTGGAGTTACAAAATACATATATTTTTATTACCTACTGTTCGACAGACCTACCCTAACCTTTCACTGACTTCATAGTTTAAGACCCAGAGCAAGAAGAGACGTGCTTGCTTACGTCACGGAGCATTTGTTAAATATAAATCCAATTTACCATATACCATTGAAGGGTATAGCTCTGAATGTGTAAAATCTCCAAACCCCATCTTTCCAAATTTCTTCCTACAATGAAAATTTACCTTCGTAACACACATGCAATGCCGCAGGCACTAGATTATAATTCTCAACATATGAAATTGTTTCGTCAAAATGTTATATATAAAACGAAATATTAACCCAAACTCCTGCTTAATTTTATAGGCCTGCAGCGCCTGACGTACTGCAATCTGGGCTGTCAGCTTGCAGTAGCCACGTGACGTTTGACCAATTTCTATAATGGATGCTTTAAGCAATATTAACCATTTTAAACAAAATATTTAGGAACATTTGTTATTCAAAATTATCTTGGAGACATCACATTGAAGCAGTAGTAAACAAATCAACAAAAAATTTTCAATTTTGAAAAGATTAGCTGGAGTCAAGTGGGGCAGTAATCGGGAGACACTGAACACCACATACAAAACATTCATCAATCCAATACTTCTTTATAATGCAGAGGTAATAATTACAGCAAACAGTTCTAACATAAATCAGCTAGAAGTATGCCAAAATCAGGCCCGGCAACTGATAACCGGTGCAGCAAGATCAACTCCAATCACGGCAATGCAAGCCTTAACTCGGAGCTATCCAATATATCTAACTTTAGAGGAGCAGGCACTAAAACAACATGAAAAAATGTTGCGGTTAAAAACAACAAAATGGGAGAAAATATTATTACAACCAAGCAAGATGAAAACACAAACAAGTTTTCTACACAAAGTTATGGAATTAAAAACAGATCTGAATCTTCCTAATTCTAAAGATAACATTTTAATCAAAGAAAACCCACTGACTTTTGAACCAATTAATATTCTGTTAGATTTTGAACAAATAGTTACAAAATCTGAAACTTCCAAACCTGTACTAAAAGCACTAGCATTAGAAACTGTGAACAATAGATATCCATCCACAGATGGATCTAACTTGGACAACAACTCAGGAGCAGGAATTAAGTGTGCACTGTTCTCATTCTATCAACCAGCAGGATACCACACAACAAATTTTGATGCAAAAGTAACGGCTATTCATATTTCAATCCAACACCTTCTATACCGAATAGATAAATTCAAAAATGCTGTCATACTTTCTGATTCTAAAGCAGCATTATGTGCAATAAGTTAATATAAAATGAGGTCAATCCAAATTAAAGAATGCCTTAAAATGATCAAACAACTTCATAAACTACGGAAAAGAATTGTATTACAGTGGATACCTGCACATTGTGGAATTGCTGGAAATGAATCAGCTGATTTTCCTGCCAAAAAGGTGCAAATTTAATTCAGAACAAAAGTAAAAACTTACCCTTTACATCCATAGAAAGATTAATCAAAAGAAAATACAAAATCGAACACAACCAATCAATATCTAACATATCCAAAGATAAAAAATGGAACATTTTAATTAAAAATCCATAAATTATTCCAGAAATCCCAGGTAAAACTGCAGTAGAAAATTTTCGATTACTTACGGAACATGATTATTTGGCCATGATTACACAGAATAGGAATTTATACAAGTCCAAATTGTCCTCTGTGCAACAAAGAAAGAACATCCTATAACCTGTGAAACCCTACTTGCCGGACCCACTACACAGAAATATTGGAGAGCAAGAGAGCTAATAGCTTCATTACCAAAGCCTAGCATTTGAAAACAACATATTAACCATTTTTAAATTAAATAATTTGGTTCATTAACAGTGTTGTATAAACTAGGCTTTCTCAAATCTATAACTATAAGCTATTACAATGTGTAACAAATAAGCTATCGCTAACTTATCGCGAATGAAACTCATGTGGCTCTATGCATTCTCTCGGATTACTTTATATAATTTTCGTCAGATAAACCACTTGTTATACACGATTGATACGCCACGGTGGTCCATACTTGGTCTCTTGCACCTATGTTCCCAAACAATAAACAAAAACAGATACATTTCAGAAACTCTTACAGAAGAAAGCGATAACATTTGTTGAAACCATACAAGAGAAAGCAGGAAGTAATACATATGCTGATAACCCATTCCAACACATTCACAAACAATCGGTTTGCAGCTAATGGAATCGACGAGGCTTTTCTTCAACAGAATTATGGAACAACTGTGCAGAACAAAGCGCACTACAACTGGAATCCTCTGTACAATGCTAGCAATCGAAAGAATGGAATCGAATTCCAAAGCATGCCTCGGAAAGCAGCGATTGCATGAAGCAATATTGAAAACAAACAAACGAGCAGAATCGATATCAGGGCTTTGTTGTTGCTGGGTAATCCGCAATGGCTTTAAAACAAGAGATTAGTGCCACTCTGGTCAAAATCTCAGCACACATTCCTTCCAGTCGAGTCACTTCGTCATTCATTTATCTTGTTAACTTTATTTTCTGTTTTAACGTGACTGTAATCAAATTATGAGACAGGCAAAACAGAGCATAGAACAATGCTGTTGCAATGCTGCTTCTTATCATTAAATATCAGTGATAAAGGTAGTAAATTTCCTGTTAATTTATCATAAAATTTTAAGTTTCTTTACTAACTCGTATTTTCAACCCAGTAACTTCCCTGCTCCTGAGACATAGGTGATAGCGCGTCTACCTCACATTCAAAAGGTCCGAGTTCGAATCTCGGTCGAAGTTTTCTCCGGGTTTTCCCTTATCCTGAGAGATGAAGGTCGGGTGACTAAACTCTAAACCTGGGCGCTTGTGAGCATCATTTCACCCATTTTATTCATCCTCCGATATGACCCCGTTTTAGAACGTAAATTAAAAATAATACAGTAATTGTGCTTTAATGCATACTTATCCAAATAAATTGTTAAATTTACGTGATTTCTCCAGCAACTATTTTACAAGTTTGTAACGTTCTTGCAGAACTTTTTCTGGCTAATAGAATAAGTATTTGCAGAAATATAAGTATTACATTCCAAAGTAAACACAGCAGCTTGATGCGATAGACAAACCTTTATAAAGAGAGATGCTCCAGTGCCTTTCCTTCACATTGTGGCCATGGTTCAAAAGCTGGCAGGCTGGCCGGTTGGCTTGATCTACCGCCGAGAGCACCAAATATCCCCGCAAGCGCTTCTCGTTCTCACAATTATGGTTAAAATAGTATGTTAGATTATTATAAGAATGCTTGAAATGTTCTCCTGTTCGCAACAAATTTGATCATGATATGTGTATAAGGGCGCCCAACTTCAGTGGTTATCAGCACCCTTTAAAAATCATTCATGGCAAAAGCTAGATATAAAGGATTCTAAAACTTGACGTGTAAATAAGCTCTCAAAAAATACATGTACACAACAAAAACAAAAAGACATAAAAAGAAATATAAGACCAAACAGGAAAAAAAAAAAAAAATCCTTCACTAAATTCTAAAATGTAACTGGGAAAAGAACTTAAAAACCTCCACCGCTTTGTTGTCATCCGCCAGCATTTCTGCAAAGCTACCTGGCAGCTGCAGAGACGTCCTAAGGCGTGCTAGGCAAAAGCACTCTAGCAGCACATGTCGGGCAGAAAACGCTTCGTAGCAAAACGGACAGACTGGAGCAGGCTCCTTTCTAAACAGAAAACTATGCGTAAAAATGCAGTGCCCAATGTACAACCAAGCGATACTCACCTCCTCACGACTAGGTGAACGACAAGAGGTAACCCAGGGAATCGGAAGTTCTTTCACATATCTAAGTTTATTGCTGCGGAGAGCGAACCACTCTTCCTGCAAGCAGGTTTGCACATCTCTCCGGAATACAGCTGTGAAATCTTCCGATATCAACGAGGGTATTCTAACCCTGGGCTCCATGGTAGCCGTCTTAGATGTCGAATCCGCCATTTCCTTCCCCCGCAAGCCTACGTGACCAGGAATCCATGCACACACTACGTTAACGCCAGAAGCGTGTAAAACGTGGAGGGCATGCTGTATACGCTGCACAATAGGGTGGTAGTTGTACAGCTGCCGTAGGCTTTGAAGTGCACTGAAGGAATCACTCAGGATTAAGCAGTCCCCCAACTTTCGTCGACGTACGTGTAAAATGGCCCGGTATATTGCATAAAGCTCTGCAGTAAAAATGGAAGTGCTAGTGTGGAATCCGAATGTATGCGGTTCGGTTCCACACACGTAAGCACAACCAACACAATTTGAGCTCTTCAAACCATCAGTATAAAATAAAAAATGATCTTTATAACATGATAAAAATTCTAAAACATTTTGAGCATCTTTTGTTAACAAATTTGCATTCCCACTCGAGAGTCAATATACAACTGATTGAATTTCTAAGCTGATACGTATCTTACTTTATTTTTTTCAGATGTATAAGGGATTTTCGAGGGCGCTGTTCTATGCAGTTTTCATTTTCATAAAGTTTCTCATCAGTAATAACAAATGTCTTTATTCCTCAGTTTCTATCTAGAGTGGATACCATTCTCCTACATTTGTTCGTTATAAACATCAAACAGAAACGAGACAATGACTTCGGTAAAACTGCTAGACATTCACATCATAATGTTGGGAGCCACAAACAAGCTCAATGCACTGCATGTGGGCGACGGGTGCTTCAGAAGTATCTCTGATATGCATTCTGGCGTGCAATGTAAGATAAAGGCACTGTATGTGCTTGCTTTCAAAATCCATATTATGTTTTGCATGACATCGGAAAAACTAAGTGATGCCATCATATATTTACACAAACATCAAACCAATAGCGACGATCATTTCTAAAATTTCAAATTTATATGAGATACATTCTCTACTTGATATATTTCTCTATGCTCAGTATGGATAAGTTTTGCCGATGCGATACGGTTCACTCCTATTCCAAATTATAAAACGTCTATTGTGAGGGTTCCCAAAATATTCTATATAATCAAAATCATCCACAGGTGACACTGTAATCAATAATTTGGGTACTTTCAAGAAAATAAAATAAAACATTTTTATGCAACGGTTACTGTGGTAGGGTTATTCTTGGAAGTATTAGAAGGAGATACCTTGTGTTCTTTACAATTAAACACATTTTCTTGTACTCAAATGGTCATAAAGGCACTTTTCGGTGATATTTTTATATGCAAAGGTTCATTGTAATTTAATATGTTTTATCTATTCTCAGTTTGTAGTAGAAAAGAAGAAAATAAATCGCCAGCAAAATTTTATATAGCCTTTTCGTCGGAATATCTTACGTTCATTGTCCGTTTATAAGTAGATACTGGAAGAATAGAAAAACTCATTTTTACTGAAACCAATGTATAGAATACTTGGATGGAATAAATTATAACACCGTCTCTACCTATTGTGATACCTCCTCTACCTATTATAAGTGGATGCTGGAGGAATACAATGATACATTTTTAATGAAATCTGGATACAGAATACCTGGATGGAATGCAATACCTTCTCTACCTATTATAAGTGGATGCTGGAGGAATACAATGATACAGTTTTAATGAAATCTGGATACAGAATACCTGGATGGAATGTAATACCTTCTCTACCTATTATAAGTGGATGCTGGGGGGACACAATGATCCATTTAAATGAAATCTGGATATAGAATATTAGGATGGAATGTAATACCTTCTCTACCTATTATAAGTGGATGCTGGGGGAATACAATGATCCATTTTAATGAAATCTGGATATAGAATACTTGGATGGAATATAAAATCTTCTCTACATATTATAAGTGGATGCTGGGGGAATACAATGATCCATTTTAATGAAATCTGGATATAGAATACTTGGATGGAATATAAAACCTTCTCTACATATTATAAGTGGATGCTGGGGGAATACAATGATCCATTTTAATGAAATCTGGATATAGAATACTTGGATGGAATATAAAACCTTCTCTACATATTATAAGTGGATGCTGGGGGCACACAATGATCCATTTTAATGAAATCTGGATATAGAATACTTGGATGGAATATAAAACCTTCTCTACATATTATAAATGGATGCTGGAGGAATACAAAGACCAGTTTTTATAAAAATATGTTCGGATGGAATGTAATACATCCTCCATCTATTATAAGTGGGTGTAGAGCGATAAAACATGTTGTCTAGTTTTGGTAAAATTTCTACTTAAATTAAGTAGTTATCTTCGAAAGCGTGTGCATTTGTTCATGTGGAAGCTCTTAACTTTGCCTTATTAGAAAACATATTTACAGTATTTCTTTTATCATCCACTCTGCTGATTTATACATCTCTGATAACATTTTAAACCACATACAAAAGACAGTTTTTAAACTAACATCTTCAGCGCAGAAAATAATTGATTGTATGTATATTGCACTTACACTAACTTAATACCACTTGTGTTATTAAGGCGAAAAAATCATTTAATTTATCTATTTAATGTTATTTAAAAGCTTTATTTTTAAAGGCCTGGAACACTGCTAAATGAAATACAAGTTTAAGCACATAAATAATAAAATATAAGGTTTGATGCAAGTATACATGTTTTAATTTTTTGAATGTAAGTTTTGACTGTAAAGCTATGCTAAGCTTGGTTATGTTCGAGTACAATACTAAATGTATCATTAATTTAGAATGTTTCGTAATTGAATATAGAGGCTATTTAATAATAAGATAGGTTTATCAAATGGGATATTTTGTAATGAATTCACAACAAGCTTCTGTACACGAAATGTATGTACAAGCTGGGTATGTATTAATAAATACATCTACCATTCAATGTATTTTGTATCTGGATATGCATTACATTTGAAATCAATACCTATACCGGAAAAATATTCGTAAAGGAAGATAGCAAGGTTCAGCTAATCCCGGTCATTAATTTTTACACAAATACAAGATTTACAAGAAGGCCATTAATCCTACAATCGTGATCTATTTTAGATTAAATCTGATCATAAAAGTTTACAAAGTAATACATTGTTATTGTATAAATTCCTTGTGTAGGTGATTCTAAAATAATACATTTGGAAATAACGCAACGAAATACGGTTCAGAAATGTGCACAGATATTTGTCCTAGCCTGCAAATTGAACCCATTTTTATAAGTATAGTTTTGGTTAGCCTGTGATCCCAGTTGAAAGATTATGGGTTGAAATCTTTTGCGATAATTCACACAATAACCATCACATTAACCCTACACAGTACGTAGGGTAATGAATTGAAAGGTAAATGATTTAGTTTTTAATAAATATATGACATTTTGAAAGAACTATGATACCATTTTCTGCCAGTGAAAGTTTCAGAAACCCAAAGACAAAGCTGCAGCATATTTTTAAGAGTTTATTTATATATTTTGTATTACTGAAAATTCGCTGTTCTGTATTTGAGTTTAAAACTCAAAATTCTGTACCTAGATTCAATTAAATTTATATTTTGTTTTATTTATAGAAAACCCCAGCAAGAACAAGACTTTGAAGACAAATAATACAACTTTTATCGCTTCTTATGGAAATAGCCTTACTTCTTAATCAGGAATCATCTAACATTTAATCTCAGTATGTTAGTATGTTTCAAGGTTGTTTCCTATAAATAAATCACGCTTTTAAGAGTGCTAAATTTCTATTTTTCGTAAGCTTGTGTGTAACTATTTATCTGGCTAGAAAGTTAGCATCCATAGGTTTTATTTCCAAGATAGGTATGCTTTATCCGTTTTAAATTTTATTTGGAGCTATTCATTTGTATTTTCGTGCTAATTCTGAGTACTTGGTCTTCTTTAACATAAAAACACTTTTCCTTTAACTTTAAAATAAATGTCGGCTCTCAGTGACATCGTTTAATACAAAGACTTTGAAACTTTTATTTCATTCAGCATATTAAGCCTATAGTAAACGCAGATTAAAATTGAAAACACTTGTCTGGCCTTTCTCTCGCTTTAGGTCCAAGCTAACAAAACATCGATTATAAATTAAAATGACTTGCTAATAATATCTAATTCTTGCATATTTTGGAGTTTCAAAACTATTAAATCGAAGCACTTTAAAAAAAATTGACTTATATTTCTTTTTTTCTTCACCTTTCTTTAGTAACATACGTCGCTGAGGGAAAACAAACCTAAATAGAGCGATTTTTTCTTTGCTACATGCAATCATGGTTGCAAGTTATTTACTAGTGCGCTATTCTTCCAAGCTCGGTGTGATGTAAATTTTATTATTATGCCACCACTGGCAACTGATTTTTGAACGCCAGACAGACGTACTAATGTCAGCTGTTACAAATTAAGAGTTTCGCTGACTTTTTCCCGGGACCTTACGGGTAAGGTAGACGAGACTTGTTCCCAGTGTATTTTCACTGTAGGAATCTCAGCTCAATTGTACAATATTAATGTAAAGGTGAGCCCTAGTTCACAAATAAACATTTTGTTTATGGAGCTGTCAATTAGCAGAATTATATCAGCACCATCTGTGTCCTCAAAGAGCTGTTTTATATATAAATCTACATACTTATTTGAAATTGATAAAAAATGGGGGACTTAAAAACCATCGGATCACTAAGCCGGCTCCTAACCACTGAGGAACTTAGATTGACCCACTAGTTATGCTAGCAGTTCTTTGATTGATAAACAATATCGACTCTATATTATTAACATTAGTGTCTTCGATTTTGAATTCTGAAACCAGAAATCTTATATTCTGAGTCTAAATCTACAAAATAGTGAAAACTCCTGTTTTAAGATATCCCATTTCTTAATCCTGTCAAAATTATAATGAACGCAGAAGAAGGATGGACAAGAAAGTTGTTTTTATTTCAAATTCAAATTGCTTGACACATAGTTACTGTTTACGTATAAGAAGTACTGCTTTGCACAAAATATATCCTGTTATGTTAACTAAAGCTTTCCCTGAACGTGTCGTTTTGAATCTTGCTTAGCACTTTGTTTTAGTTTATAAATTTTGTAATAAGAGACAAGAAGTTCAATAAAGAAACAATATTACAGTTGTAGGAAATTATATATGTATGTGAGTTTTCTTAACCTTATTATAATCCTATATTCAGGTTAATACAAAAATGCTTAATATCATTGATCCTATATGTAAGTATATTAAAGATACAAATTTGTGACAGCTATATGCCTTAAGAGAAGTTACTAAATTGCAAAGTAAATGAAGCGCTCTGCATTCGCTTTTTATCTTAATTACTAAAAGAGATAATTATTAGTCTGAGAGTGGTCTGAAAAGTTTCCGACCTCAACATGAAGATGGCAGCACTCGTAAATAAAAGCCATTATATATCGTTGTCCATCTGTTGACAGTTACTCACCAAAGTTTCAGCCCTTTTGGACGCTCAGTTCCTATGTAACAGTCGTTTGAGTGAGTTGATGTGAGTGTTTTCATGAAACTGGACAAACTCTAGTATCGAGCTGTCATTTAATATTTGTTTTTGAAAGGCAATACACCTACACAAATCAAAGATGAGTCGGATTTTGTCCATGGGGCATTCTGCACCATCATTTACCACAGCGAAATTTTGTGCAGCTGTATTTAAACGTGGTCGTAATAGCTTGGGAGACGATGAACGTTCGGGACGTCCAAAAACTGCAACTATCGATGAAAACATCGCCAATGTTCACCAAATGGTGCTAGACGACCGCCGAATTAAAGTGAGAGAGATAGCGGAGGCTATGCACATGTCAAAAGAACGTGTTTGTCACATATTAAATCAACATTTAGACATGAGAAAGCAGTCCGCGCGTTAGGTGTCGCGTTTGCTCATGTTAGACCAAAAACGTGTTAATATACATTTCCAACGCTACTTTGGGGCTGTTTAGACGCAATAAATCCGACTTTTGGCGCTGATTAATTACTGTAGATGAAACTCGGATACATTATTATACGCCCGAAACAAAAGTACAGTCCAAACAGTGGGCTGCAAAGGGGAACTGGCTCCAAAAGAAGCTGCGAAAGTGATGGCGACTGTTTCTTGGGATAGTCATGGGGTTATTTTAAGCGATTATCTTCAAAAGGGAATAACCATTACTACGCATCATTACTTGAGAAGCTGAAGGCAGAACTTGCGGTAAAGCAGCCGCATTTTCAGAAAAGGATAATCCTGTTTCACCAAAGAAACGCACCGTCTCACACGTCAGCGGTTGCAATGGCGAAAAAACACCAATTACGGTTTCAACTGCTTGACCATCCAGCTTACTCACCAGATCTAGCTCCAAGCGACTTGTTTGTGTTCCCTCATCTGAATATTGCGCTCGGAGGACAGAAATTTTCGTTAAATGAAGAGGCAGTCACTTTCGTGAGCAATTATTTTGCAGAGAAAAACGCCCAATACTATTTGGACGGGTTACAGAGATGGGAGCATCGCTGGGAGAAATGTGTAGAGTTAGAAGGAGATTATTTTGAAAAACAAAAAACAAAACAAAAAATGTCTTTTACGAGGGCTGTTAAATAAAGAATGATCACAAATTTTTTTTGACAACGTACCTTTACTCATCCTCATAATTTTTATGATTCTTCTCAAAATAATCTCCCCTGAATGCGATGCACATGTCCCAGGGTTTCTGCCAGTCTTTAAAGACATGTTGGAAACCATTTTTTGAGAGATCCTTCAAAATCACCTGCTCAGGCTTCACCTTTGCTTCTGATGATAGATGCCTCCCATGAAGGCGTTTCTTCAAGTTAGGGAATAGAAAAGAGTCACATGGGGCTAAATCCGGACTATAGGGAGGGTAAGGGATGCACTTCACATTGATTTTTGCAAGATATTCAGCAACAACATTGGCAATATGCGGCTGCGCATTATCGTGGTGCAGCATCCAGCCTGTTTCCTGGAAATGTGGTCTTTTGCCCCTGATATGGACTTGCAATGCTTTCAGGACATCCCTGTAGTATTGTCCAGTTACTGATGTGTGTGCAGGTACAACATGCTGATAAATCAATCCATGAATATCAATGATTGAGGTGACCATAACTTTCCCACTAGAAACAACCACTTTTGCTTTTTTGGGGGTTGGTGATGAAGGAGATTTCCACACTGAGCTTTGCTGTTTGCTCTCAGGATCAAAATGATGTAGCCAAGTTTCACCAGCAGCGATTACGTTCGAAAGAAACTCCGGATCTTCTTCTAACATCAACTTTAACTGCATGTTACCTCCATTTCAGCGGTAGGTGATACTGAATATGTCTAAACTTGCCTGGTTCTCAGAGACGGGAACCAGGAGTAGTAACAAAAAAAACTACTACGGCGTGTTTGTTTCACATTAAGCTAACAGAATATAATAACATTGAATTTTAATCCGCAAAATTATGACCGTAAAAAATTATGATAACTCTTTATTGAACAACCCTCGTATCTTTATTAGGTCGAAAGCTTTTCAGACCACCTATATATTGCCTGTCTGACGAATGAGCGCAGCTGTTGCTTGGGGAGGTTGCTAGTGTAGCATGGTTCGGTTTACAGAGGTCAGAGAAGGCGGGAATACAGTGCGTTGCAGTCTGACCATCAAAACTTCAGCAGTGTGCATAACACGATGCGCACTTTTCTTGCAAGATATATCGCGTGTTCTTAAGCATTCTCCAGATTATCTCCTTCTACCTTCAAAGGTATCTTTTTCTAACGGCATTTATGAGTTTACGTACTGCAGAAATTTCACTATTCTATTGTTAAAACACGAGAAAGGTTTGGTGCACAACACATTTTTCAAAGTCAAGGGGCTGGAACCTTTCTGGACATTGGCGATGTGTACCAGGTGCTGAACACTTTTATTAAATTATTTTTTATTTTATTTTTTTTTTTTTTTGCGTACGCTTTGAATTTTGAACCCATTTCACTATATTATGCCCAGTTCGTTTGCCTTTTCCTACTGCTATTGCTGTCCTTTTTATAGCATTATTTAACGAAATGATCAGAACTTTACGTTTTTGTTATTTACAAACCTATTCTTTATCATGTGGGTGTATGTCTTCGTGTGTTGGCTTAATTCGAACCCGTCCTCTGGTACACAAGCGCTGCCTTTCAGTGTTGCCGAACGGTACAGGCATTCAGCATGATTGGTGACGTAAACCCGTTATCTGTTTATTTCTACCCGAGCTAGCTGCCTGCATTTATTCTTCAGACAGGACTCGGTGTAAAGTAAGTGACAAAACGCAGTGATGTGGGTCTGATATGTATGTAAACCAGACAATTACAATTATGGCACCTGGAAGTACCTACAAGAAAGTGGTACAAAGTTTCGAAAATATTTAAGGTATATACTTACCTTCTATTTAAGTAGTTGTACACTTAATTCAGCAATTACATTATTCTCCTATCTCTATCTGCAAGTCCATAAGGAGTGCCTCGAAGGATTATGTTGGAATGGAGGTAAGTAGAAAGTTGAATGATATATAAAAATACAAATAAAGAGAAAATTAAGTAAAGGTAGAAAACGTTGATTATATATCTACTTCATACTTGCAGAATGGAAATTACTGTGTTTGACATGGTAGAATATCTACTTTAAAATTTCACCAGCAACGCATTTAAAAATAATGAAAAGTCAACAAAGTCGAAGGCGTTAATTGGATTAAATCCTGAACTTCGAATTTAGGCCCATCTTTTAAAGATGCAAAACCAATATTTTAGCATTCCTCCAAAAATGAGCATAATCCGACAGGGAAACGTTTGAACTATTTCTTCTTTTTATTTAAAATGTCACTAAAGATTTATGTAAAGCATCATACGTAATGCCAAACTTAGTTTACTTAGTGTGTGCTTGAATGTATTTTGGTTTTCGACGAGAGTGGCTTCATTGCTTGACTGTCGCAACGTGCGGGAAGGGGTACTGAACTTTGAACTTACATAGAACTAATGATGTTATATGGTATATTATGTTTTTATGGTGTTTTTAAAGGCTGCAACATAACTTGATTTCTCCTTCTTTATTTTCAAATGCATTCACTGCTGAAAATCGACTTATTAAATAAGCGGTGTCATACAGATGTTTTAATAAGTAGTCTGTAAATCAAAACCTTCTACAGTGATTCTCTTTAATAATTCTGAGGCACACATTCTGAGTAATTTAGAGGGTGGAAGGCCAGTGTATTCGTGTTTTATTTCCTATAAAATACCTTCTGATTTATAAATAAATGAAAGTCTAAAGGGGGTTTGCTAAAGAGCTTTAGTACAATATAAATTTTGAGGATCTAGCTTACTGTTGAGAACGCTACAGACAAAAAAGTAATTTTTCTTACATTTACAATTAAAAATATGACGCAAAATTCCAGTTGTACAAATACGAAGATTAACGCAATTTAACTACCAAAGGCCCATTCATATAGTAAAGCTAGCGCAAATATAATAAATCTATAACCATGTTTCTAACTGGAGTCATTCACAATTTTGTCACTGGTTTAACACTATTACAAGACCTTGAAATTTCCATCATGTTCTCGTTAATAAATTCGGGAGAAAAGAATAACATCATCGAAATGCATGAAACAGAAAAGTGAAGAAATAAAGTCATTTGATGTCACCTTAATATTTTGTCATTTAAAAATCATCGTTGTAGCGATGACAAAAAGCATAAATCCTATAAATGCAGTTGATTAGGACTAAGCTTAAAGAACAAGATATGTAAAGGTATGTTATTATTGTAGTGATGCTGTTCGATTTTGCCTGAAACTTAATTAATTACTAGCTATTCGGATTTCTTCACGTATACAAACGAAACCTAAAGGAGTTTGTAGCAACTGATATGCTTCATTGAGCCAGCCCATCATCGCAGCCTCCTTATTTTACTCACTTTTATATTCCATCGACCAACACTAAAGTCAATGTCCACGAGAACAAACATCCGCACCATTTGTCCGTCACCGCCATTCGCCACGATACCTAGAAGCACAGCTGAAAAATGAGAAGGAAACGGAATGAACTGACGAAGAATGAAATGGGTGATATGATGCTCAAATGAGCCCGCGGTCCGTAGAGCTTTAGAGTTACCCAACATTCGTCTTTAAGCATAAGGGAAAACCCCGGAAAAACCTTATCCAAGCAACTCACCCTGACCGAGATTCAAACTCGGGACCTCTTGAACGTGGAAACACTATGTAAAGCAAATCGCAATATATGAGAAGCCACGGCAGTCTTCACCTATCATTCAGAAAGAATCACGAAAAACCGAAGGTTAGAGTGATCGGTGAAGGAGAATCGAACCCACGATCTTCCGAATGCTCACAACCACTGAACTATCTCACTCGGTACATTTAATTTACTACTTACTAAGCAATATTCACTTCTTAATTTATCACGTGCACAGTAAGTAGACCGATACCATATTTTGGTCGATATATTACCTTTTGGGGTTACCTATGTCAGAAAAAAAACTTATTGAACGAAAAGGTACATCCCTATATTGTTTATCCAACAATAGATAAATGGATAAATTTTGTATATAAGAGTGCACAACTAAACGGCCATCAAGTTACAATTAAAGTCTTTGTACAAAATGGTTACTAAAACGAAAGGTAAACAGAAACAACAAAGAAATAAAAGGCAAAAATGTATAAAATCTAGATGTATATTTCACTAAATCTTAAGTTTTAAAGTTAAGCCTCGCCCGTATCACGAGAGATCCCCGAATAGATGTAGCATCCCCCAACAGGGCGCCTGACCCGGATGGTGTTTCTTATGAATTTTATCTTGCATTCTGGCCGATAATTAAGGATGAGTTTGTTGCAGTGTTACAGGAATTATGGAATGGAGGCTGGTTTCCAGAACATTTCGCGGATGGAATTATAATTTTACTCCCGCGGAAACACTGCCCTCAGGCAGCGATGGACTTTTGCCCAATAACACTGCTTAATTCAGATTACAAAATCTTTGCGAAGCTTTTGGCCAGCAGACTAAAACCAGCATTTGAGGAGGTGCTCCATGTTAATCAAACAGCTCTTCAACGCAAGAACATTGTTGGTGCCCTTACGGAATTAAGAGATGTGGTCGTCCATCTTGAGCAGCACCATAGCTCCTTGGCATTAGTTAATATGGATTTTCATAGAGCTTTTGATGGACTTCAGCACTGGTATATCTGGCGGTGTTTGCGCGCAGCTGGGGTACCTCAACAAATGGTAGCGGCGATTCAAGGGCTTTATCGCCAAGCGTCGTCAAGAATACTTTGTAACGGCTTTTTGTCGACACCTATTCCAATACGACAGTCAGGCAGGGGTGTCCCTGATCTATGGGACTGTTTACCTTGACACTCAATCCATTACTCCAGATGCTACAAGATAGACTGCAAGGTTTAACTATAGCTGAGGAACGCCTTAAAGTAATGGCTTACGTGGATGACGTGACGGTTTTGGCCAAAGATCACCAGGATATGGAGGAGATAGCCACGGCGATTATGCTTACAGTCAACTTTCGGGAGCTCAGCTCAACGCCCACAAATCAGAAATCCTTCCACTAGGCACCTGGGAACATCCACCAACATTGCTGCATATGAAAGTGGTTCCACAGACTACTATACTAGGGGTTATATTTATCTCTATCATAACAGAAATGATTTCTCTTAATTGGACCCAGAGGCTCAACGCGCTACGTTTTAACTTACATGAAGATCGCTCTCGAAATCTAACGTTGTTGCAACGCGTCTGGTACATTCATACTTATGCCTTGAGTAAACTGTGGTATGTAGCGCAAATTTTGCCGCTCCCTAAGCAGTTCGCCCAACGTTTTGAGACTCTGCTCGGATACTTCCTGTGGACAGGGAAAGTATATCGAGTTGCTCACCCGCAATTGAGTCTTCCTCTAAAGAAAGGTGGTTGTGGTCTAGTGGATGTTGACAACAAGTGTATGGCGCTGTTGGGAAAGAGAGGATTGTCCTCGTTACTTGGCAGTGAATCTCCGATTGACAAGAAGTTTTGGTATGACCATTTACATACCGTGGAGAGACCGACACGGGAATTTAATGGTTTGGTTGCCAAGCTTCGTGCTCTTGAAAATTCTGGGGAGCGACTGGAGAATTTTCTGACTACCAAGAACCTCTATCGTCACTTGACGAAGCCAGGTATTCAACGACCTAATGTGGAAACAAAATACAGTCGTGACTGGAAATGCGTTTGGGCCAATGCAACCGACTGTAACCTTCCGTCGATATGGAGAGAAACTGTTTATGAAGTGGTTAATGAAACGGTTCCAACTGCAGAAAAGATGTGGCGTCACGGGAGAGTGAATTCGAAGATCTGTGGCGTATGTGTGGAAGATGATACACTTGAACATCGCTTGTACAACTGTCAGAGGGCTGACTTGATTTGGACCTCCATCCGAGACACATTACATAAACTTCCTCCAGAAGAATACTTACGTTCGGTACCACAGCTGGTACAACTGGAGTTTCGTTTCAAAGACACGAAATTTCACAATTTTGATGTGTGGTTGGTTGCTGGCACACTACATTGGCTGCTGAAAGTAAGGTGAGGGGACACTGTGTTAGGAAAGCACCTACGTATATTTTTGAAGGAGCAGAGATGGGCCTATATACGGAAGAAAACCTTAGGTTCTCTGGAACCATACATTTATCACTTGGAACAAATGCAGATCTAATAACCATCTAAGCAAATAGAACCCTTCATTTGTCTCACAGTACAAGCATAAAAAAAATTCTTACCCGGTACACATTCCCGTCTTAAATAAATAACAAAAAAATAAAATAAAATAACAAAAATATTTGAAAAAAATGAAAAAAATAGGTGCTAGAGAAACACACTTTAGTTCCACTTGAAGGATTGATAGAGCAAACTGTAGTAGGGTGCCCTTGAAAATGTCACCATGTGTAACATTGCAGTGGCCAATACACAACCGAGCCAAACCAATTTCCTCTGGACGAGATGAACGACAGGAGGTTACCACGTTTATCCGACGTTTCTTCACTGTTCGGAAGCATTCCCTCGGAGAGCGGACCACTGCGCCAGCAAGACGGCGCCACTCTCGACAATGCTTTACAATGTTTTGAGGAGGCAATATATGTTAATAGTTATAAGGGTACTCAACTACTTGGTCATCAGCGTCCATCAAACGCTAATCATAGCAATAGCCAGAGATCAATGGCACTATACATTTTAAATATTCTAATTAAACTTTGAAATAGAATAAATAGAACAGAATAAATAGAATAATCAGGGCAAAAGCCAAAAAAATATTTTATAAATTAAAACATTATCATCATTAAATTTTGTGATTTAATTTTTTAAAAGAGATGTCAAAACCTTCTTCACCGCTTTGTTGTCATTCTCTAGATTATCTACAAAGCTGACCGGTAGCTGCAGACACTTCCAACGGCATGCTAGGCGAAAGCTCTAGCGACACATGACGCACCGAGCTTCAATGCAAAGCGCGCAAACTGGAACGGGGTACCCTGTTAACAAGTGGCTGTATGTAAATACCCAGTGGCCGATGCATAACCGAATCAAATTTAGCTCCTTCCGGCGAGAAGAACAATAGGAGCAACGGAAGTTCCTTCAATGATCGAAGCTTATTTCCACGCAGAGCGGACCACTCTTAGCGCCAGCTGGACTGCATGGCTCTGCATAATACAAGTCTAAAATCTTCCGAGGTGACAAACAGCCTATGAATCCTGGGCTGTGTGAGTACTCGTCTCATCCATAGTCTTTTAAACAGCGTGTCTCCATATATGTGTGGACAATATAACTAAAAGAGATATCACTTAAATCAAATTTGGTATTTGAGCTCAGTATCCTCAAGGATTGCCACATGTAATATTTCAAGGAAAACCCCATATCTAAAATATCCTTTAAATGGGAAATTTTACGAACATTTTGTATTTCTCAAAAATTCTCTTAGCAATTTTGATTAAAATACCATTGGTCTAAGATATCTTCATGACAAAAGAGGTCCGCATTTTCAATTTTCTGGCAATATTTCTGAAATTCTCTTCATTGTGAATAACTTTAGCATAGGTTCTAAGGCTTTCACGGCCGGTGTCAATACTAGTTGAAGTATATTCCAGGCTTGTAGGCCGTGGTCTACAGGGCTCTTTCTTCTTCTTATTCCCAGACGTTTCGTCTGCGACTACGGCAGACATCCTCAGTGGCAGTGGCGCGGTCGAAGTGCTCTAGTGGGTATTTCAACAGCGACTGTGCTGTTTTCACCGTGGACCGCGGCTTAGAAGCCCGGAATATACTTCAACTAGTAACTTTAGCATCTCTACTAAACTTTTTTTATGGATTTAACCGTTTCCCAGACTTTGAATTTTTAAATACTTATATTTTTTCAAATGGAAAGTCTTTATTATGATACCGAGCCTGATGGCTTAGGCGGTTTCGTCTGCAGCCCGCATTTGGGAAAGCCCGGGGTCGATTACCGTGGCCGACCTACCTGACCCATAGAATTTTTCGGGTTTTCGCTGAGTCGCTAGGCGAATGCTGGGTAGGTTAATTACATCCCCCGAATTTCCTGTTCTCCATTTCATCTGCATCATCATTTCATATCGTCTCTCATCTGGCGGTCTCTTTCAGGGTAGAAGTGTCGGCGGGTGTCTCGGCGGTGTATGGCAGGATGATAACTCTGAGGAAAACTACTTCCTCCTCCAGTAAGTCGGTTGCCGGTCTCCGCTCCTCTGCTAGGATTTCGGGACCTCCAGCCAGGCACCTTTGGGGCTCGGATCGCCTGGGACCATTAGGGCTTGGCTGCTTGACGGCTCGTTGCCGTCCCACGGTTGTGGAGTGGGTTGAGTTCAGAGGTTCTACTCCCATTTGTCCTGGACCCGTAGGACCAAGGCCAGGTCCTCTTGCAGCCAGGGAGTATCCGAGCTGTCCCAAAGGGCGCCCGGCGTCCTTCGTGGGGCTTTCCATAGGACAAGACCTGGGTTACTAACAAGCCCCCCCCCCTATCTGGTCCAAGGACACAAGACGGGATGGAAGTGGATATGCCACTTACGCGCGCCAACACCAAAGGTGAAGGCTACCTGACCGCCTGACGATCTAGCACACCTTCTACTAGCTATGCTGGCTAGTACCCGGGAATATCGATGGCTTCCCTCAACCCCGTCCGGAGACGTACCCGATCATCCACGGGTATCGGGAACCACTGCCCCCTCGAGACCAACCCAATCCGAACAACTCCCAGAGGGTGTTCGGCCCGAGATTCCTCTAGTAACGTCAGAGGTACCGCGAGTGCTAAGGGTCTCCAGCGCCCGCACCACGGCTGCTGAAGGGGACGGATCCCTTCTCCTACGGAAAGGGGGGTGGGTTTGCTGTCCTGGCCGGTGGGAGGAAGTCTCTATACAAGTAAACTGTAGTGACTCTGCCCTCTGTACCGTCATGGATCCTTGGGGCGGCCGCCCTCTGTCTCCTTCGACTCACCCTTCCTCCCGGAATGCCCCCACTTGGGGGCATAGGAACAAGGGGTCCAGCATGGTGGCCTATATACCAAATCCCCTCCGTAATAATATACCTATCCCAATCCCTTATTATGCTTTTATTTCTGGTCAATAAGAGAGAATCAAAAATCATGTCATCACAGTGCTACCACGTGTTAAATGACTTTACTGTCATTTTATCTGTATTCTACCATTGCCACTGACTGCACTTAAGAGAAAATATAATTGATACAAAACTTATCCTGATTAACATGAAAATTTTATGATATAATTGTTGATTATTATGACATTTCCTTTATGACCAAGTTTTACAAGCACAGGGCACGATTCTACATCTTGGAATCTCCAGATGAAGGAGCTTTCCTAAGCACTCGAAATCATATTTAATGTAAGACTGTATTTCCATTTAATAACAGGTTACGTTGCCAACGTCATTGTGCACAAGACATATTGTGACAGAGAATTTATAATTAATGAGTACAATACAGGACATCCTGTCTCTTAGCAACACCCAAGGTTGCACGTTCTAATTAACCTCAGCCACCATCTTGAAGTTCTCCGACGGTGAAAACTTCACAGGCACATTTTACGGGTCACCTGTTCCCAACATCCCTAGTAATAAGCTTGGGGAAGGCAAGGGAACAATTTAACGTAATCAACCAAGTTCGCACAAGAGAGATGCGACTACATCAACTGCTAATAAACTGCTCTGCACCATCCGCTTTTCACTTAATATTTTCTTTCCAGAACCGCCTCTTGCATGCCGAAGAGCAAGATTAACAAAGATACTCGTTTCTTAAATGCGTTTAGTACTTTGAAGTGCGGCCTTTCTTCCACCGTGATAAGAAGTACTCGGTCTAAAACAACAGGAATAAACATTTGATGTGTGCACTCACATGATTTTACTCTACAGTTCTACTGCATGTCAATGGAGGCAGACGTACATATTTCTTACAGGTACAATGGTAGTGCGATAACACAGTAATCTTTCAGTAGCCAAATCTTATAAGTGCTTGTGCTTTGTGATAGCTATGAAATTTTATTCTCTTTGTAGGTCCAGGACAACAAATGAATAACTTCCGATTTGAGAGAAGTAAAAGCATTGGAAAAATGAAACAATAACCAAGAAACATTTTAGAAAATGCCTGGTACATAAACACATATTTAAGCCATAAATGGTGTATACTGAATAGAGCCAGACTGAAAAATTTAATAGCGTAGCCGGGATTTGAACTACGGATCTCCCGCTCTCCGTGTGGCTTTTTTAATTTACGTCCTACAACGTTAAGTCATAGATGAAATGATGCTCAAATGAGTCCGGGGTCCATGGAGCTTAGAGTTACCCGACATTTGTCTTATAGGATAAGGGAAAACCCCGGAAAAACCTTATCCAGGTAACTCACCCTAACCGAGATTCAAACTCGGGCCCTCTTGAACGTGAGGCAGAGATGATACCACCAGGCTACCAAGGCGGGCTCCTCCATGCGGTTGCTCTAACCAACAGAGCTACTATGGCCGATGACATTAAATTCTCCAACTGACTCGTATGTTTCCCGGTAGACCACTAGGGGGACACGCACCTTTTGTGGCGAATTACTACGCTGTAAGTACTTGTTCCTAGCCTTCATAATTAAACCACTATGGTTTGTCTTTTATTTTAGGTAAATTGATGGACATAATCATTTCTTTCATAATTTCGGATACTTTCATTTAGTTTCATAGCTAAATTTGTTTTCCTTAATGCAATTCCCTCTATTTATTAAGGTTTACCACTTTTGCAAAGAAAATATAGAGTAATTTGTAATTAATGGATGCACTTTAGCTGCTATGGTTCTCAGCGTGTATGCTGCAAATCTTGTCCGGCGGGCTCACGGACCATGTGACCTTCACTGCAGTTCCCTGCAAGCGCGTCCTAATCTGCTCTGGTCGCCCCATGTGCCCATGTATCTTACTTCTGTTCTAGTTCTGTTCTAGTCCAGTTCACATGATAAAAATTAGATGTGTTTAGTTTCGCTTGAAGTGTGTTTTAAATGCCTCTATTTCAGTATACAGTACAACAAAGGGTGTTTATACACGATATGAATGTGTGCTTACTTCATCTTTAGGTAAGTTGTAATTCAACTTGAAACTTAATTTCCTACAAGTGCATGTTGTGAGTAGAGGGCACATTCTTTGCTACTTAATAAGTTCAGGAAGACGGGATCAATCGGCACGTGTGGAGTAGAGATTACACGAAATCGGTGAAAATTTAGAACATCTCTTAGGTGCCTTGCACCAGAAACTGACATTTCGAAAGCTTCAGCATGTAAAGTAACACAACTTTTAAAACAATTTGTTGTTGTCCAGGTATTCATACCACATAATCACCAGACGGGAAAATCTCTGAACCGAATTTTGAGAAATGTTAATGTTGGAGCATTCAATTCACGTTCAATGACGTTCAATGCTTTGTTTACACGGGCATGTGGCATAACACTGCAACCGATTTAACATAGGTAAACTTATTTCAGTTCATAAATCTTCTTTGCATGATAAAATAATCGGGGCTTGGTGTGTAACTAATGATTCTGAATGATAGGGCTTATGAGTATAGCATAAATACAGAAAAATAAAAAACATAATATGCTAGCACAAATTTTGAACAGCTGACGGACATCCAGCTTCTACCTGGATAATTTTCAATACGACTTTGCCAATGTTGAAGAGTCGTTCAAATTTACTGCAAAAAATGTTACTGATATAACCATTAGTAATGGCCAGGGCAGGAACTTTGGACACCAAAACATTGAAAGGAGGCGGGTGGATGTTGCGAGACACGAACCTATGGAACCTCGCTATCCACTACTGTCCTGATGTGACAGGTTCCGAGGTAGGGTCTAAGGTGAGACTTCGAATATTGAAACGTGTGCTGCTTTAGGGACAGTGGGAAAAGTTTGTGAACAAATAAACGAAGTCCCTGATGTCATTAATAGTAACTGTGTTAATCAAAGACTTCGAAATGTTCTTAAAAACAATCCATAATTGTAGTTAATTGATGGAAATGAATCATTTCTTCACACTAACTGTATGTAGGCTAAGGATTTTGATGGATAGAGTGAACATGAAAAATTCAATGCCATGGCCGGGATTTGAAACGCGGATTTCTTGGTTTCCGTCCAGTCGCTCTAACCCATTGAGCTACCATGTTCAACGTGCCGCCCTGATATTAAAGCCATGGCCGGGATTTGAACCATGGATCTCCTGGTTTCTGTCCGTGGTTTAAATCCCGGCCATGGCATTGACTTTTTCATGTTGACTCAAAAACATTAGCCTATATACGGCCAGTGTGCAGAAATGATTAATTTCCATCAATTAACTAAAATAATAAGAGTTAAATGATGAAGCCTGGGACACAAGCACTTACGATAGTAAGTCGCCACAAACGGTGTATCTCGGATGCGAGAGCCCCTAGTGGTCTACCGGGGAATTATACGAGTCAAATGGAGAATTTAATGTCAGGTCGGCATGTTGACCATAGTAACTCAATGGGTTAGAGTGACTGGACGGAAACCAGGAGATCCGTGGTTCAAATCCCGGCCACGGCATTGAATTTTTCATGTTGATCCTATCCATCACAATCCATCATATTCGAAACTGTGTGAAGTGCAAAATTGTTTAAATAGCGACACAGATTCTAGTATGCTCCAATCACATCATGCGATGTAGAGAGAACATTCTCTCAATATTTTCACAGACAATAGAACAAGTTTCAAATTTCAGAATTTACGAATGTGCATAGTTGTACATTGCAATAAAATTAGTGATTATAATTAAAATTTAAACAATGTTATTTCAATAGGCCTGTGTATTTGTTCACAAAAGAGACAATGAATGAACTTAGGGACTTTCTCATGTTATTCATATATACGCGCTTAGTCAAGAGCCTCTGTTTGTCGTCTACTGACTGCGTACCCAAGGTCGCGTGCTCTACAAACGTCCTTCTCCCATTTACAATTCTTTGTAAACAAACCTAATGCTATGGTCTCGACGTAGCAAACGTATTAGGTTCGGTGTCTAAATTTCTTGCCCTGGTAATGGTTTATGGCGTGAAAGTTCCCCTGATCTTACGGTACGCAATTTTTTTTCCGGCAGATTGAAAAACAAAGCATAAAAAATTAATCAGCACACATTAGAATAATTAAAACAAAATATCAAGACAAATATTAACGCTGTTTCATATGATGATTTGTATATACGGGCGCTTAACTGCTAGGTCATCAGCGCCCTTAAAAAAGGTAAATCATGTCAATAGCCAGAGATAAATACTCAAAAAAGAAAAAGAAATGAAAACAAAATGACAGTAAGATAAATATGTTCAAATGGAATAAATAACCAATAAAACTATAATTAACCATAAAATACGAACAGGCATATAAAAACAGTTTTCAACATTTACTTGCATTGTCAAAAGAAAGTACTGTCCAATGGTGGTCGAATCAGTTTGTTCCTTTTTTTAGGGGATAGGCTACTATTTTCAGTAGTTTTTCCTGCCTTTTCCTCACTGCTGTTTCAGAAGCTGAACTAATGCGTGAGAATAGAAATTTCCTCAGAAGAACCGTAGACACATCGATGTAGATGGGAACATTTCCAACATCTCCTATGGTAGGCAATGTTTCGTGTTTATTCAGAAAATCGTTATTGCGAAATGAGGTTTGATTTGGCGTACATGCATAAGGGGGCCGAGAGACGAGCGGTACGTCTCTCGGCCAAGTTTTGTAGAATACATACTGTATATTGGGTGTTAAGGAGCGCTTGAATTTGCTCATATTCCTCTTTACCAGGTTTGAGGATCTTTTATTTATCATAAAACTACACACGAGAGCATCGACCTTAGTTTCCTTCACAAGAAAGTTATGCTAAGGATTTTTACAGTCGAAAAAATTCTCGTGAACCCGCAAATGGAGAATGGGGACCAGCTTATTATAGACTACAGAAGATGATATATGTTTAAAAGCAATTAACTACTAGGTCCTTGGGTCAACGAATGCTGAAAAGAACAAATAATGGTGAAGGCCGAAGATAAAGATAAATATAAATTCAAATCAGAGAAAACGATTCAAATATAAATCGATTTTAATAACTAATTGTGCAACAACCAGGCATAAGGAAAAATTCAAAACAATCAAAAGTAGCCCAAAGGTAACTTGAGGTTTACTTTAGATAATTATTTAAAAACCCTCTCGGCCGCTTGGCTATCGACTGCCAATATCTCTGCAAGATTGACGACAGTTGTAGAAACACACTCCGGTAATAGATGGCGGGCAAACAGGCCGTGGTTGCACAGCAGAGAAACCGGAGCAGGTGGACAGATGGACAGATAGATTTTAAGGGCGCTCAATTGCAGGGTTATTCACGATCCTTAGAAACAAATCACTGCTAACACCAGAGATAAGGATCACCACAAGAAATGCTAGCAGAAGTTACCAATAAGCTAAATATACAGTTTATAATTAAATAGACAGAAGAGGTAAATAACAGAAATATTAAAAGTATTATATAATATTGACATATACTTTGCTAAATTCTAAGTTGTAGTTCTACTGTTGATAACATATTTTCTTTCGACCGCTTTGTCCTAGTCCGGCAGTATCTACGCAAACCTGACCGGCAGTTGCAGAGATTCCCGTTTGTTGTGTGGAGTGGGGCAGTGTCGTGCTGCCGCGAAGACCTAACTGTTGTTATATATGTATATAATACGAGGGCTGTTCAATAAAGAATGATCACAATTTTTTTTTGACAACGTACCTTTACTCATCCTCATAATTTTGATGGTTCTTCTCAAAATAGTCTCCCCTGAATGCGATGCCCTTGTCCCAGCGTTTCTGCCAGTCTTTAAAGACATGCTGGAAACCATTTTTCAGAGATCCTTCAAGATCGCCTCCGCAGCCTTCACCACTGCTTCTGATGATGGATAATGCCTCCCACTAAGGCGTTTCTTCAAGTTAGGGAATAGAAAAAAGTCACATGGGGCTAAATCCGGACTATAAGGAGGGTGAGGGATGCACTTGACGTTGATTTTTACAAGATATTCAGCAACAGCATTGGCAATATGCGGTCGCGCATTATCGTGGTGCAGCATCCAGCCTGCTTCACGGAAATGTGGTCTTCTACGCCTGATATGAACTTACAATGTTTTCAGGACGTCCCTGTAGTATTTTCCAGTTACTGTTGTGTGTGCAGGTACAACATACTGATAAACCATTCCATGAATATCAAAGAATGAGATGACCATAACTTTCCCAGTAGAAGCAACCACTTTTGATTTTTTGGGGGTTGGTGATGAAGGAGATTTACACGCTGAGCTTTGCTGTTTGCTCCCAGTATCAAAATGATGTGGCCAAGTTTCATCAGCAGTGATTACGTTTGAAAGAAACTCCGGATCTTCCTCTAACATCAACTTTAACTGCATGTTACCTCCATTGCAGCGGTAGACGATACTGAACATGTCTGAACTTACCTGGTTCTCACAGGCGGGAACTAGGAGTACCAACGATGAAACTACCACGGCGTGTTTGTTTCACATTAAGCTAACAAAATATAATAAGATTGAATTTTAGGGCGAAAAATTATGACCGTAAAAAGTATGATCATTCTTTATTGAACAGTCCTCGTACATATGAAATATGTAAACTTAGAACAGCCAGGGAACTTCCGATAAACTGGATAACCTATGTCGTTCATCTCGTCGAGGAGAGGGGCTTTTGGGTCGGTTGCGTATTTGCCACTGATATTTTACACTCGGCCAGTTTTTTCAAGAAGGACTCTGCCACAGTTAGTGCGCTATGTAATTATTAAAGGCCGACGCGGGTGCGTTTTTACAGTGGTATACTGCACATGGAGTGTACTGTTACCACTTGCGCATGTAAACAACTTCAGGTAGGTACAGCCTGATCATGACAACCGCCTCACTGCAGCACAACTTAAAAGCATCACATACTACGCATTCTGGAATTGCAGTTAAATGCTTATACATAGTGCTATTTGTTAACTATAATATCGTTACGTTGAGTACAATGCACATTCGTAAATTATTAAATGTGAAATTCCGACGCGTATCACTGAAGCACTTTTAAAATAGTGAAAAACTTCTTTTGACGTCACACGATGTCAGGGGAATAAATATAAAGACTTCCACTGTGTCGTCTGGCGGATTTTCCTTCTCATTAATGTTCAAATTTTCGCACACAGCTTGGTAACCATTACTTTAGTTTAGAAATTTCTGGATTTTAGCTCTCATCTTTTCGATACCTGGCAAAAGAGGTATCCTAATAATTGAGTTAGCTAAGTGCTCTACTCTTCTTATCTCTTACACACTTTCAAACTGATTTTTCTAATTGTTTAATAGTAGTAGTGGGAAACATTGCAAAACTGTTGGATATGAAATTGAGATTTTTAGATAGTTCATACAATATCAGAGACTTTGCAGATTCAATAGTTGCAATAGTCTAATGACAGTTGTTTGCACTATGATGATATGTATATAAGGGCGCTCAACTGCATGGTCATCAGCGCCCTTTAAAAAACTGAGTCATAGCAAATACTAGAGAAAATACTGCTATAAATTATAACATTTCAAAATAAAACGGTAAATAAAATTAACATGAACAGTTAAGGTAAAACCCAATGAAAAATCATAAATAAAATGCCAAAAGGCATAAAAATCATTCTCTTCACTAAATTTTATAGTGGTGGTCGAATTTTTTACCCCTTTTCTTGAGTATTAATACTCGTATTAGGACAAGAGGTGAAAATATTTGGTATTTGATATTCAATAATTATATAATTTAGCTATCAGATATAAAGTGTTTAATGTGGATTATACATAATTAGATCCTTGTTAATTAATTTGAATTAATATTTAGAAGGTTCTGTTGTACATTTTCTCTGCTTTGGTCTCTTATATATTGTCGGGAACCCATTGTTGCGACGATGCGCGGTCGGCGCATACAAAGAGACATAGTGTAGCGCGGAGATAAAAGCTTGCCGAAACAGATAAAGATAGATAACTGGAAGGTACGTCTTTCTAGTACCGTCTTGATTGATAGAGAACATTCCAAAAATGTCTGGTACCATGAATGGACGTATAAAAGGAAGCCGCGGTTATTTGAGTTATCAGTCGTAAATTGACTCGTGCAGCTGTGATTTGAAGGTGAACTCTTTTGTTTGTGGGCGACGATCTTGCGGATTGTAATTATGTACGTTACGTAATTCTGCCACACTGGTTGACCAAAATGCTTTTTTCGGAAATAAAGAGCATTTTGGAATTTCTGCAAACTGGACTCTTAATGCTACGAACCCACAAGGTCACAATATGGAGAACTGAGTTTTTGAAGTTATTTAACGATCTTTGTCAGAATTCACAATGATTTAATTTATATCTATATCTGCGAAACAGTAGGATTTTCTTTGAAGAATGTAGTTTCAAAGCAAACCAACTGAATTGCGAATTTAACAATTCTTATTGGGCAGAAGTAAGGCAGATATATTATTTCTGAGAATCGCATTAGATTTGGTTACAAATGTATAAAAATAAAACATAATTAATAGATTTTGTCTATGTTTCGTCAGTCAACTTATCACGAGTTTAAGTGTATTTTGGAAGGCATAGGTTTGTCAAACTTGTATGGACAACGGCGGGGGCCAGTTTCGCATCTCCTTTAGGAACATGGTAAGTAAAGCCTTTAAAAGTAGTTTTAAAAATGTTGCATGGTTTCATCCACGCTTTCTATGATAGCGGCAAGGAGCGCCGAGGGCGTAGGCAGATAAAACACAACGCAACCGGTTCGTACGTTTCTGGGTCACTGGGTATTAGTGCGAAATGCAAGGGGTGGCCACTTTACTTGAACCTACATCTATTTCAAATTAAACCAGCAAAACAAACACATTATACCAGCGGAATGTACCCCTTCAGATCAATAACAACTTGAGTGGCAATACTCGCAATAACTATGAACTTTCCAGGTTGGGTGATGAACGACCCGTGCAACATAGGAAGCCCTCTGTTGTCCACAAGAAATACGGTTTCTTTTGAACAGCATCTTCAGCCTAACGCTGTAAAATCTGAAAACACACCTGCATCATATAACGGAAACAGATTTAAACATGAATAAGGAAAAAGAAGTCGTAACAGATACAAACCCAACGTCATCCTACCGACTAGGGGAAACTATTAAAAGCCTTAACTGAGAGTGGCGATTAAGGAAATTGATGCCAGTAAGCAGTTGAAACAGAAAAATAAGCTCATATACCGGGAGCCGGTTCCTCCATCACTCAGAAACTTCCAGCGCCCTAACATATGTATATTTTAACGATTCTGTTTGTTTCCGCGAACCGCTGAAGCGGTTAGCAGTTGATACTTCCGGCAAATTTCACTAAAATGCAATCTGCTAGGCCGATAATCCCTGACCTTACGTAATGTTCATTTACTAAATTGAAAAGCTGATGAAGCTACTAAGACCCGTTCCCTTTACCTTTACCATGTTTTATTGCGCCGTGCAACCAAGTGGAAGGATGTTAACATGCGTTTTCGCACATCCCTCTTCCTGTAGGCCATTATTCGGCGCCGCAAACTTCCCAAGAGTCTATTGATATTACAGCCGTGAACGGAGTACTTGTTTGGCTCTGGAATCTCTGGTAGAACGGATTTTATGGCGGGTAGTTCAAGTTTATCTGCTGTAAAATACAAAGGATCTGGTAACTGCGGTTTGTTGCAAAGCCTGAGCATCTTACTATGGTTTACATTATCTGTTCTATTATCCATAAAATACTCCAGTACGGTTAAAACTTTGTATTCGCTCTTTAAAACATTAATTCTACCTCACGTGGATCAAAATATGCACCTGTGTTAAGCTCTTATAACGTAGCTTTATAATTCTAATTAAAATGATAATAAAATAGGTTATCATCCGATTTACAACGTGGTGGGACGTAAAATTAAAAATATGAATAAAGAATAACCATAGATTAAGCAATAGTTACATCTTTTAAAAACTCGTTGCTGTATGATGTCTTTGAAATTAAACTCTTTTTGCATATACAAGGTTTAACAAAACTTAATGAACCTCCCATTTGAGAAAAGTATACTTATTAGAAAATTAAAAAAAAAAAAAAAATTCAAAGTATATATCGGAAATGGTTGACCTAAAAAAATTCTGCCCTGATACCATTGTGTTTTGGGATTTATCAGATATTCAAAAGTTGCTGCTGAAAGAAAACTTCAAGAACATTGCTAGATAATTCCAAATATTCATTACATGTGGCACGAAGCCATATTAAATAAATAATAAATAAATAGTACTGCAATAGGAATCACTATAACCATTTTTGGGAAAATCAGCTTTTTGAAAAATATTCTTTGGGAATAGTGGCTTGGGGTGAGATGATTTTGCGGAAGATCTGTGAGCTTTATCATTTGATAACTTAGGTTTTGGTGTTCCCACACACACACACACACACACACACACACACACACACACACACACACACACACACACACACACACACACACACAACCACACACACGCACACACGCACGCACGCACACACACAGACACACATCTGTCACACATACATACACATTTATTTGCCCGGCTGGGTAGCGTAGATGGTAGCATGTCTGCCTCACGTTCAAGAGGTCCCGAGCTCGAATCTCGGTCAGAGTGAGTTAGCTGGATAAGGTTTTTTCCGGTGTTTTCCATTATCCTTCAAGACTAACGTCGGGTAACTCTAAGCTCCATGGACCCTGGACTCATTTGAGCACCATTTCACCCAATTCATTCACCGTCCGATATAACTTAACGTTGAGGCGGACGTAAATTCAAAAATATATATATATAGAAAGAAACTGGGTTAATATAAGGGCCTGCATAGCAGCTACACTGTGAACCATATAAACCTGAACTATTTCAATAGGCCACAACCTTTGAACCAATAATAGAATACACGTGCCACTATGGGATTATGTAATACACAACTGGGAGATTACAGATTACAGTATTTACATCTCAGAGAAAACTTTGGCAGTGTCCTCCACCAGCATATATACATCAACATTCACCTAAGTTTTACGGAGATGATATCGAATTGAGAGAAAGTTATTTCCAGCAAGATGGAGCAACGTGCCGTACATCTAATGACACCATGGAACTTGTAATCAGTTTTTTTATAATCGAATGGTCTTAAAAGGTCTGTGGCCCCCCCCCAGATCACCTGACCTAACCTTACCGGAATTTTTCTTGAGGGTATCTAAAGACAGAGTGTATAAGAATAGGCCACGGACAATTGATGTTCTCAAGGAATCCATTCGAACCGAAATAAGTAACGTGGGCGAGGATACTCTCCGTAAAACTTCAGAGAATATGGTGAGACCAGTGCAAATATGTATAGATGCTGGTGGAGGACACTTCCTACATTTTATATGAGAAGTAAATAGTGTAATGATGATGACGATGAGTATAAGGGCGCTCAACTACAGAGGTCATCAGCGCCCTTTTTAAAGGAAACTGGTCATGGCAAAAGCCAGATATAAATTATTCTAAAACACCATAGATGTGTTAAAAAAGACAAAAAATACATACACGTTGGGAAAAAAGAAAAAAAAAAAGAAATAAAAAAAAATAAATAAAAAAAAAAATAAAAAAAAAATGTCATCCAAAAACCATAAATTCTATTTGCTAAATCCTAAAATCTAATCTCGAAAAGAACCTAAAAACCTTCTTCACTACTGCGTTATCGTCCGCTAATATTTCTGCAAAGCTGACCGGCAGCTGCAGAGACGTCCTAAGGTCTGCTAGGTGAAAACACTCTAGCAGCACGTGTCGTACAGACAACGCTTCATTACAAAACGGACATAGTGGAGAAGGCTCCTTTTTAAAAAGAAAACTATGAGTAAAAATGCAGTGCCCAATTCGTAACCGAGCCAAACTCACCTCCTCGCGACGAGATGACCGACAGGAGGTAACCCAGGGAATCGGAAGTTCTTTGACAGATCTAAGTTTATTATTGCGGAGAGCAGACCACTCTTCCTGCCAGCAGGTTTGCACAGCTCTCCGCAATTCGGCCCTAAAGTCTTCCGATGTCACAGATGGTATTCGAACCCTGGGCTTCATGATAGCCGTCTTGGCTGCTGAATCCGCCGTTTCATTCCCCCGCAAGCCTACGTGACCAGGGATCCATGCACACACCACGTTAACCCCAGAAGCGTGTAAAACGTGGAGGGCATCCTGTATACGCTGCACAATAGGGTGGTAGTTGTACAGCTGCCGTAGGCTTTGAAGAGCACTGAGGGAATCACTCAGGATTAAGCAGTCCCCCAACTTTCGTCGGCGTACGTGTAAAATGGCCCGGTATATTCCATAAAGCTCTGCAGTAAAAATGGAAGTGCTAGTGTGGAATCCGAATGTATAGGGTTCGGTTCCACACACGTAAGCACAACCAACGCCATTTGAGTTCTTGGAGCCATCAGTATAAATTACAAAATGGTCCTCATATCGCGATAAAAATTCTAAAAAACATGTGCGGATACTAGACATAGACATGGTAGATTTATCATATTTAGTCATGCCCAGATCAACCGGGGACGCTCTGCACAACCAAGGAGGGTATGTCCTCTCCCCCCTAGGATACATCTTGGGCATGTCAGTATCAAGATGTCTAAGGAGCTCCCGGAAACGAAAACCAGGTGGCTTTGGTTTAATAGTAGTGTTCCTATAACGCACGTCCATGAAGGTATTAAAGAACGGCGTAAACGATGGATGTGTGGGCATGCAATTAAGTCCACAGCCATAATTGGCTAATAACATGTTGCGCCTGTAGTGCAGAGGAGGTTCTGCAGACTCAGCATACAGGCTTATAACTCGGCTCGTTGGAAATGCCCCAACAGCTATACGTAAGCCACAGTTATGGACTGTGTCTAATCTCTTCAGCACAGATGGTCGTGCTGAGCCATAAACGATACTACCATAGTCTAATTTGGAACGGATGAGTGCCCGATAAAGTCGCAATAACACTGCACGATCCGCTCCCCACGATTTTCCACTTAATACCCGCAAGATATTCAAAGATCGGTCACATCGTGCTTTCAGTTGTGCTATATGCGACGACCAACTAAGTTTTCTATCAAATATCAATCCAAGGAACCTCGTCTCATCTGCAAAAGGTAGTAGATGAGCGCCTAGCCGGAGCCTTGGAGGTAGTCGACTCTGCTGACGCCAGAAGTTTACACAGATGGTTTTCTCAGCGGAAAAACGGAAGCCGTTTTTTAAACTCCAACTCTTAAGGTTGTCCAAGGTGGTCTGAAGACGGCGCTCTAAAAACGGAGTGCGCTGAGATGTACAGTAGACGGCAAAGTCGTCTACAAATAGGCATGACGAGACACCTGGAGGTACACATTTCGAGATAGAATTAATCGCAATAGCAAACAACGTAACACTTAGTACCGACCCCTGTGGTACACCGTTCTCCTGAACAAAAAGGTTCGAAAAAACCGAGCCAACCCTTACTCGGAATACGCGGTCTTTCAGGAATTCCTGAAGGAAGAGTGGTAGGCGTCCACGTATATTCCAGGTGTGCAGAGTACGTAGCAACCCTGCCCGCCAACACGTATCATAAGCCTTTTCGAGGTCAAAAAATATTCCGACTGTTTGACAGTTCTTAAGAAATCCGTTCATAATCTGTGTCGACATGGACACAAGATGATCCACTGTTGAACGGCGTCGTCGGAAACCGCACTGGATGTTATTCAGTAGGTTGTGCGTTTCCAGCCACCATACCAACCGCCCATTTATCATGCGTTCCATCACCTTGCATACGCAACTGGTGAGGGAAATAGGGCGGTAGCTAGAAGGGAGGTGACGGTCCTTGCCAGCTTTCAAGATAGGTATAATGGTAGCTTCTCGCCACTTTTCAGGAAACGTGGCATCAACCCAAACACGGTTATAGACCTCGAGCAGGAATGCCTTACCTTCAGGTGAGAGATGTTGTAACATTTGAACGTGGATTCCGTCCGGTCCTGGTGCTGTCAGTCGTGATGACGAAAGAGCATGTTCTAGCTCTGCCAAGATGAAGAGGCGGTTATAGTCTTCAAGGTTTCTGGAACTAAACACGAAACCTTGAGATTCTACCTGAGTCTTAATTGAGATAAATTCAGGAGCATAATTGCATGAGCTAGACACCTGAGCGAAAGCACAGCCGAAGGTGTTAGCCACAACAAACGGATCAACAACAACTCCTGCAGCTGTTTTCAGACCAGCGATTGGCAAGTGGGTTGATTTTCCGGCCACGCGCCTTAATTTATCCCATACAACAGATGAGGGTGTACATCTGTTAAAAGATGATGCAAATTTGTTCCATGAGGTCTTTTTGCTATCCTTAATTATTTGCCTAGATTTTGCGCGCGCTTTCTTGTACTCAATTAGATTACTTAGCGTAGGGTGTCGTTGGAAAACCCTTAGAGCACGTCTACGAGCACGAATAGCATTCCGGCAGTCGTTGGTCCACCATGGGACAGGAAATCGACCGGGTTGGGTAGCCGAACGTGGAATAGACTGTTCTGCAGCGGAAAGAATTTTCTCTGTGAGATGATCAACTAAATCATTCACAGAATCGTGCTCGTTGTATTCAAAGACAGCCAACTGGGTGTAAAGATTCCAGTTGGCACGATCAAAGCGCCATCTAGGGATACGTGAGGGAGACACATCTTGTGCTAAGAGACTAAGAAGACATGGAAAGTGGTCGCTGGAATGTAAATCAGAGATGACATTCCACTGTAATGAAACAGCTAACTGGGATGAACACACTGCCAAATCGATGTGCGAATAGGTGTTAAACGCGTCTGAGAGGAATGTGGGCTCTCCGGTGTTCAGGAGAACCAAGTTATTGCTCTGCAGGAATTTTGCAATGAGGTTGCCTCTCGAACATGCCCGATTTGAGCCCCAAAGTGGGTGATGGGCATTAAAGTCTCCAACTATTAGAAATGGTGTTGAAAGTTGGGAAACCAGATCTTCAAGGTCAACTAACGAGAGGCCATCTGATGGCGGGAGATATACAGTGCAAATGCAAAATTCTATTGATGGCAGCTTAATCCTTACAGCTACAGATTGTAAATCAGACTGTAGCTGTAACGGATCTACAAATATGTCATCCCTGAGGAGCATCATAGTACCCCCGTGTGCAGGAATGCCCTCTTCTGTTTCAACATCACACCTCAGTGGTGTGTAGCGTCTGATTTTAAAGTTGTCTTGTGGTCGTAGCTTAGTCTCTTGTAAGCATACCACTAAGGGGTGATGCTTACTGAGCAAAAGTTCCAATTCTGATCGATGCGCTCTTAATCCTCGTATGTTCCATTGTAGGATAGCCTTTGGAACTATGGGATATAAGGTGTAAAGGTAGTCTACATTAAGACGACTTCATGGGTGGCCGAATCAATTTGCCCTTTTTCTTTGGTGTAGGGCTAGTTTCGGCAGGTTTATCCTGCCTCTTCTTTGCTGCAGATGTAGCAGCGTGGTCAGCTGTTTCATGCTCCATATCCTCTATGGAAGAGGACGGTTTTCCTTCTACAACCTTCGATTCGAGGGGCTCGAAGCGATTGGAAATTCCGACCGACGTAGATGACGGTCGCCGGTCGTAGTCCTCCCCAGAAGATGACTCCGACGATGATCTCGGAGACGCTCTAGGGCTACGTTTCTTGGACTTTTCTGGAGCAGACTTTGTGCTTTCTTTCAGGAAGGCAGTTCTATCATACTGCGTCTTGAACTTGATCTCTGGTGCTTGGTATACAATGGGCAATTTCGTCCTGTTGTTAGACGTGGATGCTTTGTCAGGCGACTTCACTGACTTGTTATTTTCAGTAGTCTGTGTTCTCGGAGTTTTAGATGGTGTTACTGATGCTCTTGGTTGCGATCTAGGCACTAGAACTTTCTCGGATATTGTTGCCCCATTTATATCAGATGTTTGGGTACCAGCCTCCCGTTTCGGTGACGGAGTAGCCGCCACAGAGCTATAGGTACGGGAGGTGGTTGAAGAGGGCTTGAGGATACATAGAAGTTTCCGGGCTTCCGAAAAGGAAACCTTTTCCTTAACCCGGATCTCCTGAATAGCTCGCTCTTCAGTATAACGGGGACATTCTCGTGAAGTGAGTGATGATGAGTATAAGGGCGCTCAACTACAGAGGTCATCAGCGCCCTTTTTAAATGAAACTGGTCATGGCAAAAGCCAGATATAAATCATTCTAAAACAGTATATGTTAAAAAAGACAAAAAATACATACGCCTTGAAAAAATAAATAAATAAATAAAATAAAAATGTCGTCCAAAAACCATAAATTCTATTTGCTAAATCCTAAAATCTAATCTCGAAAAGAATCTAAAAACCTTCTCCACTACTGCGTGATCGTCCGCTAGAATTTCTGCAAAGCTGACCGGCAGCTGCAGAGACGTCCTAAGGTCTGCTAGGTGAAAACACTCTAGCAGCACGTGTCGTACAGACAACGCTTCATTACAAAACGGACATAGTGGAGAAGGCTCCTTTTTAAAAAGAAAACTATGAGTAAAAATGCAGTGTCCAATTCGTAATCGAGCCAAACTCACCTCCTCGCGACGAGATGACCGACAGGAGGTAACCCAGGGAATAGGAAGTTCTTTGACAGATCTAAGTTTATTATTGCGGAGAGCAGACCACTCTTCCTGCCAGCAGGTTTGCACAGCTCTCCGCAATTCGGCCCTAAAGTCTTCCGATGTCACAGATGGTATTCGAACCCTGGGCTTCATGATAGCCGTCTTGGCTGCTGAATCCGCCATTTCATTCCCCCGCAAGCCTACGTGACCAGGAATCCATGCACACACCACGTTAACACCAGAAGCGTGTAAAACGTGGAGGGCATCCTGTATACGCTGCACAATAGGGTGGTAGCTGTACAGCTGCCGTAGGCTTTGAAGTGCACTGAGGGAATCACTCAGGATTAAGCAGTCCCCCAACTTTCGTCGGCGTACGTGTAAAATGGCCCGGTATATTGCATAAAGCTCTGCAGTAAAAATGGAAGTGCTAGTGTGGAATCCGAATGTATAGGGTTCGGTTCCACACACGAAAGCACAACCAACGCCATTTGAGTTCTTGGAGCCATCAGTATAAATTACAAAATGGTCCTCATATCGCGATAAAAATTCTAAAAAACATGTGCGGATACTAGACATAGACATGGTAGATTTATCATATTTAGTCATGCCCAGATCAACCGGGGACGCTCTGCACAACCAAGGAGGGTATGTCCTCTCCCCCCTAGGATACATCTTGGGCATGTCAGTATCAAGATGTCTAAGGAGCTCCCGGAAACGAAAACCAGGTGGCTTTGGTTTAATAGTAGTGTTCCTATAACGCACGTCCATGAAGGTATTAAAGAACGGCGTAAACGATGGATGTGTGGGCATGCAATTAAGTCCACAGCCATAATTGGCTAATAACATGTTGCGCCTGTACTGCAGAGGAGGTTCTGCAGACTCAGCATACAGGCTTATAACTCGGCTCGTTGGAAATGCCCCAACAGCTATACGTATGCCACAGTTATGGACTGTGTCTAATCTCTTCAGCACAGATGGTCGTGCTGAGCCATAAACGATACTACCATAGTCTAATTTGGAACGGATGAGTGCCCGATAAAGTCGCAATAACACTGCACGATCCGCTCCCCACGATTTTCCACTTAGTACCCGCAAGATATTCAAAGATCGGTCACATCGTGCCTTCAGTTGTGCTATATGCGACGACCAACTAAGTTTTCTATCAAATATCAATCCAAGGAACCTCGTCTCATCTGCAAAAGGTAGTAGATCAGCGCCTAGCCGGAGCCTTGGAGGTAGTCGACTCTGCTGACGCCAGAAGTTTACACAGATGGTTTTCTCAGCGGAAAATCGGAAGCCGTTTTTTAAACTCCAACTCTTAAGGTTGTCCAAGGTGGTCTGAAGACGGCGCTCTAAAAACGGAGTGCGCTGAGATGTACAGTAGACGGCAAAGTCGTCTACAAATAGGCATGACGAGACACCTGGAGGTACACATTTCGAGATAGAATTAATCGCAATAGCAAACAACGTAACACTTAGTACCGATCCCTGTGGTACACCGTTCTCTTGAACAAAAAGGTTCGAAAAAACCGAGCCAACCCTTACTCGGAATACGCGGTCTTTCAGGAATTCCTGAAGGAAGAGTGGTAGGCGTCCACGTATATTCCAGGTGTGCAGAGTACGTAGCAACCCTGCCCGCCAACACGTATCATAAGCCTTTTCGAGGTCAAAAAATATTCCGACTGTTTGACAGTTCTTAAGAAATCCGTTCATAATCTGTGTCGACATGGACACAAGATGATCCACTGTTGAACGGCGTCGTCGGAAACCGCACTGGATGTTATTCAGTAGGTTGTGCGTTTCCAGCCACCATACCAACCGCCCATTTATCATGCGTTCCATCACCTTGCATACGCAACTGGTGAGGGAAATAGGGCGGTAGCTAGAAGGGAGGTGACGGTCCTTGCCAGCTTTCAAGATAGGTATAATGGTAGCTTCTCGCCACTTTTCAGGAAACGTGGCATCAACCCAAACACGGTTATAGACCTCGAGCAGGAATGCCTTACCTTCAGGTGAGAGATGTTGTAACATTTGAACGTGGATTCCGTCCGGTCCTGGTGCTGTCAGTCGCGATGACGAAAGAGCGTGTTCTAGCTCTGCCAAGATGAAGAGGCGGTTATAGTCTTCAAGGTTTCTGGAACTAAACACGAAACCTTGAGATTCTACCTGAGTCTTAATTGAGATAAACTCAGGAGCATAATTGCATGAGCTAGACACCTGAGCGAAAGCACAGCCGAAGGTGTTAGCCACAACAAACGGATCAACAACAACTCCTGCAGTTGTTTTCAGACCAGCGATTGGCAGGTGGGTTGATTTTCCGGCCACGCGCCTTAATTTATCCCATACAACAGATGAGGGTGTACATCTGTTAAAAGATGATACAAATTTGTTCCATGAGGTCTTTTTGCTATCCTTAATTATTTGCCTAGATTTTGCACGCGCTTTCTTATACTCAATTAGATTACTTAGCGTAGGGTGTCGTTGGAATACCCTTAGAGCACGTCTACGAGCACGAATAGCATTCCGGCAGTCGTTGGTCCACCATGGGACAGGAAATCGACCGGGTTGGGTAGCCGAACGTGGAATAGACTGTTCTGCAGCGGAAAGAATTTTCTCTGTGAGATGATCGACTAAATCATTCACAGAATCGTGCTCGTTGTATTCAAAGACAGCCAACTGGGTGTAAAGATTCCAGTTGGCACGATCAAAGCGCCATCTAGGGATACGTGAGGGAGACACATCTTGTGCTAAGAGACTAAGAAGACATGGAAAGTGGTCGCTGGAATGTAAATCAGAGATGACATTCCACTGTAATGAAACAGCTAACTGGGATGAACACACTGCCAAATCGATGTGCGAATAGGTGTTAAACGCGTCTGAGAGGAATGTGGGCTCTCCGGTGTTCAGGAGATGATGATGATGATGAGTATAAGGGCGCTCAACTACAGAGGTCATCAGCGCCCTTTTTTAAATGAAACTGGTCATGGCAAAAGCCAGATATAAATCATTCTAAAACAGTATATGTTAAAAAAGACAAAAAGTACATACGCCTTGAAAAAATAAATAAATAAATAAAATAAAAATGTCGTCCAAAAACCATAAATTCTATTCGCTAAATCCTAAAATCTAATCTCGAAAAGAATCTAAAAACCTTCTCCACTACTGCGTGATCGTCCGCTAGAATTTCTGCAAAGCTGACCGGCAGCTGCAGAGACGTCCTAAGGTCTGCTAGGTGAAAACACTCTAGCAGCACGTGTCGTACAGACAACGCTTCATTACAAAACGGACATAGTGGAGAAGGCTCCTTTTTAAAAAGAAAACTATGAGTAAAAATGCAGTGTCCAATTCGTAACCGAGCCAAACTCACCTCCTCGCGACGAGATGACCGACAGGAGGTAACCCAGGGAATAGGAAGTTCTTTGACAGATCTAAGTTTATTATTGCGGAGAGCAGACCACTCTTCCTGCCAGCAGGTTTGCACAGCTCTCCGCAATTCGGCCCTAAAGTCTTCCGATGTCACAGATGGTATTCGAACCCTGGGCTTCATGATAGCCGTCTTGGCTGCTGAATCCGCCATTTCATTCCCCCGCAAGCCTACGTGACCAGGAATCCATGCACACACCACGTTAACACCAGAAGCGTGTAAAACGTGGAGGGCATCCTGTATACGCTGCACAATAGGGTGGTAGCTGTACAGCTGCCGTAGGCTTTGAAGTGCACTGAGGGAATCACTCAGGATTAAGCAGTCCCCCAACTTTCGTCGGCGTACGTGTAAAATGGCCCGGTATATTGCATAAAGCTCTGCAGTAAAAATGGAAGTGCTAGTGTGGAATCCGAATGTATAGGGTTCGGTTCCACACACGAAAGCACAACCAACGCCATTTGAGTTCTTGGAGCCATCAGTATAAATTACAAAATGGTCCTCATATCGCGATAAAAATTCTAAAAAACATGTGCGGATACTAGACATAGACATGGTAGATTTATCATATTTAGTCATGCCCAGATCAACCGGGGACGCTCTGCACAACCAAGGAGGGTATGTCCTCTCCCCCCTAGGATACATCTTGGGCATGTCAGTATCAAGATGTCTAAGGAGCTCCCGGAAACGAAAACCAGGTGGCCTTGGTTTAATAGTAGTGTTCCTATAACGCACGTCCATGAAGGTATTAAAGAACGGCGTAAACGATGGATGTGTGGGCATGCAATTAAGTCCACAGCCATAATTGGCTAATAACATGTTGCGCCTGTACTGCAGAGGAGGTTCTGCAGACTCAGCATACAGGCTTATAACTCGGCTCGTTGGAAATGCCCCAACAGCTATACGTATGCCACAGTTATGGACTGTGTCTAATCTCTTCAGCACAGATGGTCGTGCTGAGCCATAAACGATACTACCATAGTCTAATTTGGAACGGATGAGTGCCCGATAAAGTCGCAATAACACTGCACGATCCGCTCCCCACGATTTTCCACTTAGTACCCGCAAGATATTCAAAGATCGGTCACATCGTGCCTTCAGTTGTGCTATATGCGACGACCAACTAAGTTTTCTATCAAATATCAATCCAAGGAACCTCGTCTCATCTGCAAAAGGTAGTAGATCAGCGCCTAGCCGGAGCCTTGGAGGTAGTCGACTCTGCTGACGCCAGAAGTTTACACAGATGGTTTTCTCAGCGGAAAATCGGAAGCCGTTTTTTAAACTCCAACTCTTAAGGTTGTCCAAGGTGGTCTGAAGACGGCGCTCTAAAAACGGAGTGCGCTGAGATGTACAGTAGACGGCAAAGTCGTCTACAAATAGGCATGACGAGACACCTGGAGGTACACATTTCGAGATAGAATTAATCGCAATAGCAAACAACGTAACACTTAGTACCGATCCCTGTGGTACACCGTTCTCTTGAACAAAAAGGTTCGAAAAAACCGAGCCAACCCTTACTCGGAATACGCGGTCTTTCAGGAATTCCTGAAGGAAGAGTGGTAGGCGTCCACGTATATTCCAGGTGTGCAGAGTACGTAGCAACCCTGCCCGCCAACACGTATCATAAGCCTTTTCGAGGTCAAAAAATATTCCGACTGTTTGACAGTTCTTAAGAAATCCGTTCATAATCTGTGTCGACATGGACACAAGATGATCCACTGTTGAACGGCGTCGTCGGAAACCGCACTGGATGTTATTCAGTAGGTTGTGCGTTTCCAGCCACCATACCAACCGCCCATTTATCATGCGTTCCATCACCTTGCATACGCAACTGGTGAGGGAAATAGGGCGGTAGCTAGAAGGGAGGTGACGGTCCTTGCCAGCTTTCAAGATAGGTATAATGGTAGCTTCTCGCCACTTTTCAGGAAACGTGGCATCAACCCAAACACGGTTATAGACCTCGAGCAGGAATGCCTTACCTTCAGGTGAGAGATGTTGTAACATTTGAACGTGGATTCCGTCCGGTCCTGGTGCTGTCAGTCGCGATGACGAAAGAGCGTGTTCTAGCTCTGCCAAGATGAAGAGGCGGTTATAGTCTTCAAGGTTTCTGGAACTAAACACGAAACCTTGAGATTCTACCTGAGTCTTAATTGAGATAAACTCAGGAGCATAATTGCATGAGCTAGACACCTGAGCGAAAGCACAGCCGAAGGTGTTAGCCACAACAAGCGGATCAACAACAACTCCTGCAGTTGTTTTCAGACCAGCGATTGGCAGGTGGGTTGATTTTCCGGCCACGCGCCTTAATTTATCCCATACAACAGATGAGGGTGTACATCTGTTAAAAGATGATACAAATTTGATCCATGCGGTCTTTTTGCTATCCTTAATTATTTGCCTAGATTTTGCACGCGCTTTCTTATACTCAATTAGATTACTTAGCGTAGGGTGTCGTTGGAATACCCTTAGAGCACGTCTACGAGCACGAATAGCATTCCGGCAGTCGTTGGTCCACCATGGGACAGGAAATCGACCGGGTTGGGTAGCCGAACGTGGAATAGACTGTTCTGCAGCGGAAAGAATTTTCTCTGTGAGATGATCGACTAAATCATTCACAGAATCGTGCTCGTTGTATTCAAAGAGAGCCAACTGGGTGTAAAGATTCCAGTTGGCACGATCAAAGCGCCATCTAGGGATACGTGAGGGAGACACATCTTGTGCTAAGAGACTAAGAAGACATGGAAAGTGGTCGCTGGAATGTAAATCAGAGATGACATTCCACTGTAATGAAACAGCTAACTGGGATGAACACACTGCCAAATCGATGTGCGAATAGGTGTTAAACGCGTCTGAGAGGAATGTGGGCTCTCCGGTGTTCAGGAGAACCAAGTTATTGCTCTCCAGGAATTTTGCAATGAGGTTGCCTCTCGAACATGCCCGATTTGAGCCCCAAAGTGGGTGATGGGCATTAAAGTCTCCAACTATTAGAAATGGTTTTGAAAGTTGGGAAACCAGATCTTCAAGGTCAACTAACGAGAGGTCATCTGATGGCGGGAGATATACAGTGCAAATGCAAAATTCTATTGATGGCAGCTTAATCCTTACAGCTACAGATTGTAAATCAGACTGTAGCTGTAACGGATCTACAAATATGTCATCCCTGAGGAGCATCATAGTACCCCCGTGTGCAGGAATGCCCTCTTCTGTTTCAACATCACACCTCAGTGGTGTGTAGCGTCTGATTTTAAAGTTGTCTTGTGGTCGTAGCTTAGTCTCTTGTAAGCATACCACTAAGGGGTGATGCTTACTGAGCAAAAGTTCCAATTCTGGTCGATGCGCTCTTAATCCTCGTATGTTCCATTGTAGGATAGCCATTGGAACTATGGGATATAAGATGTAAAGGTAGTCTACATTAAGACGACTTCATGGGTGGCCGAATCAATTTGCCCTTTTTCTTTGGTGTAGGGCTAGTTTCGGCAGGTTTATCCTGCCTCTTCTTTGCTGCAGATGTAGCAGCGTGGTCAGCTGTTTCATGCTCCATATCCTCTATGGAAGAGGACGGTTTTCCTTCTACAACCTTCGATTCGAGGGGCTCGAAGCGATTGGAAATTCCGACCGACGTAGATGACGGTCGCCGGTCGTGGTCCTCCCCAGAAGATGACTCCGACGATGATCTCGGAGACGCTCTAGGGCTACGTTTCTTGGACTTTTCTGGAGCAGACTTTGTGCTTTCTTTCAGGAAGGCAGTTCTATCATACTGCGTCTTGAACTTGATCTCTGGTGCTTGGTATACAATGGGCAATTTCGTCCTGTTGTTAGAAGTGGATGCTTTCTCAGGCGCCTTCACTGACTTGTTATTTTCAGTAGTCTGTGTTCTCGGAGTTTTAGATGTTGTTACTGATGCTCTTGGTTGCGATCTAGGCACTAGAACTTTCTCGGATATTGTTGCCCCGTTTATATCAGATGTTTGGGTACCAGCCTCCCGTTTCGGTGACGGAGTAGCCGCCAGAGAGCTATAGGTACGGGAGGTGGTTGAAGAGGGCTTGAGAATACATAGAAGTTTCCGGGCTTCCGAAAAGGATACCTTTACTTTAACCCGGATCTCCTGAATAGCGCGCTCTTCAATATAACGGGGGCAATCTCGTGAACTTGATGGATGTTCACCGCTACAATTTACGCATTCCGGAGGTGATGTACATGCATTTTCATGCATGCCGGCTCCACAGCTGACACATGTAGGTGCGCCTTTACAGAATGCACTAGTGTGACCGAACCGCTGACATTGGTAGCATCTCAGAGGGTTAGGTATGTATGGTCTAACCTCAATCACTTCATATCCTGCCCTGATCCTTTGAGGGAGATCTACCCGATCAAAGGTCAGGAACAGGGTACGAGTAGGAACCATATCCCCTCGTTCTCTCCTTTGGACACGATAGACTGCAGTTACGCCTTGTTCCTGGAGGTTCTCCTGAATATCCTCGTTGGACATTCCATCCAACGCGCTAGTGTTTACAACACCGCGCGAGGAATTCAGGGTCCTATGCATCTCCACTTTGACTGGATAACTGCCCAGCATGTTGGCTTTCAGTATCTTTGCTGCCTGGGATGCTGTAGTTGCTTCCACCAGCAGCGTGCCATTTCTAGATTTTGTACATGATTTAACTGCACCAGCTATATTGTCAAGACCTTTCTGTATAATAAACGGATTAACCGTAGAAAACGTTCTACCTTCCTCCGTTCGTTTAATAACTAAGTAGCGAGGACCACACTCAACTACTTGTTTAACACTGTTTTCAAACAGATCCTTTCCACGTTTATTGTGTTTTGGGGGGTGTTGTTTAGCCATAAATGTTGGTCTAAATTTCATCCTCCAGTGCTCCCCACCCACCACGGAGTCCAACAAGGGGTCATCCCACTGGGATGACAGGGCTACACAGGGGATATAGCGAGCTCGCCGTCCCACTCACCCTGGAGGTCGGTACAATACCTAGTCCTGGCCGATTGATTAGGGGTGGGTTAGTCCCTAACCTCCCGTTTAGGCGAAGCAGAAGCCAAAGTAGTGTATTAGAAATGCGCACCCTCCCCGAATTCAGAAAAAATAACTGTTACGAGCTCAGAGTGAGTGATGATGAGTATAAGGGCGCTCAACTACAGAGGTCATCAGCGCCCTTTTTGAATGAAACTGGTCATGGCAAAAGCCAGATATAAATTATTCTAAAAACAGTATATGTTAAAAAAGACAAAAAATACATACGCCTTGAAAAAAAAATAAAAATAAATATATAAAATAAAAATGTCATCCAAAAACCATAAATTCTATTTGCTAAATCCTAAAATCTAATCTCGAAAAGAATCTAAAAACCTTCTCCGCTACTGCGTGATCGTCCGCTAGAATTTCTGCAAAGCTGACCGGCAGCTGCAGAGACGTCCTAAGGTCTGCTAGGTGAAAACACTCTAGCAGCACGTGTCGTACAGACAACGCTTCATTACAAAACGGACATAGTGGAGAAGGCTCCTTTTTAAAAAGAAAACTATGAGTAAAAATGCAGTGCCCAATTCGTAACCGAGCCAAACTCACCTCCTCGCGACGAGATGACCGACAGGAGGTAACCCAGGGAATCGGAAGTTCTTTGACAGATCTAAGTTTATTATTGCGGAGAGCATACCACTCTTCCTGCCAGCAGGTTTGCACAGCTCTCCGCAATTCGGCCCTAAAGTCTTCCGATGTCACAGATGGTATTTTAACCCTGGGCTTCATGATAGCCGTCTTGGCTGCTGAATCCGCCATTTCATTCCCCCGCAAGCCCACGTGACCAGGGATCCATGCACACACCACGTTAACGCCAGAAGCGTGTAAAACGTGGAGGGCATCCTGTATACGCTGCACAATAGGGTGGTAGTTGTACAGCTGCCGTAGGCTTTGAAGTGCACTGAGGGAATCACTCAGGATTAAGCAGTCCCCCAACTTTCGTCGGCGTACGTGTAAAATGGCCCGGTATATTGCATAAAGCTCTGCAGTAAAAATGGAAGTGCTAGTGTGGAATCCGAATGTATAGGGTTCGGTTCCACACACGTAAGCACAACCAACGCCATTTGAGTTCTTGGAGCCATCAGTATAAATTACAAAATGGTCCTCATATCGCGATAAAAATTCTAAAAAACATGTGCGGATACTAGACATAGACATGGTAGATTTATCATATTTAGTCATGCCCAGATCAACCGGGGACGCTCTGCACAACCAAGGAGGGTATGTCCTCTCCCCCCTAGGATACATCTTGGGCATGTCAGTATCAAGATGTCTAAGGAGCTCCCGGAAACGAAAACCAGGTGGCTTTGGTTTAATAGTAGTGTTCCTATAACGCACGTCCATGAAGGTATTAAAGAACGGCGTAAACGATGGATGTGTGGGCATGCAATTAAGTCCACAGCCATAATTGGCTAATAACATGTTGCGCCTGTACTGCAGAGGAGGTTCTGCAGACTCAGCATACAGGCTTATAACTCGGCTCGTTGGAAATGCCCCAACAGCTATACGTATGCCACAGTTATGGACTGTGTCTAATCTCTTCAGCACAGATGGTCGTGCTGAGCCATAAACGATACTACCATAGTCTAATTTGGAACGGATGAGTGCCCGATAAAGTCGCAATAACACTGCACGATCCGCTCCCCACGATTTTCCACTTAGTACCCGCAAGATATTCAAAGATCGGTCACATCGTGCTTTCAGTTGTGCTATATGCGACGACCAACTAAGTTTTCTATCAAATATTAATCCAAGGAACCTCGCCTCATCTGCAAAAGGTAGTAGATCAGCGCCTAGCCGGAGCCTTGGAGGTAGTCGACTCTGCTGACGCCAGAAGTTTACACAGATGGTTTTCTCAGCGGAAAATCGGAAGCCGTTTTTTAAACTCCAACTCTTAAGGTTGTCCAAGGTGGTCTGAAGACGGCGCTCTAAAAACGGAGTGCGCTGAGATGTACAGTAGACTGCAAAGTCGTCTACAAATAGGCATGACGAGACACCTGGAGGTACACATTTCGAGATAGAATTAATCGCAATAGCAAACAACGTAACACTTAGTACCGATCCCTGTGGTACACCGTTCTCTTGAACAAAAAGGTTCGAAAAAACCGAGCCAACCCTTACTCGGAATACGCGGTCTTTCAGGAATTCCTGAAGGAAGAGTGGTAGGCGTCCACGTATATTCCAGGTGTGCAGAGTACGTAGCAACCCTGCCCGCCAACACGTATCATAAGCCTTTTCGAGGTCAAAAAATATTCCGACTGTTTGACAGTTCTTAAGAAATCCGTTCATAATCTGTGTCGACATGGACACAAGATGATCCACTGTTGAACGGCGTCGTCGGAAACCGCACTGGATGTTATTCAGTAGGTTGTGCGTTTCCAGCCACCATACCAACCGCCCATTTATCATGCGTTCCATCACCTTGCATACGCAACTGGTGAGGGAAATAGGGCGGTAGCTAGAAGGGAGGTGACGGTCCTTGCCAGCTTTCAAGATAGGTATAATGGTAGCTTCTCGCCACTTTTCAGGAAACGTGGCATCAACCCAAACACGGTTATAGACCTCGAGCAGGAATGCCTTACCTTCAGGTGAGAGATTTTGTAACATTTGAACGTGGATTCCGTCCGGTCCTGGTGCTGTCAGTCGCGATGACGAAAGAGCGTGTTCTAGCTCTGCCAAGATGAAGAGGCGGTTATAGTCTTCAAGGTTTCTGGAACTAAACACGAAACCTTGAGATTCTACCTGAGTCTTAATTGAGATAAACTCAGGAGCATAATTGCATGAGCTAGACACCTGAGCGAAAGCACAGCCGAAGGTGTTAGCCACAACAAACGGATCAACGACAACTCCTGCAGTTGTTTTCAGACCAGCGATTGGCAGGTGGGTTGATTTTCCGGCCACGCGCCTTAATTTATCCCATACAACAGATGAGGGTGTACATCTGTTAAAAGATGATACAAATTTGTTCCATGAGGTCTTTTTGCTATCCTTAATTATTTGCCTAGATTTTGCACGCGCTTTCTTATACTCAATTAGATTACTTAGCGTAGGGTGTCGTTGGAATACCCTTAGAGCACGTCTACGAGCAAGAATAGCATTCCGGCAGTCGTTGGTCCACCATGGGACAGGAAATCGACCGGGTTGGGTAGCCGAACGTGGAATAGACTGTTCTGCAGCGGAAAGAATTTTCTCTGTGAGATGATCGACTAAATCATTCACAGAATCGTGCTCGTTGTATTCAAAGACAGCCAACTGGGTGTAAAGATTCCAGTTGGCACGATCAAAGCGCCATCTAGGGATACGTGAGGGAGACACATCTTGTGCTAAGAGACTAAGAAGACATGGAAAGTGGTCGCTGGAATGTAAATCAGAGATGACATTCCACTGTAATGATACAGCTAACTGGGATGAACACACTGCCAAATCGATGTGCGAATAGGTGTTAAACGCGTCTGAGAGGAATGTGGGCTCTCCGGTGTTCAGGAGAACCAAGTTATTGCTCTCCAGGAATTTTGCAATGAGGTTGCCTCTCGAACATGCCCGATTTGAGCCCCAAAGTGGGTGATGGGCATTAAAGTCTCCAACTATTAGAAATGGTGTTGAAAGTTGGGAAACCAGATCTTCAAGTTCAACTAACGAGAGGTCATCTGATGGCGGGAGATATACAGTGCAAATGCAAAATTCTATTGATGGCAGCTTAATCCTTACAGCTACAGATTGTAAATCAGACTGTAGCTGTAACGGATCTACAAATATGTCATCCCTGAGGAGCATCATAGTACCCCCGTGTGCAGGAATGCCCTCTTCTGTTTCAACATCACACCTCAGTGGTGTGTAGCGTCTGATTTTAAAGTTGTCTTGTGGTCGTAGCTTAGTCTCTTGTAAGCATACCACTAAGGGGTGATGCTTACTGAGCAAAAGTTCCAATTCTGGTTGATGCGCTCTTAATCCTCGTATGTTCCATTGTAGGATAGCCATTGGAACTATGGGATATATGATGTAAAGGTAGTCTACATTAAGACGACTTCATGGGTGGCCGAATCAATTTGCCCTTTTTCTTTGGTGTAGGGCTAGTTTCGGCAGGTTTATCCTGCCTCTTCTTTGCTGCAGATGTAGCAGCGTGGTCAGCTGTTTCCTGCTCCATATCCTCTATGGAAGAGGACGGTTTTCCTTCTACAACTTTCGATTCGAGGGGCTCGAAGCGATTGGAAATTCCGACCGACGTAGATGACGGTCGCCGGTCGTGGTCCTCCCCAGATGATGACTCCGACGATGATCTCGGAGACGCTCTAGGGCTACGTTTCTTGGACTTTTCTGGAGCAGACTTTGTGCTTTCTTTCAGGAAGGCAGTTCTATCATACTGCGTCTTGAACTTGATCTCTGGTGCTTGGTATACAATGGGCAATTTCGTCCTGTTGTTAGAAGTGGATGCTTTCTCAGGCGACTTCACTGACTTGATATTTTCAGTAGTCTTTGTTCTCGGAGTTTTAGATGTTGTTACTGATGCTCTTGGTTGCGATCTAGGCACTAGAACTTTCTCGGATATTGTTGCCCCGTTTATATCAGATGTTTGGGTACCAGCCTCCCGTTTCGGTGACGGAGTAGCCGCCACAGAGCTATAGGTACGGGAGGTGGTTGAAGAGGTCTTGAGAATACATAGAAGTTTCCGGGCTTCCGAAAAGGATACCTTTTCTTTAACCCGGATCTCCTGAATAGCTCGCTCTTCAATATAACGAGGGCATTCTCGTGAACTTGATGGATGTTCACCGCTACAATTTACGCATTCCGGAGGTGATGTACATGCATTTTCATGCATGCCGGCTCCACAGCTGACACATGTAGGTGCAGCTTTACAGAATGCACTAGTGTGACCGAACCGCTGACATTGGTAGCATCTCAGAGGGTTAGGTATGTATGGCCTAACCTCAATCACTTCATATCCTGCCCTGATCCTTTGAGGGAGATCTACCCGATCAAAGGTCAGGAACAGGGTACGAGTAGGAACCATATCCCCTCGTTCTCTCCTTTGGACACGATAGACTGCAGTTACGCCTTGTTCCTGGAGGTTCTCCTGAATATCCTCGTTGGACATTCCATCCAACGCGCTAGTGTTTACAACACCGCGCGAGGAATTCAGGGTCCTATGCATCTCCACTTTGACTGGATAACTGCCCAGCATGTTGGCTTTCAGTATCTTTGCTGCCTGGGATGCTGTAGTTGCTTCCACCAGCAGCGTGCCATTTCTAGATTTTGTACATGATTTAACTGCACCAGCTATACAGTCAAGACCTTTCTGTATAATAAACGGATTAACCGTAGAAAACGTTCTACCTTCCTCCGTTCGTTTAATAACTAAGTAGCGAGGACCACACTCAACTACTTGTTTAACACTGTTTTCAAACAGATCCTTTCCACGTTTATTGTTTTTTGGGGGGTGTAGGTTAACCATAATATTAGGTCTAAATTTCATCCCCCAGTGCTCCCCACCCACCACGGAGTCCAACAAGGGGTCACCCCACTGGGATGACAGGGCTACACAGGGGATATAGCGAGCTCGCCGTCCCACTCACCCTGGAGGTCGCTACAATACCTAGTCCTGGCCGATTGATTAGGGGTGGGTTAGTCCCTAACCTCCCGTTTAGGCGAAGCAGAAGCCAAAGTAGTGTATTAGAAATGCGCACCCTCCCCGAATTCAGAAAAAACTGTTACGAGCTCAGATACGCATCCCTCAACCACCAGGACAAACCTTTCCACCGACACGGGTCTCCACGCACGGCCTACACGTGGGTGGGCCTGTTGACCATCTCCCTCAACCACGAAGAGGAGCCCACTCGAGGGAGACTGTTGGCTCGGGACCCCGGGTTCGCCAAACCCGTACCTACCGAAGTAGGCCCCTGGGGGGTTGTGTATTGGAGGCCCTCTACTCCTTTTTACAGATTTTGCCATTTCACCTATCCCACTCTAAATTTTTCTCTTAATTTTTCTTAGCCATCTCTTTTTAACTTACCCTAAATAATTCCCTACATTTCTCCTGTTCTATTCCCCTTTTACTGACAAAATTTTTCTAATTACTACTTCACCCCCCAAATTGTCCCATTTACGTAGCCAGGACTACTCTCTCCACATCTTTGTTTGACTACAATTTAATATACAATGGAAATCTGAATTCTCTTCTCCACACAATGGGTATTTATCAAGCTCCCTCTCGTGACCTATACCTTTCAAGTTTCTCACTCCTGTTCTCGCCCAAGCAGAACGTTCTCGCCCTAACTTACTACACATATCTAACAATTTCTCTAAGTTATGTAGAAAATGAACCTAGCTACAGTGAAGCAATGAATATTATACAAATATAACAATTTGTAACAGAAACTTCACTTAACTTAAGAAAATGGTGTTAATACTTCTTTCTAAATGAAATCAATTTCACGAACTCTTGTCCTCATCATCAGTCAAAGAAACCCACAAGAGAAAACAAATTTGTTGTTAAGGAAGTTACTATGTTGTTATGTTTTTTCAGTATTCCCAAAATCTGAAAACGAAACAAACTTAAGAACAGAATCAACTGTCGGTTTTTCAAAATTCTTTACGCGATGTTTATTTTTTAAAATAAATATCTTTTCCAAAAACAAATTTTTTATTTAAAAAATAAACATCGTGTAATGAATTTCGAAATACCGGCAGTTGATTCTGTTCTTTTCGTTTTGAGATTTTGGTAATACTGAAAAAGCATAACATAGTAACTTCTTTAACGACGAATTTGTTTTCTCCTGTGGTTTTCTTTGACTGATGATGCGGACAACAGTTCGTCAAATCGATTTCTATTAAAAGTAGAATTAACATCATTTCCTAAGTTAAGTGAAGTTTTTGTTATAAATTGTTATATTTGTATAACTTCTGTAAGTGTTTATCACGATTATTTTTCTTAATTTACGTCCTCCATATGGTTGAAATAATGCCCATATGAGCCCAGCTGCCATAGAGCTTAGAGTTAAGTCATTTATATTTCCGGATAAGGGAAAATCCCGGAACAAAATCTTATCTAAATAACTCACCCTGGCCGAGATTCAAACTCGGGACTTCCTCATCGCTACGCAGACTTGCTATCACCTACGCTGCGGAGAAGTTCATATGATTATTGTGAAGTAGAGTGAGAGCTTTGCTCTCGCCTAGAATAAACGTCAAAAGTGCTATCGACAGATAACTAAAATATTCTGGTAGATTACCATCCTCTGCTTCTCAGCGTTTTGGTACTTCGTAAAAATTTGTTGGCTTGTGAAGTGGAAGGAGAAATTTGTCTGTTGCACAAATAATGCTGGTCTCTGAGTTAGTGTATGATGATTGCTGTGATGCTAAAAACTGCTTTCTGAAAAAGGCAGAGAGAGAGAGAGAGAGAGAGAGAGAGAGAGAGAGAGAGAGAGAGAGAGAGAGAGAGAGAGAGAGAGAGAGAGAGAGAGAGAGAGAGAGAGAGAGAGAGAGAGAGAGAGAGAGAGAGAGAGAGAGAGAGTAAACCAGCGTGGTTCAGTTCAAAAATCAAACGTGTATTTTCCATATCAGAATGTCTGTTCCAATAAAATTTGAAAGTTCTAGACGTTAGATTTTCTATATTTATTTGAGACATTTCCCTGTGAACCTTTACATCAGTGACTGCATATTGGGAATGAAACTAATTTGGAACTCAGTAAGGAAGCAATTATACAGCAATAATTATTTAGGGATCTACTCTTGTACGAGGTTGTTAGGGCAGTTAATTTGTTTGGATGCCTACATACAAACCAAAATACTTGGGAGTCTAAGGTTAAGTCTTTGTGCTTTCAGCTGCCCCAGTTCCCAGAAGAGAACATATTCCCAAAACTCATTAATATTGAGCATCACGTATTTCACTTGTGTAAGCAATCCTGAAACCGCATGAGATTTTCTCTTCTAAATTGGCTCGGTCGGTACTTAACCTCCCACTGTTGTTGAATATGCGATTACGCATTTCCTGCAGGCACGAACTCTTTCCTTCTAGCTAATACAATCACATCTCAGGTCTTTTTGAGCTTTTCCCGAAATAACTTTCTAAAGGCAGGCGGTAAACGGATCAGAATGTATATGGTGGATAATGGCTTACTTTTTCGCATATTTAACGACTTTCGAGATCAACACATTGTTCAAATTTTACAGAGCTGATTGATATATAAAATCCTTCAACTAAAAGATGACTCCGAGTAGGTACAAGCATAATACTGAAGAGGGGAACGTCTCAGAGACTGTAGACTAGATAGGCATTTAGGTTGAATTGAAGGAATCACATGAGGCTACTAGTCACAGGCAGATATGTCGCAGAGATGCGCAGTAGTCTATAACAGCTCCAGGTTACTTCCTCTGGTTCCTCTCTAGGCAGTGCTGCAGCTGCAGTTAATTTTGTAAATTAATACATTCGTTGTATTTTAAAAATAATGCATTTTTAGTATTCTTTAAACCTAAGAGCCCTCCTCCCCCGGTGCGGTTGCTGCAGGTATGGGATTTGGTGATCCCGAGGTTTCAAGTCACTCCTTCGATTGGGCTTTACCGCTCAATGACATCAACTTTGGTCAACAAACGTGTTTGATCCATTACACTATACCTCCTTGAACGCAGTGTGATGGTTATCACAGCGGGACCTGGGTGGGGAAGTGCATGTTGTGACTGGGTAACGCGTAATGTCCAACACCTGGTCATCAAGTAGGACTGTTTGTATACTTTGATAAAGGTTAGCCTAGGAGGGGCGGTTGCATGAAGGACTAAGAGGTGTGACCCTGAGTTGGGAAGGTCCAGGCCAGGACATTAAGGAAAACATGCTTCAAAGGTTCTAAGTGTTTCGAAAGATACATCAGAAGTGGCTTGGCATTTTTGGAGAGGCCAACACACCATAAACAGATATCCATTTATACTTAAAACATCTCGGGAGAAACAGAATTCATGGTTTGGAAGACACAGAAAGCTGAGTGACTGCCTAATTTTAGCGGACTCTCTTAGTGTACTTCTGAGTCTTCGCGAGTTGAAAATTATGCTATTGTACAACGCATCCAGTACTAACACATTCTTTGTCTACTCGGAGTACCTTAGGCTTGTGCGGAGAGAGTTGCTGTCTTGCTGGCACGAAGTGTAGTCAGCTGCCTGCAGAAATAAGCGTAGAACAGTGAAGGGACTTCCGATAAACTAGGCGACTTCCTCTCGTTTATCTCGTGTATGTCATAGGGAAATGAGTTTAGCTCGGTTGGATATTGGCCACTACATTTTTAAACATCACCTTTTCAAGCGAGGGACCATCTTTGTGATAAAGCTTTCTCGGTCCGCCATGTGATGCTACAAACTGTCCAGCAACGCAAAGAAGGTCCCTGACAGGAATGTGCTGCCTGACACAGTGGGACAAGGACAGCGAATGTGTGTGACAGAGAATGTCTACTACACAAGGAGCATAATCGTTAAAATACTTGCGCCCTATTCACTCTTTACACTAAAACTGAGAAGATTCATTCAGAAAAGTAGAAGCCGTCAGAATGTTTTTGAATGGTCTGTAACTGAACTGACATGGTGTGTTATAAACCTGTCCAGGGAGGGTATGGAAACCTTCGCCAACCCCACCCCCCTCGGCGTCTCAGGCCTCGGAGACCTTCTCCCCTGTGGAGGACAGTAGAATTTGATTCCCTAGCACACATTCGGGAATTTTCGCGACTGCCGGTTAGCTGTCGAGATCCTGCTGAACGATAACAAAGCTAACTTTTTAAAATTAGGATTTAGTGAAATGCATAAACATAACATACCTTTTGACCCTTTTTCTTCTTTTTTTTCTTTTCTTCTTTGTTATTTTGATTTAACTTTGAGGCTTTTACCATAATTGTTTGTGTATAATTGTCTTATATGTGACTTATTAGAGTACTTTTATTTTTGTTGTTATCCTTATGTCTGGCTTTTACCATGCTTTGTTATAGTGGGTGCTAATGTACCATGTTGATGAGCACCCGTTAAACACACATCTGCCAATCTAACATAACGTCATTACACCAATAGACGTGTAGCTGCGTCATCGTGTCCCTCCATCACCCTTCTTCCTAGATGTGAAATGCAGCTGGGACATTGATACCTCAGGTAACAATGAACGTTGTTATTGATTAACTTCCATATACTGTAACGCTTATTGCACTTAAGGAAATGTAAGTTTTTCAAGAGTTCATTCTCCGTTTATTACCTCTTAATGCTCAGGGTGATTTCAATTTGGAAAAAAAAAGGATGTAACCAGAGCTATGAGCATAAAATTGAATTATGGCTATAACTGACATCAAACGTATTTCATTTCTTACTTGTGTATTTGGATTATTATTTATGTAACCTGACTTTCTTTTGTAGTTTGGTCTTTTGGATGTTTATCTTATATTAGTTACGGAGCTTGAATTGCGTATTCATCATATTTAAATGCAGAAGTAGTTTTAAACTTTTTGAACACCTGTTTACTATAATTTCTTTTATATATCTATGTTCTTATTCCAGTTTTCTCATGATATTCCTTGTTTCATATTTTATGGATAAAATATGATTTTTAAACACCAAAACTGGGTTATATTTTTTAAACTTTTAAGCCATAAAAGTTATTCTTAATTTCTAAAAAAAGTATTTTGCACAAGCTACGTTGGAAAATATGTATTTAATTTAAAACGTAAACAATTCATAGGGTAAATTCATGAGCAAATCAGGAGGTTAAAGCTATAGAATTTGTAAATATATTTTGCAGGAAACAATGGTAATCCAGTTTTCGTTGGAAACGAACCTACTCATAAATTAGCTGAGGCAGTAACTTTTGAATACAATATTTTTCATGAATTTGATAAGCAACCTAACATTTCATCTTCAATGTTCAAGAGGAAACACGCTTTTGATAACAGCTTGACCGGACCAGCGAAACCAAAAGAACTACATTTAAAATGACCTTGATTTTTCATTTATTGACTCCTGTTAAATGCAGTGATTATCGGCATAATTCTATTTTGGGGGTAAAGGACCTTTCAATTTTGCTCAGAGGTCTCTTTATTATGCTTGAGGTTCCTTTACGTCTGTAAATTTTTCACACGGAACCACCAGCTTTATTTCCTTTATTTCCATTATAAGGAGTTTTTACTATCGAAGACTCCATCATCCAAAAACTTAAACAAAACTTCTCAACGATTCCAGTAATTGTTAGCTGAAAGGGGAAACAAGGCATAACCGTTTGTACAACACATAAATAATAAATTACTCCACAAAATTTTTGTGTATTAGAGCAGCAAATTGTACAACTCATCTACAAATGCCTAAAACTGCAAAAGTAGAATTATGGCCTGTAAGATGCTTGAGAGTCCCACAAAATGGAAATTGGCAGTGAGGAACATGTATAAAAACTGTTTAATAGTTGGTCAAAACAATAGAATTTGGTATATTCTAAAATGAGCTCTCGCTGCAGAAATATAGGTATTTGAGTATACACTCCTATAAATTTATTAAAATAGGACCTTTAACTTCTGAGTGATGTAACATGAGACAGAAGAAAGGCACATTCATTGAGATCTTACTAAACAGCGTATTTATTATTGATAAAACAGAATCACACGTTTATAAAACTGTTCTACAATTGAAGATAATATAAATCCCTTCTATTTTGTGCCAATATTTATATGGGTACACAGGATGTCAAGATTACAAAACCCCCAAATAAAAGTTATTTGTTAATTTTAAAATTCTTAAGTTATGACATTTACGTTTAATATGTTGCTTAAAAGTAACAGTTACATATTTGACGTAATAACGTGATACAGGATTCACAGTTTTTTTCATTCTGGCATCCTCAAGGTAAATATATACTTTAAAAGAATGTATACGAGGGTCGGCTGTTAAGTCTCGGGCCTCTTATAAAGTTTGACGGATAATAGTTTAATTCTAGACTAGCTTGTATCTATAGTTAGGGTAATAGCTTGTTTAGGTTTGATGACAGCATTTTAAACAAAACAAGTGTAGAGGTTTCACGAAAATGGAGGATTTGGAAAACCGAGCAGTGATTAAATACTTCCATTTGAAAGGCTTAACCCTAAAGAAATCAAGGAGGAAATTTACAGTACATTGAAAGACTCTGCCTCTTCAAATACAATGATTGAAATATGGATTGCAGAGGTTAAAATGAGACTACGAGCACTATTGATGAGCCTCGCTCTGGGCGCCCTGTGGGAGTCGCAATTCCAGAGATCATTGAAGAGATTCATCGTTTAGTACTGGAAGACCGTAGATTAAAGTGGTTTAAGATAGCAGAGGCTGTAAACATATCAAAAGAACGTGTAAATAATATTTTAAGTAACGTTTTGGGCTTTTACAAGGTCTGTGCAAGATGGATGCCGCGTTTGTTGACACCTGATCAAAAGTTGCAAAAAAACTGTTTCTATTAACAATTTGGAGCTCTCCGTAAAAATCACATGCATTTTTGAGACAGCTTATTACCATGGGTGAAACTTGGATATATCACTACACTCCAGAAAGTAAATCGCAGTCAAAGCAGTTGATTGCGCCAGGTGAACCAACTCCAAAAAAAAAAGCAAAGTCAAGTTTGTCAGCTAACAAGGTTATAGCGAGTGTTTTCTGTGATGTACAGGGAATTATTTTTATTGATTACTTGGTAAAGGGTACAAGTAACACTGATGACAACTAGGCAAGCTTACTGGAAAGTTTGAGTGATGAGGTGGAAAGCAAAACGCTATCCTATTCGCCAGATTTAGCACCAGTGACTAACACCTCTTCCCGAAACTCAAAAAAGAAAAAATAATTTTTGGGGGACGAAGATTTCACAGCATAAGGGCGCTTAACTACGGCGGTCATCAGCGCCCTTTAGAAAACTAGTCATGGCAAAAGCCAGATATAAAACTTTCTAAAAACTATACAAGTGTAAAAAAACCTATTAAAAATACACGTACATAAAAACAATCTATCAAAACCTGATTAGGTGATTGATGCAGTAAACAGTTATTTTGAGGACCATGGTAAATCGTCCCGACTACAGAGATGGTTTATTTAAATTACAACACCGATATGACAAACGTATTGGCCTTTCTGGAGATTATATTGAGAAATAAAGGGGGGGGATGTTTTGTTTTTATTGTGAGGCCCGGAACTTATCAGCAGACACTCGTATTATGTAGACAGTGTGATATTCCACAAGATAAGCAATAATTTGGCCTTTTTATTTAGTAGGTTTTGGGAACTTTAAAACTACTTTTGCACATATTGTCTTTTATTCTTTTATGTAAGTTATTTAAATGGTTTGTGACGATGACATAAATATCTGCCTTTCTTAAGGCTGATAATGAATTGATAAAGAGATAAATAAATGCATAAATAGATACATAATGAAACAAACACAGAAACACTCAAACAAAAGAACAAAAACAAAAAAAAAAAATAAATAAATAGATAAATAGATAAGTAGATAAATAAATGAATAAGGTACATAGGAACATAAGTACATAAGTAAATAAGGAAATAAGGAAATAAATAAATACTTTACATGCATGTATAAGTACATAAATACATAAATATAAATGAAAATATCGTTAGTGAGATAGGCTTTTGTTTTCTTATATGGAAAACATATTGAAATAATCTTTATCTTTTGTTCCTTGTTCGCCTGAAAGAAATAAATAAATACTCATTCAAGCAAGTGCACCTTTCTAGACCCAAGTGTCGGCAATTTAACGAAGCGCTATAAAAGCTGAAAGCGTAGCGCTTTAAATTTTTAGAGCTTGGCGTGCACTTAAGGGAGGTAGAAGATTGGAACGATTGAAGACAGAGCACAAGACTACATTTAAGGAGATAGGCTCCTAAGGAGAGACAGAGAAAGAGAACTACTTGCGCTAACACCACCTATAATGTACACAAATTATCAAATGAAATATTAAGAAACCACAACAGGATGGTGTACAAGAGCAAGGTGAGAAGTGTAAGCTTCTTATACAGGGTGGTTAATCCAATCAAACTCAGTTTTAATTTTTATTGTTAAGATTTAAGTATGAGGTTACTATCATGAAGTTCAGTAATTTTAATGATATGTATAATTCTACGATTACTTCTTGAATTAGCCTAGTTATGTACCTATGTGAATTAATTTTTAGAAGAAATTAATTTCAATCACAAGTTTCGCCCTAATTGCAGATTATTTTAAAATAAGCTATTTGTAATAATTTATCAGTTCTGAGCAAACTGTTTCTTGGCAGGCCAGAAACAGGACGAAATGAAAACACTTTATAGGTTATTAGTAGATAAAGACTTGGCGTGCATGCTAATTTAACAAGTGATCTGAAAATCATGCCTTGAAATGGTAACAAAAATGTACGCAGGCAAAGCAGAAAATTTCTTATGGCAAAGCTGTTGTATCTGCCTCGTCATCATTACATTCATCTTCATCCTCGCTTCTGACCACTTCTGAACTATCGTTGTCTTCCTCTAAGTCAATGACAATTGACAGCAGTATTTCTTCGCGTTTTAAAGGGTGAGTATACACAATAAATTACACTCCTGCTTTAGTGAGGCAACACTTCCCGTTTAGATATTATTGGTTCACTGCTACTGCTCACACCGCCTTCACTTTGTGACAATTTAACTAACCCAGCAAAGAATGTTAAACACTAATAAAACAATTCCACACAATAAGTATAATTGAATTATGAGAACAGAAATTACCATCGTTAGCACGAAGGCTTGAAACTTTTAGTTCCTTATCCTAGCCATGCGGCGTGTTATCTTTGTTGAATCACATGCTGACACAATAAAGAAAACAGTAGGTAGATAACGAAAGGATTTGGACATCTTATTGTCACGCTGCTGGAACCGTTACCATGGATTTATCTTTGGGAATAGATACCTCTTAGATAACGCACTGATTACTCCACGTGGAGTAAACATATATCACAATCATTTGTGATTCCTGCAAATTCCATTGGCTGGCTGAAGTGATGCGTTCATTGGTGCTTAGAACAGGGCCGGAAGGGGCGTCAGTTCCGCTCTCACTTTTACAAGAGTAATCAGTGCGTTATCTCACAGGTTTCTGTTAACAAAGATAAATGCATGGTAACTGTTCCAGCAGCGCGACTATTAGAATGCCCCTGTTAAAAGACGAATAAAGTCCACACTCATATCTCTGCAACTAGTTAACTTAGGAAATTGGATTTTAGACTGGCCGTTTCAAAATAAAATGCTCTTCATGATCAGTTTATTCTCTTTCCTGTTGCAAAAATAAATTTTGTGGGTGCAAATAATAGTCACTGGCCGGTTTTATAGCGGCTTGTTGAACTATACAACACCACAAAGCGTGGCAAACATTTGATTGGATGTTGTGTTAACCAGCTTCACCTGCTAACTGCCATTAAATTTTGCGTATGCCATAAAAATGAAATGTGTAGTGTTTAAGACCCGCTTTAACTACATGCGGCACCGCAGGCGATGACACTTATGATACATGAGATGAAGATGGAGCACCGGTGGAATGAGATGGCGGGGGAAATCGGAGATCCCGGAGAAAACCCGCCCCAGCGCCGTGTTGTCCACCACCATCTCACTTTGCGGTCGCGTGGGATCGAACCCGGGCCGCCTTGGTGAGAGCCAAGCGGTCTAACCACTGAGCCACGGCGCGGCCTGCGTATGCCATAATGTGTTGCATGCAATTGTTCATGTGCTTTCAGATGTGTAGTGTTTAACGCTCGCGTTTACTACATAAGTCACTGCAGGCGGTGAGATGTAGCTAGACTACCGTAGAATGAGAAGGTAGGGGAATCCGGAGATTCCGGAGAAAACCCGCCCCTGCGCTGTGTTGACCACCACAAATCTATCTTTGCGGTCGCCTGGATCGAACCCGGGCCGCCTTGGTGAGAGTAGAGCAGTCTAACCACTCAGCCACGGCGCGGCCTCATGTGCTTTCTATAAGTTGTAGTGGCAACAACCACTACAGTGTCACATACACTCCATCCACTTGTGCTGTGTATTAGTGCACGGCCGCGCTGTGGCTCAGTGCTTAGACCGCTTGGCTCTCACCAAGGCGGCCCGGGTTGGATCCCAGGTGACCGCAAAGTGAGATTTGTGGTGAACACGGCGCTGGGGCGGGTTTTCTCCGGGACCTCCGGTTTCCTCCGCCAGCTCATTCCACCGGTGCTCCATCTTCATCTCATGTATCATCAGTGTCACCGCCTGCGGTGCCGTATGTAGTAAAAGCGGGCGTTAAACACTACAGAAATTGTGCATTAGTGCTAAGGAAACACTAAAAACCTGTTTTTACACCAGTGAGAACAGTTTTTAAAGCGTCAATACCTTCATAAGATATACAGATCTATAGTTCGCGCTATTTAGTGTTTTCCAAGGCAAGATGCAAACTCCCGTACCATTTTTATCATAAGCACAAGGGATGGGTTGAGTTTGCAGGTACATCCATCCCTTAGCCCTGCAGCACTTTGTCACGTGACTTGGCGGTAACAAATTACTTGCGACTCTCCCCAGAACCAAGCGACAAAGTGGACGAGGAGCAACGAAATATGGAAGGAAATGGGGAGGATATTCCTCTTTCCTCGGATATCTAACCCCTTCATTCTTCCTGCGCACGCGTGGCTTTTTACCACTTATTTAAAGGCGGCCGTAAAATATGATGGCGGCAAACTACCTAGCGAGCAACTGCAATATTTATGACTAGACGTGCATTTTAGAAACACCAGTATGTTGGATTTAATCTATTTTTCATATTTACGCTGGTGCAATCTCGGAGGACAGATTTATACGGAATATACGATGAGCGTACATGTGTGACTTAATTTAATGCACTAAGCATTTGTGGCAGTTACTTTAACATTCGCTCCCTTGCCACCTGCTGACAAGAAACTTCATTAATGAAGTTACATAGCTCTGTAATAATAGTTTTATACTTCACGCCTCAGGAACTTTCTCCAAAAGCACTTGACAAGGCAACTCAACAACTTCAAGTCTCCAAACGTTTAAACTTGAAACTCCTTTAGGGAATTTATTTTTCTGGCATTAAGGGGCTTAGTGGAATTTCTTGTTTCCATGCTATTACCGAAATTTGTTCTATATTTAATTTACCAACACTTACCTATGGATAATAACAGAAGAAAATATTATATTTCTCCCAACCTTTCGATATTTAAACTTTTCCAGAAATTCATGTTCGAAGGTTCATTAATCCAAATGGTGCTTGTGTGTGTGTGTGTATGTCTGTGTAATCAATGTATCCTAGAAAATGGATAAAATGTAAGTACAGTAACTTCCAAGAATACCCCGCAAAGATTTTTAAAATACTCACATACCCACCGAAAATTATCTTTGCAAGAAGAAATGCTCGTAAATTGTGATGCTTTCCAAAATTGGGTCAAATCAGTCTTATTTAATTAACTCATATTTATATATTAAATATAGAATGTAGCTTCTGTTTTCGTTAGTAGTATGTTAGCCCGCTTTTTTGAGAAAATTTTGTATTAATTTTTATAGTTAAGCTAGAGAAGCATAACACAAAGGAAAATTCGTACGGCATTATTAAAATACAGTTTAACTTTATTCGTAGCATTCAAAGTTTTCAAACTATTCCATAATGCAAGTACACCATTCTCACAAATGGGGAATATTGACAGACGAGACATTTTTGCCAATACAAGTGACAAAAGCTCACTGAGATTATAGAGAGAAATAAAAACAACCTGGGGAAGGGAAGGATATATAGATATATGTAGTAAGTTAGGGCGAGAAGGTTTTGCTTGGGCGAGAACAGCAGTGAGAAACTTGAAAGGTATAGGTCAAGAGAGGGAACTAGATAAATGTCCATTGTGTGGAGAAGAGAATGCAGATTTCAATTCTATATTAAATTGTAGTCAAACAAAGATATGGAGAGAGCAGTCTTGGCTACGTAAATGGGACAATTTGGGAGGTGAAGTAGTAATTAGAAAAATGTTGTCAGTAAAAGGAGAAAAGAACAGCAGAAATATAGGGAATTATTTAGGGAAAGTTCAAGAGAGATGGCTAAGAACAATTAAGAGAAAAATGTAGAGTGGGATAGGTGAAATGGCAGAAAGTGTAAAAAGGAGCAGAGGGCCTCCAATACACAAAAACCTAGGGTTAGGTGTATGGGGACCGAATTATTATTCAATGGTGGGCAACATGATAACATGATAGGATTTTCAGGATTTAGGAATATATGACATATTTCAATATGGAATTTATAATTGTAATCTTGATTTTGTATTTCCATTTGTTGATGTAAAAGGAAATAAATTACTATTACTATTTAGTCTTCCTGATCGCCACCATCTACAAGAACGGCTGAAATATAGTGCTGTTAGCTCTAGAAAAGAAACAACTAATATTCAAGGCAAATCACAGCCACATTCCACCTCGTATTGCCAGTTGAACTCTGATTTTTTGAAATATTTTACTTTTTTGAAGCGCCAGTGAAGCATGAGATAATACTGCTATACATTTGGGAAAGAGGAAATATACTATGACGATGCTCTAACAGATAGCTTAGTGTGTAAACATTGTTAAACATGGTAAAATAGAGTTGGGTTCTCTTACTTTAGCTTTTATTTTTGTGTTTTAAGTTGAAAGAGGCATGCACAATGGTAACTTTAAGAGGACAGTATACTCTTGATCAAGTATAGGATTTACATCATTTGACAAATTTTACAATACATAAAAACTATTCAATGGAAATGAATACAATTGTTAATATATAAGCACTTTGAAAAGGAAGTATTTTGGTTTAGGTTTCTAGATTCTGACTGTTAAAACAGATTTTAAAAAAATTCAGATATGTAAAAATAAAAATAAATGAAATATTTTTCCCCAAATGGAGAGCCTGCTGACGAATGTTTTGAAGTGAACTTTCTTTAAAAAAAATGGACAGTAGATAAAGGAATTGTTGCAGTCCATTGAAATGTAGCCAGGAATACAAGTTTGAAGTCCCCCGAACTTTTATAAAGACGTGCGAACGCAGATAGGTGTTCGTGATGCAGCGGTTATCAGCGCCCTTTAAAAAATCATCCATTGCAAAAGCCAGATGTAAACGATTCTAAAAGGTTGGACCTCTCAAAAAATGCAGGTACACAACAAAAAAGGACAATAAAAATAAATATAAGGCCAAACAGGAAAAAAAAAAAGATCTCTTCCCTAAGTTCTAAAATCTAACTCAGAAAATAACTTAAAAACCCTCTCCACGCCTTGAGGATAAGTGTTTGTGTTGGAGAATAGGTGAATATGTGAAGTTTAACTAAGAAACTAAATTAATAGAAGGGATGTAATTATAAAGTTAATGTCTTTCGCGTCTTCAAGTATGTCTTACTGTAATATCGTCAGTACCCAGTTTTCTGAACCATGCATCAAATCAGGCAAGACAATGAGTCTATAAAATTTTATCAAGTACATTTTCTACTACTTATATTTTTCGTAGCCCTGTTTACGCATCTTCTGCTTGTTTATATGTAATACCTAGAGGCTGGAGAGATGTGCGCTCGCATTGGATACAAGCTAGCTGGACACAGAGTATGAATGACGTCAGATGCACAGCACGGCCATCAAAGGTTCAAACGACTAAAACAACGTAACCTACTAATCTGCGAGCTAGAGAAGCACTTCTTCCTTGCAAGTGTGTATGCACACTTAAGGTCAAGGTGCAGTACAACGTGACTGCTTTGTTTCCTCTCGCCGTGGTCAGGCTATACCTACAGTATACCACAGGAAAGAAAGTCTCCGGGGTCTGAGAAGCAGGGGCTTGGAACAGCATCCCACACCCTCATTGGATAGGTTTATGACACCCCATGTCAGTTCTGTTATAGACCATTCAAAAACATTCTGACGGCTTCTACTTTTGTGAATTGATTTTAGTGTAATGAGTGAACAGCGCACATGTTTTTTTAACGGTTCTACTCCTTGTGTAGCAAGCGCACTCTGTTACACACATTTGTTGTCCTTGTCCCACTGTGTAAGGATGGCACTGTGTACATTCCTTACAGGGACTTACTTTGCGTTGGTGGACAGTACCTATAGTTGTTTACATACGCCGGCGATAACTGTATAGTCCATGTGCGGTATACCTATGGAAAAATTCACGCGCTTCCGGCCTTTAATAATATCATATTCCAAGAAACTATAACGTTCTACTGCTTAGTATATTGTCTTATTGGATAGTAGGTATTTTAGATATTCTGCAATTTTTACCTAGAAAAGCTCTCGTTTATATATTTTCACTAGAATTTCCAATTTTTTATTCCTTAAAGACAATATGCTACTGCGCTTTTTTTTTAAACCGTATTTCCTGCATTCAAATTTATTGATGCTTCCTTTTGCAATTTTTGTGGCTCCAGACACTTATACATGCCAGAAACAGAATGATGAATATGCATTTTTGGACTTTTCGTATTTCAAGCTTCCTATTACACTGCATATTAAAGAAATTATGATACAACATCACTGCATAATCTTTATTAAGTTGAGGAGGTATCCTTTCTCAAACATTCCAACGGCCGCGCCGTGGGTCAGTGGTTAGACCGCTTGGCTCTTACTAAGGCGGCCCGGGTTCGATCCCAGGCGACCGCAAAGTGAGATTTGTGGTGGGCAACACGGCACGGGGCGGGTTTTCTCCGGGATCTCCGGTTTACCCCGCCATCTCATTCCACCGGTGCTCCATCTTCATCTCATGTATCATCAGTGCGGTGCCGTATGTAGTAAAAGCGGGCGTTAAACACTACACATTTCATTTCAAACATTCCAAACTTTAAGATTCTTATCGTTAGATCTAAAGACTTATATAATCTGTATTTAGTGTATGTATTTCTATATAAAATTTCAGTATTTTTGTATGATTTTGTAAGTATAAAAACACAATCCATGTACGACCGTGCATTGCACAAACCGTTTTATTTTTCGGTACATGCCTTCGTTTATAAATGTCAATGTTTTCCTGTCTTGCATAAACTTTCACTCTGCTACTAAAAAGCTATTTCTGCAGTAATAGTTATAGTTGCATTTTCATGCTTAAAAGAGAGACTAAACTAGTATTTTACATTGCTATGGAGGCTACCTTTATGCTTCTATTTCTGAAATAACCCGTTAAATGTATTATAAGTGTGGGAGGAAGGTCTACATATTCTAAAGAAGACAGATTGCAGTTCCTGAAAGCACATTTTACTTTTAGGCCATGAAATATGAATTATGAACCGAAACGCTAGCGGAGGACAGAAACCCATTTTCTTTCCATACAAAGATCACTGAGCGGGAAATGGAAAGTCTTCGATTTAAAGAATGGGCTGGTACAGAATGTATAACAGTTACGGTCCATCAGAAACGGATAAAATTTCAAGTGAATGTTTCCTAATATTACTTCGCATTCTCTGATAAAAATTCACTAATAATAGCTTAAAGTTAAAAGTAAGGAAATTGCTGATGAAACCTTCGAAGAAAATCCCTTACTCTAGACTATTATTTATAAATATTTTTCACATTTTTGTGCTCAAAATGGGGTCAATAAGTTTGATCTTAGTAGTAAATATAGCTTTTATACAAATATGAACTATAAGATCGTTTAAGTACACAGTGTACGTCATACGTTTGCAGCGTTAAGCATTTCCGAGATATGAATTGCTCTTGATTGGGGATTTGAAATACGTTATATGCTTTTAAATGCTTCTGAACATCTTCGTTAAATTTGGAAGAGAGATGCACAAATAAGTGGTAGGAGTTGGAAAATATCTTTGAATTTTAGACATCAGATATTTTCAAGTACCTGCAGTTTGACTCCCTCTACTACTTGCCGTTAATTGTAGAGGTAGTCCTACATTTCATTCAAAAATTGTTTGTCAACATATAAATGGAAATATTTATGTTGAGGCTCCTAAGTTCCCAAAAAGCATTTTAGAAATGGATCTTTTATCTCTGTTAGCAGTGTGAATAAGTTGGTGGATATACACCAAACTTTGTGTTTTAAGTTCAGTCTCTTTAAAAAATGGGAAACCAGGATATACAAGAAAATATCGTTAGCTTAAACTGTCATTCTTCTTCAAAATTATTTCCACGGTTTAGAGTTTCTTAAATCTGATTTTGATTAAGATATTTTTGCGGACTAAATATATATTATGAGCGTCCTAGGAATCAATTAGTATCCCATTTGTTTGGGAGGAAACTTTAAATATTTGTATATGGGGTAAGTTAGAAGTTAGTGATGTTGATGAATATTTAAGGGAGTTCAGCTAACAGGGATCTTTTATTTTTATTTTGTAGCAAAAGCCGGATATAAGGATGATTACCATATAAAATACCTAGCGAGAGCGACCAATTTAGTTAAATATACCATTTAAATATATCAAAACCCAGAGATGAGTTCAAATCAGCAATTAAAGGCCAAATGATGATGATGATGATGATGTATATAAGGGTCCTCAACTGCATGGCCATTAGGGCCCTTCAAAAACTTTGTCATGGCAACAGCCAGATATAAATGTAACTATAAATCATAAAAAATTAAAAATATAATAACTTTCACAATTAACACAAAAACGTAGTAAAACTATAAATAAAAATAAATAAAACGCTAAAGGGTATTAAAAACTATTCCCCTTAAATAAAATCTGTAATTTAACTTAGAAAATAAAATAAAAACACAAAAAGGCGAAAACCCCGTTTCGTTTGCTAAACTCCTTCACTACCTGCCCAGAGGTGGTCGAATCAGTTTGTTCCTTTTTTTGGAGTTGGGCTACAATTTACAGCAGGTTTATCCTTCCTTTTCTCACCGCCATTCTGGCAAAAAAGTCAGGACCTTCTTGCTCCATGTCCTCTATGGAGGAGGAGTCTTTCCCTTCCCGAACTTTCGGTTCGAGAGGCTCGAATCGACTGGAAACTAGGACCGACAAAGATGACTCTCGCGGGTCTGAGTCCTCTTCAGATGACTCCTCCCAAGTTGATCACGGAGCAGATATTTGTGGGCTCCTTTCTCCCTTGATTTTTCGTGAGCAGACTTAGCGTTTTCCTTCAGAAAAAGGTATACAATTTTGATGTATATTAAAGCAAATATTATTTGAAGATTATAAGCGACATAAATGATGGACAAAAAGAGATATATAAAATGGTATAGATTGATTTACAACAGAAGGTTTAGATAATCGTTTTGAGGCATTATCTATTTCCGACATATTTGTTATTATTGATTTGAAAGTTATTATGCTTAAAGTATCTTATTGATTACTTTGACGGAATATCGGTGTATGAGCATTTGGCGACTACCTTTGAAACATCTGACTATCAATTAAGTTTCCTCTATTCCTCTTTTATGTGCACTGAAATGTATATAGAATGTATTTATTGAGCAATTGGAAAAATAAACGTTCGTAAAAATATTTTGTAGAACGTATATGAAAATAAACGACAGTGGATAAAGAAAGCCATGTGAAGTAACAAATCCTCTAACGAGGGAAATGGCTCTGTGGCAACTTGTGAGACAGATTCCGGAGGTCTCTGTTTGGTTCCCATCCGCTGTGTATCTTTCGTGTTTTACCCTGTTCGGTAGACGAATGCTTGGTTGGTTTTTCATCTACAACAATTTCTTTTCTATCGCATCCTTTCATTGTGTCCTTCCTATCTTTTTGGCGTGCTTCTAAGTTTCATGATGAATGCGGTGCGGCAATATGGCGCGTGTGTTTGCTCATAAAATTATCGACAGTCGTTCATTACTCTCTCTAGGCAGGTAGAGCAGCGGGGATGTCTTTAAACCTAGAACTGTTTGTGATTTCCGATTCTCTGTGGCCTATGAACTGCGTCCTCTAACCTCATGTGATTCCTTCATTTCGTTTGTTTCTGCCAAAACTGGTAGCCACAGTATGGATAGGTCGTGGTGTGCAAGGGGTTCCCCTGATTTTGCATAATTTATAAATAAGCACATCCAATATTTTCACAAAAAATCAGGTTTTCGAAGCCTAATTTTAAAAGTTTGACTAATTGTCTAGCCATTATTATGTGGTAGATAATTTTCTCCAATATAAAAGTAGACACTGTGTAATCTCATTGAATGAAACATATTTTCGTAGAATTTGTTTTATTCTCCAGCTGCAGAAGTAGGTTTACAATCTGCTGGTTACACATACCATATTGTTTGTTCACGCTCAGTTCGGGTAAGGTAATTCTGTGGCTTGTGCTTGCCTTGCCACAGTTTACTGCGAGACATTTTTGGCCAGCTGTTGCCTTTACCTAGTTGCCACCATTTACCTCAATCAACAGAACCACAGCGAGGATTGCCAAAAGGTCCCTTAATTAACTTTAATTGCCTGCAGTTTCTGACGATCATAATGCACCCTCCAGCAACCCAAATAATGAGCGCTATACAAATTACCAGCAAGCCTTTGGGGGAAACATAAATATATAAAATTTGCCCCAATTTGTTCCAAATACTGCCTCATGAACATAGTAGGATGTGTGGATTTTGCAAGAAAATATAGTACGGGGGTAATCTGTGCTATTTGAAAGATTCTTATAATTTAGTTGGCTAAAGAAGTTGGAAGATAATGTACACGAATAATTAACCACTATGAATTAGGTTTTTGATATATATTGTATGTAAAGAATCCTGGGTTGAAATGTTTTCTGCCCGCCTCTGTAGCGTAGCTGACTGTTTCTGCCTCAAGTTCACGAGCTCTGGAGTTTGAATCTCATCAGGGTGAATGATCTGGATAAGGCTTTCCGGGAGTTTAGCTTATCCGGAAATACGAATGTTGGGTAATTCCAAGCTCTATTGACATTGGGGTCATTTGAACATCATTTCATCTATTTCAATTATTGTCCCTTATAACTTACGTTGAATTACGTTAATTAAAATCAAAATCAAGGATTCTACCTTACATTTATATCTCTCCTGGAAATTATTAAGAGGGCCGTTTCTCTTGTTTAGAGTCCAAAATAATATTTTTTTCCCTAAATTTAATACACGTTTTCCTCTAGTTGCTTAAATACATCAGGGACCGAAGAATAACGCGACAGTGAATCTTGGAATACATATATCGTAGGCGTTAGTTGAGAGTTGAAATGCCGGTAACTTGATAAGATTTCTAAGGAGCTATTAAACTTGCAACTTAAATTTTGTTCGTCTTGCATTAGGTGCTATGGGATTTGAGACGTCATTGCCACAGGTTTCCGTTATGAGTGCAGAGCACCATTACCTGAAGCCATAGACAAAGGCATGTGTTTCGTTTAACATTTGCATAGATACAGATGAACCTAGTTGGTGATTCACTCACTACAAAATTCAACTAAGTAATCTTATAAAGACTATCACTTAATATATACTACAAAATGAAAAATAAAATAGTCGTACATCTGCGAACGCGCGAATCTGCCGTGAGAAAGTAACATGAGCTCAAGGGCGCCTACTGGCTGCCGTGAGAACGTAACATGCGCTCAAAGGCACCTACTGGCTGACGTCACGTAGCAGGAAGGAGATTGTAGTGACAAATAAACACGCGTTCAAATACGTCAGGAATCGAGTCGTATTATTACTATTTAAAAATGCCTTCCGTGGCTGAAATTCTAGAGGCTTCTCGTTCCAGAAAGATTACCTCATCCGGCTGATATATAAGAGCCGATTCAAGATGTCTATGAAGTCTGGGGCATGACTAGAGGCTGTTACTTCAAAGAGTACAGAACATATGCGTTCGGGCCTTCTATTCTGTGTAGCGGTGCAACCGTGAGTGCCTTCAGGAAGCCTCATCCCTCCGATATGTGGAGGATGAAATTAGATGATCTCCACCAAATTCTACGAACTTTTACCCTTCCATCACAATGCCCTGATAAGGTCTCTAGGGGATTATCCTCCCAGAGATCGCCGCATGAGACAATACCAGCTACCCCGAATGGTTGGCGGATATTACCGGTAACGCTAAGGTGCCTACACCAACCTCAAAATTACCCCACCCAAGAACTAGTCTGAAATCTTCAAAATTATTGTTTCCTAAAATTTTAATTAACCATCAGTGTTGCACAAAGGGTCTTGCACCTGGATCTTCAGCTATTGAGGAACTTGAGCTACCTCATTTGTGTCGCCCTACCTAAAACTCACCCGTTTTCCTTCATACCCCTTATTTCCGTCATCAGATGGTTAAATCCTTCCTAGAATAGGTACACGAATAGCACACCAAGGAAGCTATTAGCCGCAGTTAGAAAGACACTCAGAAATTTCTTATTATTACAGCCCGAAGACATTATTCCAGACCAGAGACATCCACTGTGGACGATAATGACGTCCACGAGGAATGCATTTTACTTTCAGGAAGCATCTACGCCATCTGTCCTACAGAACCTCACACTGCGAAACTTAGAAACACTCTGAAATATGAAAAGCGAAATAAAAGGGAAGTGAAGGAATAAAGGTTGTGTTAGAAGAGAAGCCGAACTTCATTCATCCTATCGGCCAGGTAAAATCACAAAAAACAACTGCCTAATGCGAGCTTTACGTGTAACTGCAGAGCTCGTTCGCTCGAAACAATTTTCAGGTAGAGTTTAAAGCTCTTCTAGTTACAAATACATTTCAGTGGGCACCATGAATTACATTTTAATCTTTCACGGGGTTAAGCACGAATCCTAAACATTAACTCGTATCCTTCTGAATATTTAATGCAGACTACATGAAAAATGTTAGTGTTATTTTACGCCGGCAAACTTGTTTGTGTGCGGCGGAGTACACAAGAGGTGTGGAAGATGGGTTGCATAGGAGGTAGGCGGACCGAGAGATAATGTAGAAAAATGGTAGAAGACAGACAACATGCACGCAAATGTCCAGGAAGCGAAATATGGGTTAATGGGGTGGGGGTGAGTGGGTGTAATGAGTGTAAGCAGTAATTTTGTGACCCTCGCAGTCCTCGGAGGGAACTTGACAAGAGGCGTTGGTAATTCGCTGAGGCAATTTTGCTGCGAGTCATAATTAAATTCCCACAGTAAATTTGAGAGTTGAAAAGAAACAGCAGCCAGATAACACTGCTTTTGTTCTTACGATTAGGTTTAACTCTAAATAACGGCTTACCATATGAAAATTATGGACTTGGCTCATTAACGTATACACGTTAAGTCATAAAAGCTCCAAGGCTAATTAATTCCAAATGCATTTGTTGTGCAAGCAGTTGTAATGCAATTCTGAACAGTCAAGTTTCCCTTTCAGGTTTCATTTTTATACCATTATGGATAGATGTAATTTCATTTCTCTATGAAGCCGAGACTTTAATGTTCAATTCATAAAGAAGTTTAATACAATTAAGGGGGTTTGTAATCCCCTATCTGTACAATGTTAAATTCTGTTATATTCAAGACCCATTATCTCAGTAACCAAGCAACCTAAAGGGATGAAGCATTTACCAAACATTATTTATTGTTTCCTTCTAACTTAGACATGAGGAATTTGGACTATGATGATGATGATGATAAAGATGATGATGATGATTTGTATATAAGAGCGATCAACTGCTTGGTCATTGGCGCCCTTAAAAAACTAAATCGTGCCAATAGCCAGAGCTAAATACTCAAAAAGAAAAAAATCAAAACAAAATGACGAAATAAATACCTTCAAATGAAAAAGGTATAATTAACCATAAAATACCAAAAGACATAAAAAAACTGTTTTCCATATTAACATGTTGTCAACACAGACTGCCTGCCCAGTGATGGTTGAATCAGTTTGTTCCTTTTCTTATGAACTGGACTAGTAATTTCAGGGGGTTTATCCTGCCTTTTTCTCACTGTCGTTTTGGCAGTGAGGACAGGATTTTCCTGCTGTACATCCTCAATGGAGGAGGATATAAGGCATTTTAATACAACTAAGGGGTTTTGGAATCCCCTATCTCTACAATTTTAAATTCTGTGATATTCAAGACCCATTATCTGAGTAACGAAGCCACTTTGAGGGATGCAGCATTTACCAAAAATTAATTATTGTTTCCTTGTAATTTAGACAGCAGGGATTTGGACTAACGTCAAAAATGTATATATTATAATTTTGAATGTGACTCAAAATATTGAAATTAAAAAAAAATAGTTTATTTAATTCTTTTTCAGAAAATAATTACTGAAAAAATTTATTCTGTCTAAAGTTGTGGTAAAAAATCTAGCTTGGTATCTGATACAGAAGCTGAGTAATGAGTAAGATAAAAAATAAAAAAACTACTACTAAAAGCAAAACTATATAAAAACAAATAAAAAATAATAAAAAAGTAAAAAATAAAATAAAAAATAATAAAAATATATAAATATATAATAAAATAAATAAAAGAATGTATTAAAGAAAAAATTATATATGTGATATGAAATAAAATATAAATATGACAAATACCAACAGTATTGCAATTAGCCTGTAACGACAAGTGACATTGTTAACACATGCATACATAGCCTAATAAAGCAAAAAAAAAAAAAAAAAAAAAAAGCCGTCCTCCCTCAACTCCAAATAAAGTCAAGGGTGAAGAGGGTACACCCCTGAAGCAGCCATAGGGCGAAATGAGCCAGGGTTAAATAAACCCACGGGCGAAATAAGCCCTAAAATCCCCCTGTAGTAGTAGTAGTAGTAGTAGTAGTAGTAGTAGTAGTAGTAGTAGTAGTAGTAGTAGTAGTAGTAGAGTAAGATATTTTAAGAAATGTGATTTTCCAGAAATTGCGTTAAAATTGGTAATACATTTTATCAGGCCTTGGTGCATTCCAGGGACATATGATGGATTATCTGGGTCTTCCTGCTCTTCAAACATGGCCATAGCATTTTATACACACAACAGATTTACTGATATATCTTTTTAACAGAGACACACTCACTATTATGTCTAGAAATTCATGCACCTTTTTTTATAAAGTTCAAAGTATGACTGCATTTTCTTTCTCGAAGAACTGATTGGAACAACATGTTTTAGGTTAGTATCTGTTGATTATTGGCATGTATTGTTTATAATTACAGTTTTAGATTTAGCAACATTCTTACTTTTCCTAAAAACACCTTTTGGTTTGTTCATAAAGTCTGATTTTACCAAAAGGGGAGCGATAACAGGAATATATATTGTGACTTTGTGGGTCCTTGGAATTAAAAGTCCAAGTTGCAGAAATTCAAAACGTTCTTTATTTGCGCAGAAATACACTTCGTACACCAGCAGAATTACGTCACAGACACGTACAATCTTGCAAGGTCGTTGACCGCAAACAAAATGCGTTCACAGTTACACTCTACGACTCTCGTTACAACTCCGTTTACGACTCGGTTTTCTCCTACTCCGCTGGCGTGTCGCCACTACTCATATCACTAGACATTTGTAGATGTCAGTAGAATGTTCCATTTACCTCACTTTATCTGTCTTGGCATGTCTTTTAGCTACGCGCTATATTTATCTGCTTAGGCGAGCTGTTTATCTCCGGCCGGACTATCTGTCCCTTGTCTCTCTGCACCAAACCTTTTGTGTACGTCGCCGCAGCCGCAACATTATCCTACAAGACAATATTCAATACACATAATTCACTTAAAACATAGGAGAAGCATGTAAAAAATAAGAATCAAAGAGAAATGAAAACACATTAGGCAGCAGCATAGATTGAGAATAAAAAGTGTTCCACTCAACACAAAAAATCCCATTTCGATATCTCTTTAGAAAAAAATCTTACAGCTGTGAAGAGCTATATATTTTATCGACTTTTGACAGAAGCAACACTGGAGCAGTCGTAATTAAACTGATAACTAAATCATTATACTAATGTATCATATGTCATTTTAATGGTAGCAAAATGCACATTAATGTGAGAAAAAAATATAAACCATGACAATTTTATTCTTTTTGGCCATTCCAAACCCCCCTTAAGGTTCTTTTAAGTTCTTTTACTGTTTTGTTTCACTTGTATCCCTCCTTTTAAGTAAAATAATTTAATCATCTGCCCTTTAACCATGGGAACTTAAACCTATCGGTCGTGCTATATATCGTATGCTATAGATTATTTTGGTTTTTTTACAGTACATCATACGCAGTTTGACACTATCATTCATGCTTTCAGATTGTAGTAACGTATAAAATAATGTTTATTACAAAAGACTCCCCAATCTAAGGACAGAATTGAACTTGGGACCCTACACAGCGTTGGAAAGGGTCAGCCCTAAACTCTTCTAATATACTAGATTTTTGAAAGACTGTTACTGTTATGCACCTTACTTTAAGTAACTAAAATCTATTATTACATTTCCTAACTGTACGCATTCCACCCAAAAATGCACGGAAACGTGTTTTACGATTTCCTGAATCCCTAAAATGTAACATGACGAAATTAAGATAAATACTAACTCTGGGATTTAAGTTCAGTATGTTCTAAAAATGCCACATTAATTTTTAAAAAGATTATAATATCCCAAAGTACCTTTCAAAGTAAATGGCTTTCTCAGAATTATCTTTAAATATTTTGATCAAACAGCGTATATTTAAGATAGTTTCATAACAAATAAAACGTATATATTAAATAGACTTCAATTACTTTTAATTCTGAATTACTTGCATAAATGGTGAAACATAATGCAGGCAAACTTTTACTTCACAAGATATACAGGGGTGTTCTTTTTTGCGGCGGTCTCTTGCATATGTAAAGCAAATAAAATTTCAAATCAGTCACAAAAGGATAAGATTTTAGAATATTTTAATATAATTTGGTTAGCCTTGAAGTCGCTGTCTTTTTTAAATATATTTATTAGATCGGTCAGCAATAATATATGCTTTGCAGATTTGAGAGAACAGACACAAAATAATCACAGAGTAATAACATTGCAGAGGTAGGACAATGTGCCTCCTCTGAACTAAAACAAATGTGTTACTGCACTAATATAAATGTGGCACTGAACTAATAAAATGGTATACATACTTCCATTGTGAGAATTTACATAGTAGAACAGAAGAATAGAAAAGATAAATTGAAACAGTAGATTATTCAGAAGTGGAAGTGTCATCACTGTAAAGCAGGTCCTGTGGTAGTCCGTCGCTTCAGTCGCGTTGGCCGGCGACTTCGGACGCCGATGTTATACGTCACAGCTCCTGGGACGTGGCGTAGATTGTAGAAGAAGCGTCGAGCAGTTTGTCGGATGAAATGGTGGAGAGGAAGAAGTCCCAGCTCGTGATGTAGCTGCTCGTTGCGGACAAACCAAGGAGCATTGGTGGCAATTCGCAAGAATCGACTCTGGATGATCTGTAGACGCCTCAGGTGACAAGTACTGGCATCCCCCCAGTCCTGGCAGGCATAAGTAATAAGAGGTCGAACCAGAGATTTGTATAGGAGCAGTGAAGATTCTAAAGCAAGTGAAGTATGTTTGTGAAATAATGGAGACAGTTGTGAAAGACGAGCGGATGCCAGGGTAATGGTGCGGTCAATATGAGGCTTCCACGTATGCCGAGTTTCCAGTAACACTCCGAGGTACTTGACTGGTGTAGGTGAAGGGAGCCACGGCACATGATCAGTCAGAAGGCGTATAGGCGGAGGGGGATTATAGCGGCGTAAAGTAAAAATCTTGACTTCAGTTTTCTGGGTATTAAGGGAGATGCACCAATTTTAAACACCATTGAACGAGGCGATCAAGAGAGAGCTGTAGGGTTCGTACAGCAGAATATAGATCGGAGTGAAAGTAAAATAAAACAGTGTCGTCAGCATACAGGACAATTGATGTTGGAGCCATGTCTGGAATATCAGAGGTGTAAATACTAAACAGCGTAGGTGCCAGTATTGAACCTTGTGGAACGCCTGCTCCAATGCGCACCGCAAAAGTGCGATCAGTGAGAAAACTGGTAATAATGTGGATTAAGTAGTCCGGGAGACCAATGCGATAGAGTTTAAGTAGCAAGCCAGAATGCCATACCATAACAAATGCCTGTGCTACATCAAGGAAAATAGCTAGGGTATGTTGACGATGCTCGAATCCAGTGACAATGTGTTTAGTTAACCTCAATAGTTGATGAGCAGTAGAGTGTTTCGGGGGAAACCCGAATTGAAAAGAAGGAATAATGTGATTATTGTTGAGGTACTGCACGAGACGGCGATGGTTGACCTTCTCAAAGGGTTTAGACAGTGTGTGTAGAAGACTGATAGGACGATAGCTTCCTGGCAGATGTTTAGGCTTATGGAGTTTGTGGAACACAATGATATGAGCAAATTTCCACGTGGAAGGGAAGTAACCTGTTTGGAAACAGGAATTCAGAACAGAAGAGATGTAGGCAAGCACTTTCCTTGTGAGGTTTTTCAAAACTATGTTGGGCAGGAGATCGTATCCAGGCGACTTTTTGTTAGGAAGACGGCGAATCAGATAGAATAGTTCCCGAGGACTAGTGAAAGAAATTAGGTGTGGAACTGTAGCTCGTTGGCGTTGGGCACAGAGTTCATTTTCTACAGCTGCAGAACAGGGTGATGTGATGGGAAGAGCAAACGTTTGTTCGTAATGTGCAGCCAGTATATCACACTTAGCTGTGACGGCCGTAACAAGATTGGTCTCATTGGAATGTGCAGGAATCACTGTTGGTTCGCGAAGAATCCGTCTGGTGGCATCCCACAGGGTGTGGTCTCGTGGAGAAATAGTCGCCAGATGATGTTGGTAGGTTTGTAGGCGGTGCCGCTCCAGCTGTACCTTCTCAAGGCGTATTAAATTGTTAAGTCTCCTTCGTAACCAGGGTTGGCGTTCTCGTTGCCATCGTCGACGTATGGCACTTTTCTCCTGAATAAGACGGAGAATGGTAATTGGCAAGGAACGTGGAGAGTTGCGCCATGTAGAGCGTGACGTAAAAAGCCGTACACAGTGGCACACAGTAGTGGTGAAGTGCTCTATTGCAGTATCAATGTCCTTAGTAGTCGCCAGAGAATAAGAAGAAGTTAAGGTAGCATCTAGCCGAGATTGAAAACCTTCCCAGTTAACAGTACCATTGATGAGTCTAGCAACTGGGAACAACGAGGCATGTGAGAGTTGAAAAGTAGTCACAACAGGACAGTGGTCAGAATCAAGCTCAGCTAAAGCAGACACGTGTGTTGGAAGATAAAGATTCCTATGAAGACCAATATCAAGTATGTCAGGAGTGTGCAGAGGATTATTAGGGTAATAAGTAAGGTCCGATAGAGCTGAGACAGTGAGCCCATGAATATCTAACATATTAACGAGAAGAAGTCGCTGTCTGAGATAGATGAAGAAAGACTGACAAGTGTGCTACTTCTGTAATTCAAAACTTAAAAAGCTCCAACTCTGGCGGAAGCATTTTCATCGCATTAGTCATTTGCTAATGAGTGTGCCTTTGAATAAGGTAGCACAGGCTGTTGCTGTTAATGATCCATTTATTTGGTGATGAGATAAGGGTGGTCCATTACTTAAGGGGCAGTAGAGCCCGTATAAAATTATTCATTGGAAATATTAAAGAAAAAGCAAGTTCAGCATATATACCCAACATATATTGTCAAAAAGGTAAAATTAAGGGTGCTATGAAAATTCAAACATATATCATGTTAATGAACTATCGCACAAGATAATGTCTCCAGAGAGAAACAAATTTTGTACTGATATTAATGGGAGGAATTGCAGTTTCTATAGATCGGTGAGTTAGGTATCTTGTCTAACTTTGGATTCGAAATTAATGTAAACAGACATCTAGCTGCAGACATCGTATTAAACAATTAAAACTTCTCATCCCACAAACGATGTATAATGATCTACATGTTACTAATGTTAGGCCTAATGGCAGTATGGGTGCAAGTAGTTATAATGCAATTCTGAACAGTTAAGTTTCCTTTTCAGGTTTAATTTTTATGCCCCTATGGCTAGATGTAATTTCATTTCTCTATGAATCTGAGATTTTAATGTTCAATACAAAAAAGCATTTTAATACAATTTAGGGGTTTTGACTCAATCTGGGTCTTCCTCCTCTTCAAACTTGAGCATAGCATTTTATACATACAACAGATTTACTGATAAATCTTTTCAATAGAGAAACATTCACTATTATTTTAGTTAATTGATGGAAATTAATCATTTCTTCACACTAGCCGTATGTAGGCTAAGGTTTTTGATAGAGTCAACATGAAAAATCCAATGCCGTGGTCGGGATTTGAAACACGTATCTCCTGGTTTCCGCCCAGTCGCTCTAACCAAGTGAGCTACCATAGCTAACGTGCCGTCCTAACATTGAATTCTCCATTTGACTCCTATAATTCCCCGGTAAACCACTAGGGGCGCTCGCATTTATGATATCATTCACTATTATGTTTGAAAAATCCTGCATTTCTTTATAAAGTACTAAGTATGACTGTATTTTCTTTTTCGAAGAACTAATTTGAACTTCATGTTTTAGGCTAGTACCTGTTTGTGATTGTTATGTATTGTTTATAATTACAGTTTTCGACCTGCGAACATTATTCCTTTTCTTAAAAATTCTTTTTGGTCTTGCCATAGTGCCTGTTTATACCAAAAAGGGAACACTAACAGGAAAATATATTCTACAAAACAATATTCAATACATATAATTTACTAAAAACATACGAGAAGCATGTAAAAATAAGAATAATAAGGAAACGAAAACAGATTATACAACAGCATAGAATGAGAATAAAAAGTGTCCCACGCAAAGAATCCCATTTGGATAGCTGTTACAGAAAAAAATATTACAGCTGTTAAAAGATACACATTTTTATAAACTTTTGACAGAAGCAACACAATAGAGCAGGCGTAATTAAAGTGGTTTCTGAATCATTATACTCTATGTATCATATATCATTTTAATCGTAGCAGAATGCAGATTAATGTGAGACAACATAAAATAATGCAATTTTATGATTTTTGGCCATTCCGAACCCTCTTAATTTTCATCTATTTTATTTTATTGTTTTGTTTCACTTGTATCCCTCCTTTTAAGTAAAATAGTTTAATCATCTGCGCTTTAACCTTGAGATATTAAGTCTATCGGACCTGCTATATATCGTATTCTATAGATTCTTTTGGTTTTTGTACAGTAGATCACCCGCAGTTTCACATTCATGCTTTGAGACTCTGGGAATATACATATAGGAATAATCCTTAATACAAAAAAACTTCCCACTCTAAGGAGAGAATCGAATTTGGAACCTTACACAGCGTTGGAAATTTGTTTAATGGATTACAGGAATAGCCCTAAACTCTTCTAGTGTACTATATTTTTAGGAGATTGTGATGTGCTATGCACCTTAATTTATTTAACTAATATCTACAATTACTTTCCCTATCTGTACGCATTCACCCAAAAATGCATTGGAAACTGTTTTACGATCTCCTGAATCCTTAAAATATAACATGACGAAAGTTAGATAAATACCAATTCTGGTATTTATGTTCAGCGTGTTCCAAAGATGCTGCACTAACTTTTAAAGAAGTTCATCATATCCCAAACTATATTTCAAATTTAAAGGCTTTCGCAAAATTATCTTATTACATTGAATAAATAGAATATATTGAAGATATTTTCATGAAAAATATAACGTATATTAAGCATTTAAATAGACTATAATTGCTATAAGTTCTGAATTACTTGCATAAATGGTAAAACATAATACAGGCAAAACTTTGCTTCACAAAATATATACAGGTGCTCCTTGCATATGTAAAGAAAATAAAATTTCAAAGCAGTCACAAAGGACTTAGCTTTTAATATATTTTAATATACTTAAGCTTGAAGTCGCTGTCTGAGATAGATGAAGAAAGACTGACAAGTGTGCTACTTGTTTAATTCAAAACTTAAAAATTCCAACTCTGGCGGAAGCATTTTCATCGCATTAGTCATTTGATGATGAGTGCACCTTTGAATAAGGTAGCACAGGTTGTTGCTGTTAATGATCCATTTATTTGGTGATGACGATAAGGGTGGTACATTACTTAAGGGGCAGTAGAGCCCGTATAAAATTAATCATTGAAAATATTAAAAAAAGCAAGTTCCGCATACATATGTACAACATATATTGCCAAAAAGTAAAATTAAGGAGGCTATGAAAATTCAAACATATATCATATTAATTAATGAATTATCGCACAAGTTGTCTCCAGAGAGAAACAAATTTTGTACTGACATTAATGGGAGGAAGTGCAGTTTGTGTAGATCAGTGAGTTAGGTATCTTGGCTAACTTTGGATTCGAAATTAATGTAAACAGACATCTAGCTGAAATTACCAAGAGCTGCAGACATCGAATTAAACAATTAAAACTTCTCATCTCACAAACGCTGTATAATGATCTACATGTTACTAATGTTAGGCCTAATGGCAGTATGGGTGTTCTATATGTGATACTGCTGCATATTCCCAACTGCGAAAAATAAAGGTAATCCAAAACGGATATTCAAGCTGATAACTGGGCCCTTCGTATGTGCGGAACATCATGCTGCATGACCGCAGAAGTATTCCGAAGGACAATGAAGTCCTCCGCAACAGTTATAGTAAACTATAGAGCATCTTCAGCAATTATCCGAAGATTTCTCTGTGATTTTATGATTTAATAACGAGATTCTCGTCAGAAAATTTTAAGTGTGCACTGGAATAATTTCGTAACCAAACAGAATTGAACTGATGATTTTAAATAAAAAAAACTCTATTCAACAAATATCAGCTAATTACCCTCCAATCTGGAAATAAGAAGAATGAAAAGAAGACACAAAGACTCTGATGTCAATATTTCTATTTGAACTTTAGCACCATCGCTGAAGTACACATTTTAATCAGTTGTTATTATTATGCTTTGTATTTTTCAAAACTATAATATATTTACTACATAATACAGTTTACTTAAATTAAGGGGAGGGGGGTCAGAAGTGCTGGTTTAGTAATTTTCGTAAAAAATGGAATTTTGGTTTTTTGTTGCAAAATATGCAAAATAATTTAACTTACATTTTTACAAAATTTCATGCTCGTAGGGCAAACGCAACCCCTGTTTTGGACGCCAGGTTTAACGCTCCACGATGGTTAAATGCCTCTCCGTGCTTTAAATGGCACGCCCACATGTTTGAATGCAGAGAAATTGCGAACGATTTTACTTTAAGCATTTAGCATTAAGCCAGGGTAGCCTATTTTGACTAGCTTTCATATGAATCCCCTAGATGGCAGTAACTTTCCGTATGTTTTTAGTCGTTTCCTTGACATACTTCTTGTGTAATGGCGGGAAATGTTTGTTTATGTTTTCTTGTGTTGTTGTTCTAGTGTTTCAGAAGTGATAATTGGTGTTTAAAGTTATTATTGTTAGGTTTTCTCACCTCTGTATTCTATTTATTGTACTCAAGTGTCCATTTGTGTCTAAAATTACACCTTAAGTTGGGATACAAGTTTATTTCAGCAAACCTAGGTAAAACAATGGTACTGCATTATTTTACTGTTTTACTGTTTTAGAATGCCAAAGATAAAGGGCAGTAGAGCCGTTTAGTGTAAATTAATGAATGAGAGCAAATGGGAGACGGCAGATACTACAGTTGAAGTAAATCAGGAAATAACATAGCCTGTAGCACTGCAAAAGAAAAACATAAGCCTTTCTAAATAGGAGGTGCAGTGCAGTACTTATGTACCAGAGGAGGATATAGGTGAGAGCAAATATATTATTTTAGATTTTGGCCGATTGAAAGAATTGATAAAGGTTTTGGCATTCCCATTGTTTTCAGAAACGTCTGAACCTGAAAATGCTTCACCCCGCCTGTTTTGCTTCTCAATTGGAAGTGGAATGTGAAAATATACTATTTCAGTAAATACATCTAAAACCTAAGGCTCAAGGGGCTGCTCGGAGGGAAGAAGGTGTTTACAGTGCTGGATCTTTCTAATAGAAAGAAATTAAATATTTTTATGTAAACTGCATGCTTAACTTTAAAGCCATTTTCTCAAGTTCAGTTTTTTTGTTTTTGGCATATTAAAAATTTATCCTCTCCCACAATATTACAGCTAGAGCTCTGAAAATTGTACACAGTACACTTCAAAGTCTGTGCAACAAACCGACGTATGGAAATTTTGATGTTGGTCATAGCTTAATTTTTTAAAAAAATAATTACTTTAATCAAGCACTGATTTTTGGAGTTTTTTCACCTTGATATATATAATAATTTTTAACAAAATAGCTATACAGAATTTCAGAAATCCGATTCGTTAATTTGCTCTCAAGGTATTACGGAATTTAACTGTAATAAAATGAGATCTATTGTGCGATATGTGTAAAAAAAATAGATTTTAGGGAATAAAATTGGATAAACTAATTTATATATCAAGAATGCTGTTACATATTGGAAAGCAAACTAGTACACACACATCTTTAGATAATAGTAGGCTCTAGCTTTAGTAGTTTAGAAAATCACTTTTAGTACTTCGGTTCCCCTTTAAAAAGGAATGACGATGACGATATCTGTATAAGGGCGCCCAATTGCAACGGTTATCAGCGCCCTTTAAAAATCATTCATGGCAAAACGCAGATATAAACGTTTGTAAAACTCAATATTAGTAGACACAAACTCACAAAAAGCACATGAGCACAAAAAAAAAATAAACATAAGGCTAAACAGTGAACAATTCTTTTCACTAAATTCTAAAATCTAACTTAGAAAAGGACTTAGAAACTTTCTCCACTGCTTTGCTGTTATCCGATAGCATTTCTGCAAAAAGAACTTCAAGCTATTAGACCTCTGTCTAAAAATGCAAGTGCTACTATGAAAACCCAAAATATGTATGGGTTCGGCTCCATAGATATATGGACATCTAAAACAGCTGGGGCTTTGAGATCGATCTATATAATTTAAAATTCACTATTCGTATCCAAACAAAAAATTCGAAAAAAAAAAAACACCAAACATGGATACCATACGTAGGCATCGAAGACTTCTAGTGTGCTGGCATCCCAAGTTCAACCTGGGATACTGCACTCAATTAAGGAGGTATACTCTCTCCCTCTTAGGAAATGTTTTGGGTATTTAAGCGACAAGCCTCCCAGAAGCTTACGAAAGCGAAAGCCCACCGACTTGGGGAGAGTTTAACGTTGAAAATCTGTGTGAACTTTGGCTGCGTAGGCATGTATTTATGTCCGCAGACACAGTGTTGCAATAGAATGAAACTCCTAGAAGACTTCCGAAGATTCCTCAGATAATTTCTCGGACTTCTTATATATCTTATTGATATGCTGAAAACAAAGGTTTACTTTCCACAATGAGCTTCTTTCTATTATTTATCGTGAACCTAAACGTTGAAGCATTGTATATTGGATTTAGTAGATGTCTTAGAAAGTTGAAGCTGAGAGTTTCGTGACTTATTAAACGTATTCTTTTCATACTCGGATGGAATGACAAATCCTTTAGGATTGGTGTAGTGAAGGTAATCTTTACCGTAATTATGGACTCATTTGTGTAGCTGGTCTGAGTTGTGATTTCGATACCTGTTTGCAACTGAACTATAAGAAAAGAACTTCGGAACAATATAAGAAATAAAAGAAAAAACTTCCTGCGGTCAAGCGCAATCCTGGGTGGGCACACAGCCTGGCAGTACCTCGTCGTCGTCGTCGACGTCGAAGGTTGTTGAAGACAATTGCAACAGAAGAAATAAGAATAGGAGATTCAAACTTCGGGGTAATTCATGTGGCATGAATTTGTCAATATATTTACTTAAATATAAAATCAAACTAGCATAAAATCTTTGTGTGAAGGGTACCGTAGCTGCTACTTTTAGTCGCAATAGCAATTGTTACCCAAAATATTAGGACATGCTATAATTACACTCAGGAATAAATTTGTTAGGCCATCTTCCTCTAGATATTCAATGAAGTGTTCTCAAATTCAATCTAAGACTTAAAATATGAATGTGGAGTTCCATTACTTTATCAACATTTTTGGCCTTTAACAAGTTATAAGTGTGTGTGCGAATTATTGATTCTATCTCAGTTTGCAATACTTTTTTTTTCTTTCTCGCATTCTGTCACATATGAAAAGAAAAGAGAGTAATGGGATTTTTAGGGAAATATTTACAAATATTCCGTGTGTATACAATGCAGATGGTGATTCAAATATGTATCATTTAATACGCAATCCATGCCAGGAAACGCACGCAACACGTGCTGGAGGCTTTCATCATAATTACGTAACGTTAGAGAAGACATTTCAGGAGAGTTTTTCGTAAAAAGGGAGAAAATAAATAAAACGCAAATAAAGAAAGTTTGCTTCAATCTGATTCTCTGTCACGTCCCAAGAGCTGTTTGTCGTCCAAAATAAACTGCAATAATATTCAATCGAAAATCGATAGCCGATATCCGAAACGCGAATTGATATTGGAAAATGTTCTTGTACCTACACAATGCACTGAAGAAGATGAGTTAAATACAAATCAATCAGTGAGGGTATGGGTTAGCTCGCCATTAGAGAGATTTTAATTGGATGCTTCAGAGATTCCATGTTTAATCTTAAATGGAATCTGGACTTCGTTACGAAAATTGTGGTTGCTTGCTTAATAGATGGAAGTCTTAGCTAAATTCTTCTGGTAAACTCAGCAGATTTTTAAAGGAAATTGCTTAATTCATCAGTCAGCACAAAAAGAGAAGAGATTCCCCAGCACAGGACTCCTGCTCTTTGACTGTATAATTAAGTAACGTGCTTCTAGTTAGATATAAAAAGTAATGATGAATATCGATTTCGTCTCTCGATATATCTGCAAGAAGCTGTAGGAAGTTTAAAATTTAATAACGCTTTATCAGTCCATTCTCAAATGCATTAATGTGATATACTGAAGTATATTAACGAGACTTTACTGTTATTGGTTTCTTAATTGTGGTGTGGTTAAGCTTATTAATGATCATACTAAGTATATAGTTTGTTTTTATTAAAAATACAATTATAAATTTCAGTAATGTAGAAATGAAGTGACAATATCGTATTAGAAGTTACTAGTATGGCTTTCAGAGTCATTAGCAAAAGAGGTGGGGTTATTAGGAGAATTTGGTAACTTAGAGGGACATTCTGGGCAAAATCTTGAAGTCTTACCGAGCCGAGCCATTTGTTCTCAGAAGTTACCGAAGTTTTACGGCCTTTCACGATGCAGTGAGAAATTCCTGACTATCTCCATCTCTTTCCCACTCGGCAAGCGTTCAGTGCATGGACGTGGCTTGGGACACTTTCTGTCTCTTTCTTTCCTCGCTTCCCTCTCTTTCTCTCTCAGCGTTTGCCTACGCACGAGTCGCCATCAGCAAAACAATGCTTGTCGACAGTACATTCAAGATATTTTCGGGTAACAAGCCAGGTGAAAAGACGATTAAAGTCGATATTTCAGGAACGTACATCGCTCCCATCATTTGGACATTTATAAAAAAATATTATAAACCCTAAATAGAGATAACACAAAAAATCAACAACGACAAAACACTACCAATACTCGCATCACTGAACAAAAGACTGCAGTAAATTAAGTGCCATCTCAGGAGATGGCGTGAGTGTAGAAAACTAATTGGTTCATAGAAACGTAACTACTTAATTTGATGATAAATCTGTATAGAGCTGTGCCTCTTATGCCGATCGATTTCCATTTTTAAGGCCTGTTTCCAAGAGAAGATTAACAGAAATCCAGCATCACGATTTGTTCTTATTTCCCAAGATTATCTTGAATATATTTCACATAAAGTTTATTTTCCTTTTTCGTTCGCTCTTGTGCTCATCGGTTAATCTTAAAACCTTACACTTATTGTTTATGTTAATGTGAACTTAAATTACACGACGAGGATTAGCTGCCAACATTAAGTAAAGAAGTATATTCTACGAAATCAGAAAAGTATGAAGGATTAAAATTATAATCATTTTGTGTAAGAAACTTAAATGTTTCAAGCACAGGATACCCTGAGTGTAAGCTGAGAGCTTCGCAAAGTGCACCAAGAAAATAATACAGCCACAAATAACGTTAGCATCTGGAGAACAGAGCTAGTCGAAAAGTTGCAGCCCTATTTTTCTTCTTGGCGCTGATGTATTTCGTGGATTGGAGGAAAAGAGATAAGCAGAGCAGGAGGTTTTGCCTCAGACAAACTTGAAGCAATCATAGTTGGTCGTTATGAATATTCATGTACAAACATTACCATAGCAGTGCATGAAGAGCTCTGAAATTGCGGCATATCTTACTTCTTCTGTTACTACACATACGTTCCCTCAGCGACGTAAGGTAATTTAGCACTCTGCAAGATAAGTCAGGATTTAGCGCATTTCATTTATACAGATGTAAGTCTGTATTCAGGATATAAAAGGTATATGCTCATATGGAAATTCGTCAAGTTTTGAAGATAATGCTTTTATTACCCAGGAAAAATATATCGTAGTAAACTGGAGCAAAACACTTGCGATATAAACACAAATTAATTTCTATTACCTTATGTTAATCACGCACATTTGAGTTAAAGATTTCACATTACATAAATATCTAATGAACGGTTACCAGCTCACTCAGGATTTTCTATTGTTTTCTATTTTCTTGTTTTTATCGCCTCATTTGGAGCGATTTTATTGAATTCTCTTATTTGATACAGAAATTATGAACCAGTTATATAACAATTATAATAAAATTAAATATGAATAATTTGTGATTTTGTATTAAATGTTAAGGAGATTAGAGGTTTGGCAGTTAACTATGAGTACAGTTTGGCTATGATTACAATAAGGTTATTAGCGAGGGTAAATTTATCATCGAACGTTGCCAGACTTCGTACTGATGATGATGATGATGATGATGATGATGATGATGATGATGTGTATAAGGGCGTTCAACTGTAGAGGTTATCAGCACCCTTAAAAATTATTCATGGCAAAAGCCAGATATAAATGTTTCTAAACTGTATAAAAGTGTAAATAAACTTACAAAAAATACATGCATCTAACAAAATACAAAAACAAAATAAAAATAAATATAAATCTAAACTGCAAAACATTCTCTTTGCTGAATTTTAAAATCTAACCTAGGAAAAACACCTAAAAACCTTCTCTACTACTTGATTATCATCCGCTAGCGTTTCTGCAAAGCTGGCCGGCAGCTGCAGAGACGTCCTGAGGTGTGCTAGGCACTCCTAGCACATCTTGAAGACACAGGCGGCAAACTTCTATAAAGAAGTTATACAAAAACTTGTCCCTCACTATGACAAATGCCTGCAAATTTTCGGCAGTTATGTGGAGAAGTAGTTTAAGAGCTGTAGAATTTTTTGCAATAAATAATTTTTCTGTATCTGTACACAATTTAATTTTATTACCAAACAGAACTTACTTTCTGGACGTACCTCGTATAAAGGCCAAAAGGTAATTAAAGTTGATGTATATTTTATTAAACCGTAAAGTCTAAATAGCATGGGGATCTGCATTTAAATGGAAGTGAAAACAGAATGTATGTACTTCGGTAACATATTTAAGCACGTCTAGCAACATAGAGAATTAACTCCTGTGGGGATGATGTATATATAAAGGCTCTCATCTATGATTGTAATGAAGTGCCCTCTAAGGGCTTATCATGGCAAGAAAACTATAAAGTATAACAATTTTAAATAAAATCGCACGTAAAATAAACGCACACAATTAACCTGCTGATAAAAAGTCTAAAAAGATTGAGGCATAACCCCAGTGTCTTCATACTCTCCCTAAATCTTTTGTTGGATACCTACCTGATTAAAGGTCAGGAACAGCACACGAATAGAATTCAAGTCCTCTCGTTAATTTTGGCAAACATGGTACACTGATGTTACAGGTTTTAGGTGAAAACCTGTTTACGTTTAAGGCTTTGGATTTACGGTCCAATGCGCGACTCTTCACGACACTCCACGAAAATATCAGAATTTTTGTGTAACTCAACATGAATCGAAGACTTTAGTCTTAATTGTTTTCGATGCCTGGGAGGCTGAATGCCCTTCAACTAGGTGCGTGCCATTCCAACATTTCATGCATTACTTCACAGGACCAGGTTTCTTATCAAACCTCTTCTGAATTCCCAAAAGATTCTCCGATGTTCTTTCTTTCTCAGTTATATTTATTACCAAACAGCTAAGGCACTTACATCACACTAGTTTCTTTACACAATCTTGGTGGTTTTTGTAGGTTTGTCATCTTAGCTTTTATATCCTCCATTACAAAACTCTGACTTAGGTGATAGACCTGGCCTGGACTTCGCTCATCTCAGGTGATGATAATGATGTGTATGTAAGGGCGTTCAATTGCATGGTCATCAGCGGCTTTAAAGGCTAAATTGTGGTAAAATACAGAGATAATTTAACTATAAATTATAAAAATCAAAATAAAATCGTTTTCTTCTTTCACTCCATGGTTTGGGCATATCGCTCGTTCCGGCTTCATAGATCTCTCCAGCGTTTCCTGGGTCGTCCTCTGTCTCTTCTTCCTTTTGGATTATAGCTTAATATACTGCATTTGGGTATCTTCCATCCTCCATTCTTAATATATGTTCATGCCATTGTTGCCTTCGTTCCGATATTTTGTCATGGATTGGTTCGATTTATAATTCCTTTCTAATATCCTCATTTCTTATTTTGTCCAATATTGTACAACCTTTAACACTTCTTAAAATTTTCATTTTTTGCAGTCTGTATTTTATTTAAATCCTTTTGTGTTGGAACCTAGGTTTTGCTTCCATATAGTAAAGTTGGAATAGCCATTACCTTATACATTTTCAGTTTTGTATCCTTTCTCACTTTGTTTTTAGAAGTTCTTTGGATTGTCCCACATATTGCTCCGAATTTGTTTACTTTTTCTTCTATATCAGCATTGTTCCTAAAACCTGTGTTGCGTCTTAAATAATTAAAACTCGATATTTGTTCTAAAATCATATTTCCTAAAACAACTTTTGATTTTAGATAATAATTTACTTTAAAAGCAACAACTTTTTTTTTCGTCTGATATTTTAAAATTGTACCTTCTTACTATATTATTTGGAATATACATTGATCTTTGCAGTTGATTTTCATTCCGATGAATCAATATTTGGTCATACGCAAACGGAAGGGTATTAATATAACTATTTTATTTTATTTTGATTCCTGGGTCTGCTAAAATATTCCATTAATTTACAATGTCGTCCATATATACTAAAAATGAAATGGCGGATTGATCAGCCAAGACGGCTATCATGAAGCCCAGGGTTCGAATACCATCTGTGACATCGGAAGACTTTAGGGCCGTATTGCGGAGAGCTGTGCAAACCTGCTGGCAGGAACAGTGGTCCGCTCTCCGCAATAATAAACTTAGATCTGTCAAAGAACTTCCGATTCCCTGGGTTACCTCCTGTCGGTCATCTCGTCGCGAGGAGGTGAGTTTGCCTCGGTTACGAATTGGGCACTGCTTTTTTACTCATAGTTTTCTTTTTAAAAAGGAGCCTTCTCCACTATGTCCGTTTTGCAATGAAGCGTTGTCTGTACGACACGTGCTGCTAGAGTGTTTTCACCTAGCAGACCTCAGGACGTCTCTGCAGCTGCCGGCCAGCTTTGCAGAAATGCTAGCGGACGATAACGCAGTAGTGAAGAAGGTTTTTAGATTATTTTCGAGATTAGATTTTAGGATTTTGCAAATAGAATTTATGGCTTTTTAGATGACATTTCTATTGTTTTTTTAACGTGTATGTATTTTTGTCATTCTATTGATATATTTATAGTTTTTTTAGAGGAATTTATATCTGGCTTTTGCCATGACCAGTTTCTTTAAAAAGGGCGCTGATGACCTCGACAGTTGAGCGCCCTTATACTCATCATCATCATATGTACTAAAACGAGTAGGTGATAAGGTACACTCTTGTCTTAGTCCAGTATTGGTAGAAATTTGTTCTGTTAACCTATTCCCAGTATCAATTCTTATAGTCGTATTTGTGTATATGCCTTTTATTTTATTAATAATATGTGGTGGATAACCCTTACTTACTAATATTGCCACAGTTTTGATCTATTTATTCTATCAAAAGCCTTTTCCAGGTCGATTAATTTCCATTCGTTGTTAAATTATTTGATTAAGGACAAATGAGTTATCTGTATAGGATCGACCTTTGCGGAATCCACTCTGATCTTCTCCTATAAGGCACTCTGTAATAGTTTTCAGTCTATTATTTAATATTTTAGTGTATATTTTGTAACTTGTGTTCATTAAACTTAAACCTCTATAATTTCCACATTTTTGCGACCTGCTTTTTTAATATATTCATAATTAGAGCTATTGACCATGATTCAGATATTTTACATTTTTGCCAACAATTATTAATTAGATGTAGTATTCTTAATCGCTGTAAAATAAAATCAAAAGAAATAAAAACCCATTCTTTTCAACAAGTTCTCTAATTTGATTTCAACGGTGGTCGAATCAATTTGCCCTTTTCCTTCCGTCCTGGGCAAAGGTTGTTTTCAGCAGGTTTGCCCTGGGTTTTTGTTTTTTGGCCGCCATTCTAGCTGTATTTTCAGAATCTTACTGTTCCATGTCCTCTACAGAAGAAGCCCCTTTCTCGGCAGAAAACTTCGCTTCCAGAGCCTCGAAGCAATTAGTCACAGACAAAGAGCTGACCTCAGGATCACACCTCCTGGTGTATAGTCAGAGGGAACCATCCAATCGCCTTCAGGAGTGCACTAGATAAAACAATGGCGCCTCCACGGGACTGAAATTTTACAGCGTATAGGAATAACATAGACACAGATTATTATAATAGCGGATTTCGGGATTTTCGAGACGTACATTTTCCTAAAAGTCTTCATGGAGCATCCTCGAAAATGTAAAATATGAATACCAAATATATCATTTAACCAACTTCTAGCTCTTTTTAAGTGAAGTTTTTCATAAACAGAAAGGAGTATTGTGCTACTTAGTATGTGGAACGCAGAGCGGGTAAGCATGCAAGGGACACAAGTAGGTCGGGGTGCTTAGCTATTTCATCATAGTGAAGGATGTTTGCTTGGTAGTTTTCAATGTATAATGAAAACCGTGAGAACACAGGCGCAGTGCGCCGAAGGCATTACAGTGAACTCTTTAGCTGAGCATACTATCTTATGGTGAGCAAGAGAAAACAATGATGGACGAAATCCAAACAAAGAGCGCTCTTTCAAAATAAAAGTGCACCGCAAAAATATAGCTAAAAAACGTCCACCCCTGTTAGTGATACCGTCGCCATTACACGCGAGCAAGATAGGCTGGACTTTTTTTGTTTGCTTGCGCTACCAGTATATCAAATAATAGAAACCATACCACAAAATACCCTGTCTCTCTCAGTGCCGCAATGGAATTTCCACACAATTAAATCGCTGTTGGTGCATGAAGCTATCTCTGACGGAATATATTCATTAAAAAAATAAAGGATGTGTTATTGTGCATACAACTCCATTCTCTTCGTTTATTAAATTTGGTTCAAAAATAAAGACATAAAATATTAAAAAATAGATAACCGTAATGTATAATATAGGATGTGTCTTTTGTGTACATGTGTGGTCGTTTGTGAGCAGCATTTTTTTTTCTGAACAATGGATCGCTGTAGCAGAGGTAGGAGAAATTGCTGTTTTACAATATCACCTATAAATTTTTCTGTTTTATTTAAGCTGTTGTAGTTATGCTAGGTGAATTGTCATATGTAAGAGATCCTCTATAGATCACAAGAAGTGTTACCAAGGTTGATTTCCTGACAAGTAACCATTCCCATTTTAAATATGTAACTATTCATATATTTTACAAAGTACATTGTAACTCGGTCGGTTCGTAGAATTTAAAATCCAGTTTGCAGAAGTTAAAACTTGGAGTTTATTTCCGTAGAAACACACTTTGGTCAACCCTTACAGAAGCAGAAAGAATTACGTAACATACAAAAGTACAACGTTAAGGTCATCGCCCACAAACAAGAGTTCACTTTCAAAACACAGCTGTACGCGCACGATTACCAAGTTCCGATTACGACTGCTACTCTGGCGAGTCGCGGCTTCCTTTTTATACCTCTACTCATATTTCTATAAATTAATCGAATGTTCTGTAACAAACAAGAAATCGTACCTTCCAGTCAACTAGCTAACTCTTTATCTGTTTCGGCAACCTTTAATCTTCGCGCTGCACCACCTGTCTCTTCGTGCACGTATAAGAGGTCTTTGTGAGTACTATGAGCAAGTAACTGATAAAAATTATTGTTCAGAAACAGCTATACAGGTTTAATAGGGATTAAAAAATACACGTTTATAGGGATATTTCTGGGATATTAACTACTAATTTAGCTCTAAAACCTAATTCTAAAATTCATAAGCTTAGAAACTATAAATGATCATTTACCATTTAATTATACTAAATCTTAAATCCCACAAAGCGTATAACCCTCTTGAAGGCATTTAAATTGACGCATAGCTTCCGCATAAATGCATTTAGTTCACTGCAACTCTTGCTTTCCAAAATGATGCAGCTAACTCAAGTACTATTTCCAATGAAACATTTAATGGTATATTGTAACCTGTAAAATATAAAGGTCCTGCTTTACAATTAAGCCTAATGTCTCCTCTCACCTCATCATCCCTCCGGGAGACTCCCTACTTGGGGCATAGATACAATAGATCTAGTCTGGTCGATGTTAATGATGATAGGTGTAAGAGGGCACTCAACTGCAGAGTTTATCTGCACCCGTTAAAAAGTTATTCATGGCAAAAGCCAGATATGTTTCTAAAACTCTATACAAGTGTAAATAATCTTACAAAAAATACATGCGCATCACATAATACAAAAACAGAGTAAAACGAAATATAAATCCAAACTCCAAAAAATTTTCTTAACTAAATTCTAAAATCGACCCTAGAAAATAATCTAAATTCCTTCTCCACTACTATGTTATCATCCGCTAGCATTTCTGCGAAGCTGGCCGGCAGCTCCAGAGACATCCTGAGCTGTGCTAGGTGATGATGATGATGATGATGATGATGATGATGATGATGATGTGTATAAAGGCGGTCAACTACAGTGGTCATCAGCGGCATTTAAAAAACTAGTCATGGCAAAAGCCAGATATAAATCGTTCTAAAATCTATACAAGTGTAAATAAGCTTATTAAAAATTCACGTAAACAAAAAAAGTAAAAAGAAATATAAATAAAAACCTACCAAGAATTCCGTTTACTAAATCCTAATGTGTAAACTAGAAAAGAATAAAAAAATCTTCTGCACTACCCTGTCACCATCCCCTAGCATTTCTGCAAAGCTATCCGGCAGCTGCAGAGACGTCCTAAGGTGTGCTGGGCAAAAACACTCTGTGTGTAATGCTTAACGCCCGCTTTTACTACATACGGCACCGCAGGCGATGACACTGATGATACATGAGATGAAGATGGAGTACCGGTGGAATGAGATAGCGGGGGAAACTGGAGGTCCCGGAGAAAACCCGCCCAGCGCCGTGTTGTCCACCACAAATCTCACTTTGCGGTCACCTGTGATCGAACCCGGGCCGCCTTGGTGACAGCCAAGCGGTCTAACCACTGAACCACGGCGCGGCCCTGAAAAAACAGTCTAGCAGCACGTGTCGGACAGATTGCAAAACGGATACAGTGGAGCAGGCTCCTTTTTAAAAAGAAAACTATGAGTAAAAAAGCAGTGCCCAATACGTAACCGAGCCACACTCACCTCCTCGCGACGAGATGACCGACCAGAGGTAACCCAGGGTATCGGAAGTTCTTTCACAGATCTAAGTTTATTATTGTGGAGAGCGGACCACTCTTCCTGCCAGCAGGTTTACACAGCTCTCCGCATTACAGCCCTAAAATCTTCCGATGCCACCGATGGTACCCGAACCCTGGGCTTCATGGTAGCAGTCTTGGTCGACGTGCTGCGTCCCCTCCAAATAATCCACTACTACTGCTGCTACTACTACTAGACATGCTTTATTATTTACAAGCCATTTTAAAAGTAGTTAATGCTACATAGAAACTATAAATTGAACACCCTGTGCATCAGATATATCTCAGCAAGCTGCATATTGTTATTTGCAAATAAGCCCTTTCTTGATTGGAAAACTATTGGTTCTAAACCAGTTACTTGCCTATATCACAATGAATATCATGATATTGTCGTGTACAATGTAAATTCTTAATTTCACATTGATGAATGCAGATGCATGGTCGAGATGCTTTTGTTCTCAAATAATCCGCTGATACAATTTATTACAATCCGAGATATAAGCATTGCAATTTGAATGAGTTCCCCTTTGATTCATTTCCCAATACTTTAATAATGAATTTGCTTGAGGCGAGGTGTTTTCGGCACGTAGGTCGGCCTTATATAAAATAGAAGATTCCTTTTTCACCCACAGGGAAAGTGTTTACCATCTCCTCCGTTTTCATATCGATTTCCATTATTGGAGTGCAAAGTGTTATTTATGGTATTAAGAGCTGTAGAGCGAAAACATTCGCAAATCGATACAAAGTGTGCTCAAGGGTGAAACAACAAATAACAAACAAACGATGCTTCTAGTATAAGTCAGCGTTTCTCTGCCCCTTCTGCTTCTTCAGCGAATGAATTAGTACAGGGTGATTGGCACACTTGCTTTTAAGTGCACTCGCAGATGTTTACTTTGCTTCTTTTCACAACGACTGTACCATTCTGAAAAAAAAAAACTCATTCTCACCATAAGTGGTTGAAAGTTAAAAGTTATCCAAATTACAAACTATTGTAACTTGTACAGATAAAGCGCTGTCCTGGTTACAATAACGGAAGTAGGTCAATTCACCAGTATGAGCAACTTTATATACATATCGGACTCACTGATATTGTGGTGTATATTTAAGGGCGCTCAACTACAAGTTTAGCTTTCACTGAGAGCCAGAAATGAGAATAAGTACAGAATGAAAATTTTAGAGAAATTTACGATACAGAGAATTATTCATGGCAAAAGTGAAAAATATCCTTAAACCACAAAGAAGCAATAATACCGCATTATCCAGTGCTAAACGGTTATTATTATTATTATTATTATTATTATTATTATTATTATTATTATTATTATTATTATTATTATTATTATTATTATTATTATTATTATTATTGTTATTGTTATTGTTATTGTTATTGTTATTGTTATTGTTATTGTTATTGTTATTGTTATTGTTATTGTTATTGTTATTGTTATTGTTATTGTTATTGTTATTGTTATTGTTATTGTTATTGTTATTGTTATTGTTATTGTTATTGTTATTGTTATTGTTATTGTTATTGTTATTGTTATTGTTTTTGTTTTTGTTTTTGTTTTTGTTTTTGTTATTGTTATTGTTATTGTTATTGTTATTGTTATTGTTATTGTTATTGTTATTGTTATTGTTATTGTTATTGTTATTGTTATTGTTATTGTTATTGTTATTGTTATTGTTATTGTTATTGTTATTGTTATTGTTATTGTTATTGTTATTGTTATTGTTATTGTTATTGTTATTGTTATTGTTATTGTTATTATTATTATTATTATTATTATTATTATTATTATTATTATTATTATTATTATTATTATTATTATTATTATTATTATTATTATTATTATTATTATTATTATTATTATTATTATTATTATTATTATTATTATTATTATTATTATTATTATTATTATTATTATTATTATTATTATTATTATTATTATTATTATTATTATTATTATTATTATTATTATTATTATTATTATTATTATTATCAGCGTGTCATACAACGTGTCTGCCTTACGTGCAATACGTCATGAGTTCCAAGTTCATTTAGATGTATACTGCTTGCAGCGGGAGAATAAAGTAGATGTAAACAAAACCACGTGACCGTTGATCGTAGCGCGCCTTCTTCACAATTTCCATGATGCTTCCGCCGTGTAAATAGTCCTTTGAAGAAGTACTACTACTGTGCGTACTAAGCATATTTCAACTATAAAAAACATATACTAATAAACAGTTAAGTTAGTTTGCAGTTAAAGTAAATCATGCTGCACGCGCATATCGAAGGAACTCCGTAAAACGCGGAAAGTTTGTTATTTAGACGAGACGTGGGTTAACGAGGGACACACGACAAGCAACGTATGGAATGACACCATAGTGAGCAAAAAAAAATAAAAAAAGTCGATCTGGTTTAAGTGCAGGACTTAGAAATCGTACAGGGAGAGGTAAGGATGATGATGATGATGAGTATAAGGGCGCTCAACTACAGAGGTCATCAGCGCCCTTTTTAAAGGAAACTGGTCATGGCAAAAGCCAGATATAAATTATTCTAAAACACCATAAATGTGTTAAAAAAAGACAAAAAATGCATACACGTTGGGGGAAAAAAAAAAAAAAAAAAAAAAAAAAAAAAAAAAAAAAAAAAAAAATAAAAAAAAATAAAAAAAAAAATGTCATCCAAAAACCATAAATTCTATTTGCTAAATCCTAAAATCTAATCTCGAAAAGAACCTAAAAACCATCTTCACTACTGCGTTATCGTCCGCTAATATTTCTGCAAAGCTGACCGGCAGCTGCAGAGACGTCCTAAGGTCTGCTAGGTGAAAACACTCTAGCAGCACGTGTCGTACAGACAACGCTTCATTACAAAACGGACATAGTGGAGAAGGCTCCTTTTTAAAAAGAAAACTATGAGTAAAAATGCAGTGCCCAATTCGTAACCGAGCCAAACTCACCTCCTCGCGACGAGATGACCGACACGAGGTAACCCAGGGAATCGGAAGTTCTTTGACAGATCTAAGTTTATTATTGCGGAGAGCAGACCACTCTTCCTGCCAGCAGGTTTGCACAGCTCTCCGCAATTCGGCCCTAAAGTCTTCCGATGTCACAGATGGTATTCGAACCCTGGGCTTCATGATAGCCGTCTTGGCTGCTGAATCCGCCATTTCATTCCCCCGCAAGCCTACGTGACCAGGGATCCATGCACACACCACGTTAACGCCAGAAGCGTGTAAAACGTGGAGGGCATCCTGTATACGCTGCACAATAGGGTGGTAGTTGTACAGCTGCCGTAGGCTTTGAAGAGCACTGAGGGAATCACTCAGGATTAAGCAGTCCCCCAACTTTCGTCGGCGTACGTGTAAAATGGCCCGGTATATTGCATAAAGCTCTGCAGTAAAAATGGAAGTGCTAGTGTGGAATCCGAATGTATAGGGTTCGGTTCCACACACGTAAGCACAACCAACGCCATTTGAGTTCTTGGAGCCATCAGTATAAATTACAAAATGGTCCTCATATCGCGATAAAAATTCTAAAAAACATGTGCGGATACTAGACATAGACATGGTAGATTTATCATATTTAGTCATGCCCAGATCAACCGGGGACGCTCTGCACGGGAGAGGTAAGCGTCTTATAGTTTTGCACATAGGAAGTGACGATGGTTTTGTCGAGGGTGGTGAGCTTTTGTTCGTCTCCAAAACAACGGTACAGTCATGAAGAAATGAAGGGCAAAGTTTTGAGATCCTGGTTTGAAAAGATTCTCCCCAAATTACAACCGAATAGCGTTATTGTGATGGGCGATGCCCCTTCCACAGTGTGAGGTTAGAACACATACCGAACAAGTGACGTCATAACATGGCTACAGAGTAAAAATATAATTTTTCACGAGAAATGTATAAATAATATGTAAATTGTAAATCTTCTAAGTAAACATATTCAATCAAGGCAAAAGCAAGGCAAACATAAATAAATGGCAAAAAGACTCAAAAAACAACTATCTTCACTAAACTTTATGATTTAGCTTGTAAAAATATCTCCACCGCTTTCTCAGTCAGGGTGAGTTATCTGGATACGGGTTTTCCTGGTTTTTAGTCATACTGAAAGATAAATTTCGAGTAAATCTAAGTTTTATGGAACCTTGAGTTCATTTGAACATCATTTCACCAATTTTAAATAACTAAAGAGCAAATTAATAAATACAAACACTTTCATGTTTTAGAAGGTCCATGGTTCACCAACTTATTTTAGTTGCTACTATAGGTAAAATCACTTATGATCATATTAGTTGTCTGATAAGAGAACGAACTCCTAAAGGGTGTCCAAACTTCCAGAACTAAATTAAGGGTTGGGTGAATGAGGAACTCCATATCTTCTTTGCTACTTCGCAGCCGTCTTACAGACAGAGATAAAGGAAGCAGTTTTAGATTAAAATCGTCGGCATAAGTTATGAGATACCAGAGCTGCAGATAAGACTGCCACGGCAGAATTTTGCATGCCACAATTAACTTATGATTACACATGAGGATATGCCCACTGTTTCAATATCTTAACTAAGCTAAGAAAAATAACTGAATCATTTCATTCGCGTAATTCATTGCATGCTTTGCATTAAATTTGTCACAAAACCACCAGTAAGATTTTTTAAACTCTTGAGGCTCTTGTTATATCCCTCCCTCTTTCTCTCCCCGTGATATGTGTATAAGGGCATGTGATAACTGCAGCGGTTATCAGCGCTCTTTAAAAAATCATTCATGGCAAAAGCCAAATATAAATGGTTCTAAAACTGTATTCAAGTGTAAATACACTTATAAAAAATACATGTACATAACAAAAATAAAATAAAAAGTATTGTGCCAAATGTTAAAAAAGTATTTTCACTAAATTCTAAAATCGAATTTACAAAAGATGATGATGATGATGATGATGATGATGATGATGATGATGATGATGATGATGAGTATAAGCGCGCTCACCTGCAGAGGTTATCAGCGCCATTTTAAAAAGCTAGTCATGGCAGAAGCCAGATAAGAATTTCTCTAAAACACTATAAAAATGAAAATGCACATGCACATGCACATGCACATAAAGAACTACAAAAACAAAAAGATATATAAATCTAAACTGCCAAAAATTCTCTTCGCTAAATTCTAGAGTCTAATCTAGAAAAGAATCTCAAAACCTTCTCAACTACTTTATTATCATCCGCTAGCATTTCTGCAAAGCTGGCCGGCAACTGCAGAGACGTCCTAAGGTGTGCTAGTTGAAAACACTCTAGCAGCTCGTGTTGTACAGACAACGCTTCATTGCCAAACGGACACAGTGCAGCAGGCTCCTTTTTAAAAAGAAAGTTATGAGTAAAACAGAAGTGCCCAATACGTAACCGTGCCAAACTCATCTCCTCGCGACGAGATGAACGACAGGAGGTAACCCAGGGAATCGGAAGTTCTTTCACAGATCTAAGTTTATTATTGCGAAGAGCGGACCAATCTTCTTGCCAGCAGGTTTGCACAACTCTCCGCAATACGGCTCTAAAATCTTTCGATGTCACAGATCGTACTCGAACTCTGGGCTTCATGGTAGCCGTCTTGGCTGCTGAATCCGCTATTTCATTCCCCCGCAAGCCTACGTGAGCAGGGATCCATGCACACACCACGCTAACGCCAGAAGCATGTGAAACGTGGAGGGCATCCTAGATACGCTGCACAATAGGGTGGTAGTTGTACAGCTGCTGTAGGCTTTGAAGTGCACTGAGGGAATCACTCAGGATTAAGCAGTCTCCCAACTTTCGTCGACGTACGTGTAAAATGGCCCGGTATATTGCATAAAGCTCTGCAGTAAAAATGGAAGTGCCAGTGTGGAATCCGAATGTATACGGTTCGGTTCCACACACGTAAGCACAACCAACACCATTTGAGTTCTTGGAGCCATCAGTATAAATTACAAAATGGTCCTCATATCGCGATAAAAATTCTAAAAAACATGTGCGGATACTAGACATAGACATGGTAGATTTATCATATTTAGTCATGCCCAGATCAACGTGGGACTCTCTGCACACCCAGCGAGGGTATGTCCTCTCCCCCCAGGATACATCTTGGCCTTTTCAGTATCAAGCTCCCGGAATCGAAAGCCAGGGGACTTTCTAACCTAGAAGAGAATCTAACAACCTTGTCCACTACTTTAACATCCGCTAGTATTTCTGCAAAGCTGGCCGGCGGCTGCAGAGACGTCTCGGTCTCTCTCCCTCTCTGTCTCTCTCTGAAATACATGGATAGATGTATTGTTTTAGGGCACTCAACTACATGTTCATCAGCGTCATTTAAAAACAAATCAAGTCAACAGCAAGATACAAGGATTGATACAAAAGATAAAAATGCTTTTCAAATGTCTCAAATAAAATTCCTTATACGCAATAAATCATGAGAAAGGCCAGGTAGATTAAGGTAACTCATAAATAAAAATCCTAAATGGTATAAGATACTTGGTGAGATATGTTTCACTAAACTTGAAGTCTAGCTTGGAGAAAATTTAAAAAAAAATTCCACAACTTTGTTGTTATCCGCCAGTATCTATGCAAACCTCATCAGTTGTTGCAGAGTTTCTCGAAGATATGCTAGGGAAAAACACTCTAGCAACACTTGACGGACCAAGAGAGCATTGTTCACAGTGGAGAAACTGATGCAAAGACTTCTTTCAAGAGGTGAATGGGCGTAAAATAGCAGTGGCCAATATGCAACTAAGCTGAACTCATCTTCACCGAATGAGGTGAACAACAGCAGGTTACCCAGTTTGTAGGAAACTTCTTCATTGTACTAACAAGGGAAATATCGCTATACTCATACCTATTTTAGCTTCAGAGTTTATGTGGGGCCTGTGTGCCAAAAATCGGGTGCAGAGTATAGCTGGAAGTACCTGAAAATGAGTCAAGATTACGTAGGAAAATATAGGCACAGCATTGTACAGGAGGGATTGCTTATCTCTGAAAGGTAGCGGCCTACACATGGTATATGTAAGGAGCGCCTTCCCATGCACTCGATAAAGAGCTGATGAATGTCTAGCAGCTACTTGCAAGTGGTCACATGCGGCACTCTATAGGCTTCAGTTCTGTGTGTTGCAGATCTACTCCGCAGCAGATTTTTGGTGTACATGGCTTATATACAGCAGGCATTACAGCATCAAATTTGCAGGTGCGAAACGGTGTGAGCACAACGATAGTTCACTTGTAAGCTTACTTCCAGGGAGAACTGGAAAGCTGCCCCCCGGCACAGCTGCCCAGGCAACGAAGTCTTCCGGGATCGAGAACATGTTAATATTGGGCTCATGGAAGCCTGTTAACTGCGAATCCGCCATTTCTTTCCCAACTAGCCAACGTCGCCTAGAATTCAAGCCTAGATCACATTAACGTCGGAGCCGCTTGTGCATCCTGGGTGCTCTGCACAATAGAATAATAGTTGTACAACTCACGGAGGCTCTGAATACACTAACGAAGTCACTTAATACTAGGCAGTCACCTAACTTTTAAAGGTACACATACGACAAGGCTCGGCATTTGGCATAGAGCTCTGCAGTATAATTAAAAGTTCTACTATGATAACCTAATATATCGACCATTTTCATAGACATAAGGAGATCTAACACATCGGAGCTTTTATATTCAAAACTGCAACTTAAAATTCGGTCTTTGTAATATTGTGAAAAATGGAAAGAAAAAAAGTGGGAATATTGGAGGTATTCATTATAGACCTACATCCTCAAGTCAAAATCTACGTGGAAAGCTGCACGCAAACTACGAACTGTACACCTTCTCATCCTTAGAAAACATGTTAGGAATTTGAAGAGCTTCTTCCAAAGATGCTTTCGGAAGCGGAACTCCTCTGGCAATACTTCACTTAGAGTCAACATGAAAAATTCAATGCCATGGCCGGGATTTGAAACACGGATCTCCTGGTTTCCGTCCAGTCCCTCTTACCCATTGAGCTAGTATGGCCAACGCGCCGTCCTCATACTAAATTCTTCAGTTGACTCATATATATGGCCAGTGTGAAGAAAAGATTACCTTCAATCGATTAAGTTAATATAATAAGAGTTTAACGATAAAGTATGGGGCCTGGATAAGTCGCCACAAACGGTGTATCTCGGATACGAGAGCCCTTTGTGGTTTACCAGGAAAATATATTATCAACTGGAGAATTTAATGTCACTACGATACGTAGGCCACTTTTTTTTTTTTGTAGGTTACGTCCTCCAACGTTAAGTCATATCGGACGATGAATAGAATGGGTGAAATGATGCTCAAATGAGCCCGGGGTCCATGGAGCTTAGAGTTACCCGACATTCGTTTTTCAGGACAAGGGAAAACCCCGGTAAAACCTTATCCACGTAACCCACCCTGACCGAGATTCGAACTCCGGACCTCTTGAACGTGAGGCAGACATGCTACCACCACGCTACCGAGGCGGGCACGTTGGCCATGGTAGCTTAATGGGTAAGATCGGCTGGACGGAAACCAGAAGATCCGTGTTTCAAATCCCGTCCATGGCATTTAAATTTAATGTTCACTCTATCCATAAAAAGTCTCTGCCTACATACGGCTGGCATGAAGAAATGATTAATTTCCATCGATTAACTTAAAATACTTCTCTTATTTAAATTTCATAACAGAGATATGTTTTGCCTTTTAATAACTTTATGCCATCAATAATTATCACAAGTTACTTGATTTAGTTGTCTTTTTATATCTTAATATTATGTGTTTCTGGATCTTCAAAACTAAATATAAAGCATTGCCAGTTTTTGTTACCTCTCAGCAACTGACTACGTTTCTTCTCAGTACCCCTTCGTCCTGGATGTGACATGCATCTCGTCAGTACCTACATTAAAGCATAACAAGGTCCACTAATATGCTTTAGGGCTGTACTATTTTTGCTATTTTGAACCATAGTAGGTAGCTAAGTTAGCTCTTTCTGTTCTCGTTGTCTAATTCTTACGTATGGATTCGAATGTAAAACTAGAATGTCCAAACAGTACGCAGTAAACGTGCAGAAAATAGGCGTAATTCGTAATGGAAGAGAACGGTAGTTTATGCTGGTCACCACGCCGTAAGGTACACAGCTGTCAGCACATCAAAGACCTGCCGCAATTATCTGTTGTTGATGACTGACCGCGTCCACCATCTAAATTGGAAGTTTGACAATCGATTTGCTGCTGCTTTTCCATTTCCGAGGGGAAGACATGTACCAGTTACCTTTGTTGGCTTGACGTCCAGTTAACGAATCGTGGTCCGGACTACAAAACTGGAATAATTTCTGCGTCAGACGTTCCTGACATCACATTGCAGGACGCCAGTTTCTTTTCAGCGGCTATTTCGTGTTAAAGAGGAGGGCAGGAAGAGCATTTCCAACCGTGGAAGAGACTTAGGTACGTATGTTACATAGCCTGACCTTGTGTCTGCACAAACCTACTCATATATTGTATATACACATACACGTTGTTCAGTTTTATTCGTTATTTTCCGCCCTCCGATTGAGCAAGAATGACGTTATAGTTGACTGGTGAGTTTATCTTGAAATCATAGTGCTTTTTACGTAGAGAAAGGGGTAATTTTTGCGGAAAACTAAGCAAATTACAGCACTCAAGTGTGATTGCGCTGATAACTAATACAACCACCTTCCCCTGGATATGAACCCATAGCACCGCGTCTTCATGGTTGAATGATACTTTCGTACCAGCATTAAAATTGGTGCGACATATAAATATAATTTAAACCATTACATAGATGACTTTATGCAACGCTCCCCGGCATTCAGAGAAGTCCCTTGGAGCGTAATGTTGTCAAAAGTGTCGAGGTACCGTTATATTGATATACTGTTGTTTGCAACATAAACGTATTACATCAGTATACGATATAAATTTCTTTTGTCGGACTCACACTTAATTAAAATGTCTATTAATGTTTAATGACTTGAAGCTTTCCCGGCGTTGATTATTGATGATAGTTTCTCGGGCTAACAGTTTTCAGGCAGAACCAATACACTAACCAGGAAATAAACAGAACTTTTAAGAAAATGCACTCCAAACACAACCGTGAACCCAACACAAAGAAAGAACACGCAGGCTTAGCAGTCATCCCTTATTGTGGTGCCCTGTCGGGAAAATTTGGCAGATTGCTCATGAAATATCAAATAAAAACAGTATTCAAACCCCCAACCAAAATAAAACAGTATTTAGGTTCTGTGAAGGATAATTTAGGTCTTCGTGGACCAGGCATTTATGAAATCCCATGCAGTTGCGGCAAAGTTTACATAGGACAAACAGGTAGAACTGTAGAAGATCGCATCAAAGAACATCAACGTTGTATTAGACTAGGATACCCAGAAAAATCTGCAGTGACTGAGCACACATATAATACAGATCATAAAATCAAATTCTACTCTACAGAAATACTTGAAAAGTTAAAGAAGCCCTATACATTAAAGCGAATAAAAACAACTTCAACAGGGAAGAAGGCCTTCATATCAGCAAAGCATGGACACCAGTCATTCAGCATATCTCTCCTCCACAGTGCAAAGAAGCATTGGCAATCACCTGATTGGTTCCGCACGTTTGTCACTCGGCTGGAGCTCTGCCAATGGGAAGAAGGTAGGCGGTTCTTATCGGCCGCGCGCTAGGTATAAATATCGCAACATCAGTAGCCTAGATTCAGGGAACACTTCTCTTCGAGACACCGGAGAGGTAACACCGTTCCAGCGAGCACCCCAGCAAGGCCAAAGTAGCCCTTTTCAGGGCTTGGCTCTTGCCCACCAGCGCTCATCGTCGTGAATTTGCCGATCCAAGCTGATTGCTGCTCTGCAGGGACAACATCTAGCCTGTGAGCCTTGAAGAAGACATCGCACACAGCACAGTAATTGGGTAGAATACCAAGGCCGAAGCCAACAGTCTTAGGACTGGTTTTTAGGCGCCCTTAAGGGTAGGCCCTCTGGTATTCGGGCTATTTAGCGCCCAGTACTAGCTCTATCTCTTCTTCTACTTCTTCTTTCCTAGTAAGGCAACAAGTCTTGCCTCGCTGTCCGCTTTCTGTTTCTTCCACATTGCTCGCACCCCACTGGCTGTTGTATTGAAGCCTGTGATTGGTCCAATAAAACATGATGGAAACTGACGCCGCTGCTAACGTAATGGACACCCAGGAGACCAACAAAGGTAACCTAGAGGCAAGCCAGGACCTTAAATGCCTCCAGTACTACGTCGAAGGAGGTGATCTCAGAGATTTTATGCAACAAGCCCCCCAAATGCCCCCCAAATGCCCTTGTCTCGCATAGACGAGAGAACCCTGCACCTGGAAAAGAGGGCAAAACTAATATTTCTGGAAGTTGCTGATAAGCAGCTGTTTAATAACTTCGCCGCTGCTAACCTGGAATTAGCTGCAAATGCCTTCCAACACTACGCAGCGCATCGCGCGAAGGTGGAAGTCATATCCGGGTATCTACTGCAAAATGAAAAATTTAAAGCAGTCAATAAAAATTGGGAAACGGTCCCTAACAGTAGAAGAGGTAAGGCTCACAAACATGCCCTTCCTCCAGAACCCTTATCTGTGACCAACAAATATAAAGGTTTACCAGCGGTGCCTGATGATGACGTAACAGAATCGCAAAACAATAAAAGATGTTCAGATCAGACAGCTCCAACACGTCTGACAAAAGCTTCAGTCCCATCAGCAATGGAAGCTCCTTCCACTTCAAACGCCACACCAACAGTCACTGCTCCAAGTGCTCCTGTTACCCGTTCTGCAAAGGCTACCCCTATTTACCTACGGGATCCGGGTAGTGCACGAGGTATCATAGCCTCCATCAGCACAACTCAACCCAACATTAAATACTCCATCCGGAACATGAGTGGATCAGTTGCCTTCATCCCGGATACCCCTGAGGATCATAGAGCCCTCGGAAAGTTACTGGACGACAGGATAATTCAGTACTTAACCACCCTGCTTCCAGAAGAAAAGTTGCTTTACGTCACTTTAAAAGACGTGCCTATCTACATAACAGAGGAGGAAGTCCAAGCGGAACTCAAAAGCAAGAGCTACCCGGTGGAGAGAGTAGGGCGACTGCGTTCCAACCGCAGTGCTAATCATGAACCACTCCCTCACTTTCGCGTAGCCTTGAGAAAAGAGGGAAACTACCATGAAATTTATAAGGAGACGAGAATGTTTAATGCAGTTATACCTGTGGAATCCAATCGTCCTCCAGCAAGACCTTTACAGTGCACCAACTGCCAGCAATTTATGCACAGTGCTGCTGGTTGTAAGCTAGAACCTGCATGCTCTTATTGTGGTGAGTCAGGTCACAAGAGGGCAGACTGCAAACGTCTTGGGATTACTGGATCCAAGGCCACTTGCTATAATTGCGGTGGAGACCATTCCTGCAGGTACGCCAAGTGCCCAGTTTGGCAAGAAGCCAGGGTGGAAATGCACCTCAACAAAAATGGTCAAAGATCTAGACATGATGCTGCAGACAAGGTACCGAACCCTATGGGGCTACCCAAAGAATCCTTTAAGGGTACTCGTTACCCAGGACTACCACCGCCAGTGAATATACAATATGCTAGCTACGCTTCTGCCACCCAAACATTGTTGAAAACACAGCCCAGCCTGCTGAGAACGCTGCATCTGAAGAAGCAATTCCTACCGTTGCTACATCTAAGGATTCCTCAGTTATCCAGAGGAAGCAAAGTCCACTACTACCACAAAGGAAGGTAGCAAGCAGTTCTGCAACTGGTGCCATTTCCAAGACTGTGTCAATCCCACAATACAAACCATCATTGCCTTCTGGGACACGTCAACTGGCCCAACAATGACTGCCTACCCATCAATCTCAGGCATCCAAAAACCCATCACCACCGCCACTATGCACTTCTATCCCTGACGATCAGTTTCTGAAGCTTATGGATAGAATTCCAGTAGAATTGCAAACTGATTTTGCAATAGCTTTGGCTGATGCACTAGCCCAGCGACCTGCCAAGATACCTCCAACAACTATCTTGGTCCACACTGTATTTACCTTCCTTGGACAATATGGTGGACATCAATAAGATTCTAACCAACATCCAGAGTCTGAGAATATGTTCCTGGAATGCTAACGGGTTGCGGCATAAGCTAAAGGAAGCTGCAAATTTCCTTGCCATTAATAAAGTGCAGGTATTCCTGGTGCAGGAAACGCATCTTTCCAGCCACTTGAAAGATTCCATCCCAGGAATGACCTGTGACAGGACAGACAGGGCTGACGGATACGGTGGCACAGCAATATATGTCAACCGCACCTTAAAACACCGTTGGCTACATCTGCCTAACACTGGCGTGTTAGACGCTACAGAAATCCAAGTGGCCACCAATAGAGGACCTCTAAACATCTATTCAGTTTATATACAACCTAGCAGGCTCTTCAACGTCAATGAACTGGATACGATTTTCTCTGCAGGCACACCCACAATAGCTATGGGTGATTACAACGCCAAAAGCACGCTGTGGAACTCTGCAATGTGTAATCCGAGAGGTTCTCTACTTGAACGCTATTTAGAACGCCACAACCTTGCTGTACTTGCTCCTACATCACCCACAATCACTTATGGGAACCGCCATTCACCAGATTGGTTGGATATTGCCATTCTTCAAAATATCCGCAGTCACCCTCATATTTTATCCATTCCCGAAATTTCCTCAGATCACTATCCTGTTCTCTTTCTCTACCAAGCCCTCTCAACTGCTAAGGCACCCCCTAACTCACCAAAATCCACGCTTCACCAACTGGAACAAGTACACCGCAATCATGGCAGAGCAGAATGGCAACTCCACTGAAGAGGCAGATCAGCTGGCCTCCACTATCACAGCTACTATGGCCTCAGCCATGGCACAAGATACTCCCCCTAGACGTGCCAACTTTAGTGCCCAGAATCCTTTACCACCACTACTACGGCGACTCATTGCAGATAAAAACAAAGCTAGACGTCGTTATCAGCTAAGACGTGATCCTCGGCATAAGCGTGAATGGAACCGCCTCCAACATCTGGTAAAGCTTGAGATAGTTGAACACTGCAATGAAGAGTGGGAAAGAAAGCTGTGCACTTTAGATCCAGAGGACTCCTCCCTCGGGAGGGTGACCAAGGCACTACTCAAGATCCCTTCATCATATCCACCATTAATTGATGGAGGAAGAGTAGCTTCGTCAGCTAGAGAGAAGGCTGAAATTATGGCGGAACACTTAGCCTCCACCTTCCACCCGGCAGAGTCCATTGATTATGACCTGTCTGAAGAAATATCAGCTTCAGTACGCCGATATCTTAGTGTTCCTCACGAGGTCCCGGAGGTTAGCCTAACCTCCTTTGTTGAGGTTCAAAACATCATAAACTCCGTTTGTCCCTACAAAGCCGCTGGAGTTGATAAACTCTCTTATGCAGCCTTCAAAGCACTGCCACAATCTTGGATTCATCTACTAGTGCACCTCTTCAAGAGTTTGCTGTTACTGGCCTACTTCCCAAGGGCATGGAAACATGCTGGGATCATTACTCTACCTAAGCCAGGGAAAAACCCAAGAGACCTAAACAGTCATATACCTATTAGTCTCCTTTCGTCTATCAGCAAGCTGTTTGAGAAGGTGGTAAAGCAGCGTCTCCAATGCATTTTGGATGAACATCAGATGCTACGTCCTGAGCAGATTGGATTTCGGAGAAAACACTCTACTACTCACCAGATCCTTCGTCTAGTGGATGAAGTGAATAAAGGCTTTAACAACCGGCACTTTATTGAGCTCTCTTTCTTGACATCTCCCGAGCCTTCGACTCTGTCTGGAACGAAGGCCTCCTACATCGTCTCATCCAATATAATATCCCATCTTACCTTGTACACCTCATACATCATTATCTACAAAACCGATCCTTTGTTGTCATGAAGGACGACATCCTGTCACAGCCATATGCCATAAATGCCGGTGTACCACAAGGTAGTGTCCTTGGGCCCCTGCTTTTTCTGGCGTACATAAGTACCCTTCCAACCCTAAGAGGCTGCAACCTGCACCTGTTCGCCGACGATACCGCTATAACAACAGCGTCCAAACGGCATGAAATTGCTGTACAAAGAGTGCAAACCTTCGCTAACATGTTGTACGTCTGGATTGCGACATGGCGGTTAAAGCTAAATGCCACAAAATCCCAGGAAATCACTTTCACAAGACGAGAGCTGCAGGACGTACCCAACCTAAGGATAGGTGGTACAGAAATACCAAGGTCAACTCAGGCAACATACTTAGGAGTGCTCCTAGACATGCCCCTCACATGGAAGGACCACATAGCAGCGGTATCTAACAAAGTTAGTAAAAGGATGGCCATGTTATATCCATTATATAATCGAAAGTCGCCAATGGCTCTCCGCAACAAGCTTCTGCTCTACAAGCAGGTATTGAAGCCGGCAATTACATACGCCTGCCAAGTCTGGGGTGCAGCAGACAAAACCCATCTCTCCAAACTCCAAGTCCTTCAAAACCGCTACCTTCGGACTGCAGTAGCAGCCGAATGGTACATCCCAAATCATAACATCCATTTAGACCTATACTTTCAAAAACTTTTCGATTACATCCTACAATTGTCCCACTCTTTCTATTCAAAATTACCAACCAGTTTCAACAGCCTCATCCGAGGACTTGGAGAGTATGACCTAGACCCTGGAGAGTCATATAAGAGGCCAAGACTTGTCCAAGAACTTCCTTAATTCCCAACTATATCGTCAACAATTATTCAATCCCTGACTGTTTATCCCCTATCCTAAATTAAATAACCACCACCAACCCACCATCATTCTTAAAAACCCTTTTAATGTCAGTAAGGGACCTAGTCCCGGTATGGCACTAGTTGAAGGACCCTCCTTTGCGGAGGAGGATTCCCTTCAACGACACCTCTGTGCTGTGCTGTGCCTAGATTCAGTTCCCCTGAGGATGGCGGCAGAGTTAGTCGCTGAAAGCTTGGGTAGTTAGCCTAATCTGACCTGGCTGTTAGCCCGAGAAGCTATCATCTATTAATGTTGGTATCCCTATGACTTCCAAAATCAATAGGTACATTAAACATTTCCAAGATACAGAATCAGTTACCCGCAAACCGAGAGACGCTATAAAGTGACTGGTTGCTATCTAGAAGCAATAAATAGTGTTATGACAGAAAGGCCGCGAGCATACCACCTCGCAGTACAGTGTTTAAGGGGAAGAGAGAAAATATAAGAAAATGGACACATAAGACTATGTCCTAGTGATATTTTTTGTTCAGACATTGATAAAGGCTTCCTAAAATTGAACACTAATTTATTTTTCATTCCTAGAACATGTTCTGCTAATTTTCTGGTTTCTAAGGAAGTTACATTGTGAGGAAACTGTAGAAAAGGATTGAGACCAACTGAAATATTTATATTTTATGAGAAAATTTACATTATGCATATATGTCTACTATAATAGAAAAACAGATATTAATTGTGAAATAGGTGTTTATTGCCTGATCATTTTGTATATTCCTCGTGGTATGCTTTTTATGGCTGCCTAAATAGCCATATGCCGGAAAAGACAGGAGTTGGCTTCAAAAGACCAGCATCGAGCAGGAGAAACTGCTTCAAAAGTAAACGGCCAAGAAAACAAGCTGTGTCACCCAAAGAGAAAAGCCCATCAAGCGAGACACTGGCTTCAAAAGAAAGGTATCGAGCTGAAAAACAAACTGGCTTGAAAAGTGAAGGGCCAAGAATAACAAATTGTGTCACCCAAAGAGAAACGCCCAACAAGACAGAAACTGGCTTCAAATGTGAACTATCGAACTGAAAAACAAACTGCTTTAGAACTGAGGCGCCAACAATAGCAATTAGTGGCACCCAAAGAGAAAGGCCCAACAAGACAGGAATTGGATTCCAAATTGCAGTATTGAGCTGAAGAGAAAACTGGTTTCAAAATTAAAGGGCCAGGAAATACCTGTAGTGGCATTGGAAGCGAAATGCCAAACAAGAGAGGAACTGCCTTCAAAATGGTGTATTGACCTCAAGACAAAGCTGGGATCAAAAGTGAAGGGCCAAGAATATCCAGTAGAGACACACAAAGAGAGATGGCCAACAACACAGGAACTGACTTCAAAAGTGAACTTTTGAGCAAAAAAAAAAAAAAAAAAAAAAAAAAAAAAAAAAAACTGCTTGAGAACTGAAGCCCCAAGAATGGCAATTGGTGGCACCCAAAGAGAAATGTCAAACAAGAGAGGATCCAAATTGAAGTATCAAACTCATGACCAAACCGACTTCAGAAGTGAAGGCCCAAGAATAAAAAGTAGTGGCAGCCAAAGACAAATGCCCAACATGACATAAACTGGACTTAAAAGTGAAGTATACAGCTGAAGTGCAAACTTAGATCAAAATAGAAGGGCCAACAGTAACAAGCAGTGGCAGCTAAAGTGAGTTACCCAACAACACAGGAACTGGCTTCAAAATTGCAGTATCGAACTGAAGAGCAAACTGGCCTTAAAACTGAAGGGACAAGGATAACAAGTAGTGGCACCTAAAGTGAAATGCCAAACAACCCACGAACTGGCTTAAACAGCTTAGTATCGAGTTGAGGAGCAAACGAGCTTTAAAAGTGAAGGGCCAGGAAGATTTAGTGTCACCGAAAAAGAAATGCCCAACAACACAGGAACTGGCATCAAAACTGTAATATCCAGCTGAAGATCAATCTGGCTTTAAAAGTGAAGAGGCAGGAATAATAAGTAGTGGCATCCAGAGTGAGATGCCAAACAACACAGGAACTAGATTCGAAAGCTAAATGTCCAGCTGAACGACAAGCAGGCTTCCAAAGTGAAGGGTCAAGAATAACCAGTACTGGCACCGAAAGGGAATGCCTAACAAGACAAATTTTGGCTTCAAAAGTGAAACGTCCAACTGAAGAACAAACTGGCTTCTAAAGTGATGGGCCGAGAATAACAAGTAGTGGTACCAAAAGCGAAAATCATAAATAGGACAGGAGAACTTTCTTCAAAATTGTAGTATCGAGCTGAAGAACAAACTGGCTGCAAAAGTGAAAGGCCCAGAACAACAATTTGCGGCACACAAAATAAAATTCCCAAAAACAAAGGAACTGGCTTCAAAAGTAGAAGGGGAAGGATTAACAAGTAGTGTTACCCAAATTGTAAAGCCCAACAAGACAGTAACTGGCTTCCAAAGTGAAGTATCGAGCTGAAGAATAACTGGTTCAAAATTGATATGCCAAGAATAAAAGAAGCGGCTCCCAAATTGAAGTGCCCCCGTAAGATGAAATCAGGTTTCCAAAGTGAAGTATTGAGCTGAAGGGAAACTGGATTCATAAAGTGAAGGGCTAAGAATAACAAGTAGTGGCACCCAAAGTAAAATGCCCAACAAGACAGAAACTTTCTTCAAAAGTGAAATATCCAGCAGAAGAACAAGCAGGCATCAAAAGTGAAGGGCCAAAAATGACAAGTACTGGCACCCAAAGTGAATGCCCAACAAGACAAACTGGCTTCAAAATTGTAGTATACAGCTGAAGAGAAATCTGGCTTCAAAGGTGAAGGGCCAGCAATAACATGTAGTGGCATATAAAGTAAAATGCCCAAGAACACATGAACTGTCTTGAAACACGAACTATTTAGCTCAGGATAAAGCTGGGTTCAAAAGTGAAGGGCCAAAAATAACAAGTAGTTGCACCCAAAGTGAAATGCCAAACAGGACAGAAACAGTCTTCAAAAGTGAAATATCCAGCCGTAGAGCAGGCAGGCTTCGAAAGTGAAAAGCCACGAACAAAATGTACTGTCACCCAAAGGTACAACAAGCCCAACAAGACGGAACCTGTCATGAAAAGTGAAGTAGCTAGATGAAGAGCAACCTAGCTTCTAAGGTGAACGGCCAAGAATAACATGCAGTGGCACAAAGAAAAATGGCAAGACAGGAACTTCCTTCAAAAGTGATATATCCATCTGAAAAACAAATGTCCTTTAAAAGTGAAGGTCCAGGAATTAAAAGTAGTGGCATGCAAACGGAAATGCACAAGAAGACAGAAACTGGCTTCAAAAGTGTAGTATCGCGCTGAAGAACAAACTGGCTTTAAAAGTGAAGGGCCAAAAAGAACAAGAAGTGGCAACCAAAGGGAAAAGCTCAACAAGTCCCAAACTGTCTTCTAAAGTGAAATAATCAGCTGAAGAACAAATTTGCTTCTGAACTGAAGGGCCAAGAATGACAGGTGGTGGCACTCATAGAGAAATGCCCAACAAGGCAGGAACTGCTGTCAAAAGTGAAATATACAGCTAAAGAACAAACTGACTCTAAAGTGAAGGGCAAAGAAAAACAAGTAGCGGCACCCAAAGAGAAATGTCCAATTAGATAGGAACTAGGTTCAAAAGTGAAATATCCAGCTAAAGAGGAAACTGGCTTCCGAAGTGATGGACCGAGAATAACAAGTAGAGGCAGGCAAAGCGAAATGCCGAATAAGAGAGGTACTGGCTACAAAGGTATAGTATCCAGCTGAAGAAGAACTTGGCTTCTAAAGTAATGAACTAAGAATAAGAAGTAGTGGCAACCAAAGAGAAATGCGCAACAAGACCAAATTTGGCTTCAAAATCGTAGTATCCAGTTAAAGAACAAACTGGCGTCTGAAGAAGGGCCAAGAATAACAAGGAGCGGCAACCAAAGGGAAATGCACAATAAGAAAGAAACTAGCTTCAAAAGTGAAATATCCAGCTAAAAACAAACTGGCTTCTAAAGTGAAGGGCTAAGAATAACAAGTAATGGCACCGAAAAGGAAATGCCCAACAAGACAAGATTTGGCTTTAAAAGCGAAATGTCCAGCTAAAGAACAAACTAACTTCTAAAGAGAAGGGCCAAGAATAACAAGTAATGACACGCAAAGGGGAATGCCCAACAAGACAAGATTTGGCTTCAAAAGCGAAATATTCAACTGATATCAGACATATGCCCATATGCTGTCCGCATGGTTCATTACCTGGCGCCTAAGGGTAAAGCCACCAAGTGACAGGCTATAACATTAATCAGAAGCAATCTACAAGATGTCCCTAATCTCCGGCTAGCAGGAGAACAAGTGCCATGGTCCAACTCAGCGACATATCTAGGTGTCACCTTATATATGAAGTTAACATGGAAGCCCCATATCACAGCACTGGTAAACAAAGTCAGCAGGAGGATGGCAATGACGTACGCACTGTACAACAGAAATTCAACATGGGCGTTGAGGAACAGGATCTTCCTATACAAGCAGGTTCTGAGACCTGCACTAACATATGCCTGGCAAGTCTGAGGTATTGCCGCTAAATCACACCTGTACAAATTACAAGTGTTACAAAACCGCTATCTCCGTACCGCAACTCATGCCCACTGATACATTCCCTACGATAACATCCATTCTGGTCTCAAATTTACTAAATTGACAGACCATATGCTGCAACTTTCCTGCAGCTTTTATGCTAAGCTTCCTGACAGCTTCAAACATCTAATCCGCGGCCTCGGAGAATATGACCTCGACCCCGGAGAAACGTATAAAAGACCCAGACTTGTGTTAGGACCGCCATAACCACGAAATTAACCATACCAAAACACAGGGAAAACACCTTCAGTGAACTACACAAACAATCCCAAAAAGCTACACCTCCATCTGACCATCATGCATTAATTGAAGCCCCATCTCTATGCCAGTAAGGGATCCAATCCCGGAATGGCAACAGTCGAAGGATCCTCCTTCGCGGAGGAGGACCCCATTCAACGACCTCTGTGCTGCTGCTGCTGTTTCTTTTTTCTTCTCTATCAAGCTGTTGTGTGAGTAGGACGTACTCATCAAATTCTAAAATGGACGCTATCGTCAAAAGTTGTTATAGTGTAATCGTAATTGTGCTACGAGTAACAATTATCAAATTATAGTGAAAATCTTTAATTATCAAGTGTTAAAAAGTCATATTATCAATAAATCGAAAATATTATTCAAAAGTAATTCGATAAAAAGTGTTTCATTTAAAAATCCACTATCTTCTATACATCCGCGACCCTTTCTGGGAAAAAGAACCTTATGCGAACATCAAAGCAGCCGTGGACGAGATAATACTTCCAGAACATCATGAACTGCATACATTCGATACATATTGTCTATGCAACGTGGGATTTAACCAACCCCAAATACATAGCTAAGTATTATCGTTACAGTTGTCACATAAATACTTTCACCTCCTCCATCAACTACAGCAACATATTCAACAGCAACATCATCCTCAAATCCGCCAACACCAATCGATTACTTTTCACCAAGGAACTGTCTTACAACAAACTCAACACGCTCTTCACTATTACTATTCTGTTGCAGTGATTCAAATATTACGTTACTATTGTTGCGTGTATAAGCTGAGCAAGATTTGGAAATTTCTGTAATCATTATTCTGAAACATGTGTTTTCGATGCCTTGAGTCTAGTACAGCTGTGTATAAAAATTGTATGATTAAGTGTAAATTCTGCTGACTGGCAATACATGTACTTTGGACGTTGAATCATACATCCTGATGGCTTAGGGAAATAATTCACAGGTGGCCTGCGACAAGTCTCAACTTGTTCTCCATGTTTTAAACAATGAATCACACATCCTGCTCACACTAAATTCATTCTGTACCTTAACAATGGCTTCGCTCTGCCTTCGCTCTGGCTAGGCCCCGGTCACCGCTACGGTCCCGCCTTGGCCTTGCTCTGGCAACGCTCAAGTTGTACTCTGGCTTTGCTCTGGCTAGGCTCTAGTCCCCGCTATGTTCTTGCACTGGCTTGGCTCTGGTTTCGGTCTGGCTTCGTCCTGGCTTCACTCTAACATTCCTTTACTATACTCATGCTTGGATCGGTCCTAGTTCTGGCTTGACTCTTGCTTGGTTCTGGCCCCACACCTGACACGCTCCGGCACCACACTAACGTCGTTCTGCACCTTAAATTTGGGTTGGTTCTGGCTTGACTACGGATGCGCTTTGGTTTCGCCCTGGCTGTGCTCTAGCTTTGCTCTGGCTCTACTCAGGCATCTCTCTGGCTTTGCTCTCTCTATATCCTCAACTTGGTTTAAAGTACTTTTTTAACTTAGATTAGGGCCAAAAGCGGATGTGGACCTGGTTTGGGCACTTGGCATTAGCTCTGTCACCACTCCGAAGCACCCAATCGAGAGATTTGGCTCGGGATCCCGGGATCGCCAATTCCCGTACCTACAGCAGTAGGTACCTGGGGGTAAGGGCCAGTAATAACATGTAGTGGCACATAAAGTGAAATGCCCAAAAAGACATGAAGTGCCTTCAAAAGTGGAATATACAGTTGAAGAACCGGTAGGCTTCAAAAGTGAGGGGCCACGAATGATATGTACTGGCACTCAAAGGGAGATGCCCAACAAGACGGAACCTGGTGTCAAAAGTGTAGTATCGAGCTGAGGAACAAACTGGCTTCAAAAGTGAGATGCCAAAAGCAACAAGTAGTGGCACCCAAGGATATTGCCAAACAAGACAGATACTGGCTTAAAAAGTATAGTATCGAGCTGAGGAACAAACTGGCTTTAACAGTGAAAGGCCAGGAATACCAAGTAGTGGCACAGAAAGGGTAATGCCCAACAACACAGGAACTGGCTTCAAAAGAGAAATATCCAGCTGTAGAACAGGCATTCTTAAAAGTGAAGGACCACGAATAACATGTACTGGCAAACCAAAGGGAAATACCCAAAAAGATAGGAACTGACTTCAAAAGTGAAATATACAGCTGAAGAACAGACATTCGTAAAAGTGAAGGGCCACGAATAACATGTACTGGCACCCAAGGGGAATACCCAAGAAGATAGGAACTGACTTCAAAAGTGAAATACACAGCTGAAGAACAGGCATTCTTCAAAGTGAAGGGCCACGAATAACATGTACTGGCATCCAAGGCGAAAACCCAAGAAGATGGAAACTGGCTTCAAAAGTGAAATATCCAGCTGAAGAACATGCAATCTTCAAAGTGAAGGGCCACGAATAACATGTACTGGCACGCAAGGGCAAATGCCCAAGAAGATAGAAACTGGCTTCAAAAGTGAAATATCCAGCTAAAAAACAGGCATTTTTAAAAGTGATGAACCACGAATAACATGTCCTGGAACCCAAAGGAAAATGCCCAACAAGACGTAACTTGTTATCAAAAGTGAATTAGCTAGATGAAGAGCAACCTAGCTTCTAAAGGGAACGGCCAAGAATAACATGCAGTGGCACAAAGAAAAAAGGACAAAACAGGAACTGCTATCAAAAGCGATATACCCAGCTGAAGAACATACTGGCTTCAAAACTGAACTGCCAAAAAGAGAGAGAGATGATGATGAGTATAAAGGCGCTCAACTGCAGAGGTCATCAGCGCCCTTTTTAAAAGAAACTGGTCATGCCAAAGCCAGATATAAATTCCTCTAAAACACTATAAATATGTCATGTAGCGGCACCCAAAGAGAAATGCCCAACAAGCAATGACTTGCTTCAAGAGTAGAGTATTGAGCTGAAGAGCAATCTGGCATCAAAAGTGAAGGTCCAGCAATACCATGTAGTGGCACCTAAAGTAAAATGCCCAACAAGACAGGAACTGTCTTGAAACATGTACTATTTAGCTCAAGACAAAGCTGGGTTCAAAAGTAAAGGGCCAAAAATAAGAAGCAGTGGCACCCAAAGTGAAATACCCAACAAGACAGAAACTGTCTTCAAAAGTGTAATATCCAGCCTTGGAACAAGCAGGCTTCAAAAGTAAAAAGCCAGGAATAACATGTACTGGCACCCATAGGTAAATGCCCAAGAAGACGGAACTTGTCATCAAAAGTGAAGTAGCTAGCTGAAGAACAACCTAGCTTCTAAGGTGAACGGCCAAGAATAACATGCAGTGGAACAAGGAAAAGTGGCAAGACAGGAACAGCCTTCAAAAGTGATATATGCATCTGAAAAACAAACTTTCTTTAAAAGTGAAGGTCCAGGAATAATAAAGCAGTGGCACGCAAACGGAAATGCCCAAGAAGACAGAAACTGGCTTCAAAAGTGTAGTATCGCACTGAAGAACGACCTGGCTTTGAAAGCGAAGGGCCAAACACAACAAGTGGCACCCAAAGGGAAAAGCACAACAAGTCACAAACTGTCTTCTAAAGTGAAATATTCAGCTGAAGAACAAACTCGCTTCTAAACTTAAGGGCCAAGAATGACCGGTAGTGGCACTCAAAGAGAGATGCCCAACAAGACAGCACTTGCTGTCAAAAGTGAAATATCCAGCTAAAGAACAAACTCGCTTCTAAAGTGAAGGGCCAAGAACAAGAAATAGTGGCACCCAAAGAGAAATGTCCAATTAGATAGGAACTAGCTTCAAAAGGGAAATATCCAGCTAAAGAGGAACCTGGCTTCTGAAGTGATGGGCCGAGAGTAACAAGTAGAGGCAGCCAAAGCGAAATTCCGAATGAGACAGGAACTGGCTACAAAAGTATAGTATCCAGCTGAAGAAGAAACTGGCTTCTAAAGAGAAGGGCCAATGATTATGATGATGAGTATAAGGGCGCTCAACCGCAGAGGTCATCAGCGCCCCTTTAAAAAAACTGGTCATGGCAAAAGTCAGATATAAATTACTCTAAAACACTATAAATATGTCAAAAACTTACAAAAAATACATACGCGTTAAAATAATATAAAAATATAGAAATATAATCTAAAAAGCCATAAATTCTATTTGCTAAATCCTAAAATCTAATCTAGAAAAGAATCTAAAAACCTTCTCCACTACTGCATTATCGTCCGCTAGCATTTCGCAAAGCTGACAGGCAGCTGAAGCGTGTAAAACGTGGAGGGCATCCTGTATACGCTGCACAATAGGGTGGTAGTTGTACAGCTGCCGTAGGCTTTGAAGTGCACTGAGGGAATCACTCAGGATTAAGCAGTCCCCCAACTTTCGTCGGCGTACGTGTAAAATGGCCCGATATATTTCATAAAGCTCTGCAGTAAAAATGGAAGTGCTAGTGTGGAATCCGAATGTATACGGTTCGGTTCCACACACGTAAGCACAACCAACAACATTTGAGCTCTTGAAGCCATCAGTATAAATTACAAAATGGTCCTCATATCGCGATAAAAATTCTAAAAAACATGTGCGGATACTAGACATACACATGGTAGATTTATCATAATTAGTCATGCCCAGATCAACCGGGGACGCTCTGCACAACCAAGGAGGGTATGTCCTCTCCCCCCTAGGATACATCTTGGGCATGTCAGTATCAAGATGTCTAAGGAGCTCCCGGAAACGAAAACCAGGTGGCTTTGGTTTAACAGAAGTGTTCCTATAACGTACGTCCATGAAGGTATTAAAGAACGGCGTAAACGATGGATGTGTGGGCATCCAATTAAGTCCACAGCCATAATTGGCTAATAACATGTTGCACCTGTACTGCAGAGGAGGTTCTGCAGACTCAGCATACAGGCTTATAACTCGGCTCGTTGGAAATGCCCCAACTGCTATACGTATGCCACATTTATGGACTGTGTCTAACCTCTTCAGCACAGAGGGTCGTGCTGAGCCATAAACGATACTACCATAATCTAATTTGGAACGGATGAGTGCCCGATAAAATCGCAATAACACTGTACGATCCGGTCCCCACGATTTTCCACTTAGTACCCACAAGATATTTAAAGAGAGGTCACATCGTGCTTTCAGTTGTGCTATATGCGACGACCAACTAATTTATCTATCAAATATCAATCCAAGGAACCTCGTCTCATCTGCAAAAGGTAGTGGATCAGCGCCCTCCGGAGCCTTGGAGGTAGTCGACTCTGCTGACACCAGAAGTTAACACAGATGGTTTTCTCAGCGGAGAATCGGTATCCGTTTTTTAAACTGCAAATCTTATGGTTGTCCAAGGTGGTCTGATGACGGCGCTCTAAAAAGGGAGTGCGCTGATACGTACAGTAAACGGCAAAGTCGTCTACAAATAGGCATGACGAGACACCTGGAGGTACACATTTCGAGGTAGAATTAATCGCAATAGCAAACAACGTAACACTTAGTTCCGATCCCTGTGGTACACTGTTCTCTTGAACAAAAAAGTTCGGAAAAACCAAGCCAACCCTTACTCGGAATACGCGGTCTTTCAGGAATTCCTGAAGGAAGAGTGGTAGGCGTCCACGTATATTCCAGGTGTGCAGAGTACGTAGCAACCCTGCCCGCCAACACGTATCATAAGCCTTTTCGAAATCAAAAAATATTCCGACTGTTTGACAGTTCTTAAGATATCCGTTCATAATGTTTGTCGACATGGACACAAAATGATCCACTGTTGACCAGCGTCTTCGAAAACCGTACTGGATGTTATTCAGAAGGTTGTGCGTTTCCAGCCACCATACCAACCGCCCATTTATCATGCGTTCCATCACCTTGCATACGCAACTGGTGAGGGAAATAGGACGGTAGCTAGAAGGGAGGTGGCGGTCTTTGCCAGCTTTCAAGATAGGTATAATAGTGGCTTCTCGGCACTTGTCAGAAAACGTGGCGTCAACCCAAACACGGTTATAGACCCCAAGCAGGAATGCCTCACCTTCAGGTGAGAGATGTTGTAACATTTGAACGTGGATTCCGTCCGGTCCTGGTGCTGTCAGTCGCGATGACGAAAGAGCGGGTTCTAACTCTGCCAAGGTGAAGAGGCGGTTATAATCTTCAAAGTTTCTGGAACTAAACACGAAACCTTGAGATTATACCTGAGTCTTAATTGAGATAAGCTCAGGAGCATAATTGCTTGAGCTAGAAATCTGAGAAAAAGCACAGCCGAAGGTGTTAGCCACAAAAAACGGATCAAAAACAACTCCTGCAGTTGTTTTCAGACCAGCGATTGGCAGGTGGGTTGATTTTCCGGCCACGCGCCTTAATTTATCCCATACAACAGACGAAGGTGTACATCTGTTAAAAGATGATACAAAGTTGTTCCATGAGGTCTTTTTGCTATCCTTAATTATTTGCCTAGATTTTGCACGCGCTTTCCTGTACTCAATTAGATTACTTAGGTAGGGTGTCGTTGGAATACCCTTAGAGCACGTCTACGAGCACGAATAGTATTCCGGCAGCCGTTGGTCCACCATGGGACAGGAAGTCGACCGGGTTGGGTAGCCGAACGTGGAATAGACTGTTCTGCAGTGGAAAGAATTTTCTTTGTGAGATGATCAACTAAATCATTCACAGAATCGTGTTCGTTGTATTCAAAGACCGTCAACTGGATGTAAAGGTTCCAGTTGGCAGGACCAAAGCGCCATCTAGGGATACGTGAGGGAGACACATCTTGTGCTAAGAGACTAAGGAGACATGGAAAGTGGTCGCTGGAATGCAAATCAGAGATGTCATTCCACTGCAATGAAACAGCGAACTGGGATGATCACACTGCCAAATCGATGTGCGAATAGCTGTTAAACGCGTGTTTGAGGAATGTTGGCTCTCCGGTGTTCAGGAGAACCAAGTTATTGCTCTCCAGGAATTTTGCAATGACGTTGCCTCTCGAACATGCCCGACTTGGGCGCCAAAGTGTGTGATGGGCATTAAAGTCTCCCACTATTAGAAATGGTGTTGAGAGTTGGGAAACCAGATCTTCAAGGTCAATTGGCGAGATGTCATCTGATGACGGTACATATACATTGCAAATACAAAATTCGATTGATGGCAGCTTAATCCTTACAGCTACAGATTGTATGTCAGATTGTAGCTGTAACGGATCTACAAATATGTCATCCCTGAGGAGCATCATAGTGCCCCCGTGAGCAGGAATGCCCTCTTCTGTTTCAATATCCCACCTCAGTGGCGTGTAGCGTCTGATTTTAAAATCGCCTTGTGGTCGTAGCTTAGTCTCTTGTAAGCATACCAACAAGGGGTTATGCTTACTGAGCAAAAGTTCCAGTTCTGGTCAATGTGTTCTTAAGCCTCGTATGTTCCATTGAAGGATAGTCATGGCGATAGTAATGGGATATGCCAAATAAGTACGCACATTACGTAGGTTTCAGCGGTTTTCGGATCAATTTGCCCTTTTTCTTTGGTGTAGGGCTAGTTTCTGCAGGTTTGTCCTGCCTCTTCTTTGCTGCAGGTGCAGCAGCGTGGTCAGATGATTCCTGCTCCATATCCTCTATGGAAGAGGACGGTTTTCCTTCTACAACTTTCGCTTCGAAGGGCTCGAACGATTGGAAATTCCGACCGACGTAGATGATGAGTGAGTGAGTGAGTGATGATGAGTATAAGGGCGCTCAACTACAGAGGTCATCAGCGCCCTTTTTAAATGAAACTGGTCATGGCAAAAGCCAGATATAAATTATTCTAAAACAGTATATGTTAAAAAAGACAAAAAATACATACGCCTTGAAAAAAAAAAAATAAAAAAAAAATAAATAAATAAATAAAATAAAAATGTCATCCAAAAACCATAAATTCTATTTGCTAAATCCTAAAATCTAATCTCGAAAAGAATCTAAAAACCTTCTCCACTACTGCGTGATCGTCCGCTAGAATTTCTGCAAAGCTGACCGGCAGCTGCAGAGACGTTCTGAGGTCTGCTAGGTGAAAACACTCTAGCAGCACGTGTCGTACAGACAACGCTTCATTACAAAACGGACATAGTGGAGAAGGCTCCTTTTTAAAAAGAAAACTATGAGTAAAAATGCAGTGTCCCATTCGTAACCGAGCCAAACTCACCTCCTCGCGACGAGATGACCGACAGGAGGTAACCCAGGGAATAGGAAGTTCTTTGACAGATCTAAGTTTATTATTGCGGAGAGCAGACCACTCTTCCTGCCAGCAGGTTTGCACAGCTCTCCGCAATTCGGCCCTAAAGTCTTCCGATGTCACAGATGGTATTTTAACCCTGGGCTTCATATTAGCCGTCTTGGCTGCTGAATCCGCCATTTCATTCCCCCGCAAGCCTACGTGACCAGGGATCCATGCACACACCACGTTAACGCCAGAAGCGTGTAAAACGTGGAGGGCATCCTGTATACGCTGCACAATAGGGTGGTAGTTGTACAGCTGCCGTAGGCTTTGAAGTGCACTGAGGGAATCACTCAGGATTAAGCAGTACCCCAACTTTCGCCGGCGTACGTGTAAAATGGCCCGGTATATTGCATAAAGCTCTGCAGTAAAAATGGAAGTGCTAGTGTGGAATCCGAATGTATAGGGTTCGGTTCCACACACGTAAGCACAACCAACGCCATTTGAGTTCTTGGAGCCATCAGTATAAATTACAAAATGGTCCTCATATCGCGATAAAAATTCTAAAAAACATGTGCGGATACTAGACTTAGACATGGTAGATTTATCATATTTAGTCATGCCCAGATCAACCGGGGACGCTCTGCACAACCAAGGAGGGTATGTCCTCTCCCCCCTAGGATACATCTTGGGCATGTCAGTATCAAGATGTCTAAGGAGCTCCCGGAAACGAAAACCAGGTGGCTTTGGTTTAATAGTAGAGTTCCTATAACGCACGTCCATGAAGGTATTAAAGAACGGCGTAAACGATGGATGTGTGGGCATGCAATTAAGTCCACAGCCATAATTGGCTAATAACATGTTGCGCCTGTACTGCAGAGGAGGTTCTGCAGACTCAGCATACAGGCTTATAACTCGGCTCGTTGGAAATGCCCCAACAGCTATACGTATGCCACAGTTATGGACTGTGTCTAATCTCTTCAGCACAGATGGTCGTGCTGAGCCATAAACGATACTACCATAGTCTAATTTGGAACGGATGAGTGCCCGATAAAGTCGCAATAACACTGCACGATCCGCTCCCCACGATTTTCCACTTAGTACCCGCAAGATATTTAAAGATCGGTCACATCGTGCTTTCAGTTGTGCTATATGCGACGACCAACTAAGTTTTCTATCAAATATCAATCCAAGGAACCTCGTCTCATCTGCAAAAGAGTGAGTGATGATGAGTATAAGGGCGCTCAACTACAGAGGTCATCAGCGCCCTTTTTAATTGAAACTGGTCATGGCAAAAGCCAGATATAAATTATTCTAAAACAGTATATGTTAAAAAAGACAAAAAATACATACGCCTTGAAAAAAAAAAAAAAAAAAAATAAATAAATAAATAAAAAAAAAAAAAATAAATAAATAAATAAATAAAATAAAAATGTCATCCAAAAACCATAAATTCTATTTGCTAAATCCTAAAATCTAATCTCGAAAAGAATCTAAAAACCTTCTCCACTACTGCGTGATCGTCCGCTAGAATTTCTGCAAAGCTGACCGGCAGCTGCAGAGACGTCCTAAGGTCTGCTAGGTGAAAACACTCTAGCAGCACGTGTCGTACAGACAACGCTTCATTACAAAACGGACATAGTGGAGGAGGCTCCTTTTTAAAAAGAAAACTATGAGTAAAAATGCAGTGTCCAATTCGTAACCGAGCCAAACTCACCTCCTCGCGACGAGATGACCGACAGGAGGTAACCCAGGGAATAGGAAGTTCTTTGACAGATCTAAGTTTATTATTGCGGAGAGCAGACCACTCTTCCTGCCAGCAGGTTTGCACAGCTCTCCGCAATTCGGCCCTAAAGTCTTCCGATGTCACAGATGGTATTCGAACCCTGGGCTTCATGATAGCCGTCTTGGCTGCTGAATCCGCCATTTCATTCCCCCGCAAGCCTACGTGACCAGGAATCCATGCACACACCACGTTAACACCAGAAGCGTGTAAAACGTGGAGGGCATCCTGTATACTCTGCACAATAGGGTGGTAGCTGTACAGCTGCCGTAGGCTTTGAAGTGCACTGAGGGAATCACTCAGGATTAAGCAGTCCCCCAACTTTCGTCGACGTACGTGTAAAATGGCCCGGTATATTGCATAAAGCTCTGCAGTAAAAATGGAAGTGCTAGTGTGGAATCCGAATGTATAGGGTTCGGTTCCACAAACGAAAGCACAACCAACGCCATTTGAGTTCTTGGAGCCATCAGTATAAATTACAAAATGGTCCTCATATCGCGATAAAAATTCTAAAAAACATGTGCGGATACTAGACATAGACATGGTAGATTTATCATATTTAGTCATGCCCAGATCAACCGGGGACGCTCTGCACAACCAAGGAGGGTATGTCCTCTCCCCCCTAGGATACATCTTTGGCATGTCAGTATCAAGATGTCTAAGGAGCTCCCGGAAACGAAAACCAGGTGGCTTTGGTTTAATAGTAGTGTTCCTATAACGCACGTCCATGAAGGTATTAAAGAACGGCGTAAACGATGGATGTGTGGGCATGCAATTAAGTCCACAGCCATAATTGGCTAATAATATGTTGCGCCTGTACTGCAGAGGAGGTTCTGCAGACTCAGCATACAGGCTTATAACTCGGCTCGTTGGAAATGCCCCAACTGCTATACGTATGCCACAATTATGCACTGTGTCTAATCTCTTCAGCACAGATGGTCGTGCTGAGCCATAAACGATACTACCATAGTCTAATTTGGAACGGATGAGTGCCCGATAAAGTCGCAATAACACTGCACGATCCGCTCCCCACGATTTTCCACTTAGTACCCGCAAGATATTCAAAGATCGGTCACATCGTGCTTTCAGTTGTGCTATATGCGACGACCAACTAAGTTTTCTATCAAATATCAATCCAAGGAACCTCGCCTCATCTGCAAAAGGTAGTAGATCAGCGCCTAGCCGGAGCCTTGGAGGTCATCTGATGGCGGGAGATATACAGTGCAAATGCAAAATTCTATTGATGGCAGCTTAATCCTTACAGCTACAGATTGTAAATCAGACTGTAGCTGTAACGGATCTACAAATATGTCATCCCTGAGGAGCATCATAGTACCCCCGTGTGCAGGAATGCCCTCTTCTGTTTCAACATCACACCTCAGTGGTGTGTAGCGTCTGATTTTAAAGTTGTCTTGTGGTCGTAGCTTAGTCTCTTGTAAGCATACCACTAAGGGGTGATGCTTACTGAGCAAAAGTTCCAATTCTGGTCGATGCGCTCTTAATCCTCGTATGTTCCATTGTAGGATAGCCATTGGAACTATGGGATATAAGATGTAAAGGTAGTCTACATTAAGACGACTTCATGGGTGGCCGAATCAATTTGCCCTTTTTCTTTGGTGTAGGGCTAGTTTCGGCAGGTTTATCCTGCCTCTTCTTTGCTGCAGATGTAGCAGCGTGGTCAGCTGTTTCCTGCTCCATATCCTCTATGGAAGAGGACGGTTTTCCTTCTACAACTTTCGATTCGAGGGGCTCGAAGCGATTGGAAATTCCGACCGACGTAGCTGACGGTCGCCGGTCGTGGTCCTCCCCAGAAGATGACTCCGACGATGATCTCGGAGACGCTCTAGGGCTACGTTTCTTGGACTTTTCTGGAGCAGACTTTGTGCTTCCTTTCAGGAAGGCAGTTCGATCATACTGCGTCTTGAACTTGATCTCTGGTGCTTGGTATACAATGGGCAATTTCGTCCTGTTGTTAGAAGTGGATGCTTTCTCAGGCGACTTCACTGACTTGTTATTTTCAGTAGTCTGTGTTCTCGGAGTTTTAGATGTTGTTACTGATGCTCTTGGTTGCGATCTAGGCACTAGAACTTTCTCGGATATTGTTGCCCCGTTTATATCAGATGTTTGGGTACCAGCCTCCCGTTTCGGTGACGGAGTAGCCGCCACAGAGCTATAGGTACGGGAGCTGGTTGAAGAGGGCTTGAGAATACATAGAAGTTTCCGGGCTTCCGAAAAGGATACCTTTTCTTTAACCCGGATCTCCTGAATAGCTCGCTCTTCAATATAACGGGGGCATTCTCGTGAACTTGATGGATGTTCACCGCTACAATTTACGCATTCCGGAGGTGATGTACATGCATTTTCATGCATGCCGGCTCCACAGCTGACACATGTAGGTGCGCCTTTACAGAATGCACTAGTGTGACCGAACCGCTGACATTGGTAGCATCTCAGAGGGTTAGGTATGTATGGTCTAACCTCAATCACTTCATATCCTGCCCTGATCCTTTGAGGGAGATCTACCCGATCAAAGGTCAGGAACAGGGTACGAGTAGGAACCATATCCCCTCGTTCTCTCCTTTGGACACGATAGACTGCAGTTACGCCTTGTTCCTGGAGGTTCTCCTGAATATCCTCGTTGGACATTCCATCCAACGCGCTAGTGTTTACAACACCGCGCGAGGAATTCAGGGTCCTATGCATCTCCACTTTGACTGGATAACTGCCCAGCATGTTGGCTTTCAGTATCTTTGCTGCCTGGGATGCTGTAGTTGCTTCCACCAGCAGCGTGCCATTTCTAGATTTTGTACATGATTTAACTGCACCAGCTATATTGTCAAGACCTTTCTGTATAATAAACGGATTAACCGTAGAAAACGTTCTACCTTCCTCCGTTCGTTTAATAACTAAGTAGCGAGGACCACACTCAACTACTTGTTTAACACTGTTTTCAAACAGATCCTTTCCACGTTTATTGTTTTTTGGGGGGTGTAGGTTAACCATAATATTAGGTCTAAATTTCATCCCCCAGTGCTCCCCACCCACCACGGAGTCCAACAAGGGGTCACCCCACTGGGATGACAGGGCTACACAGGGGATATAGCGAGCTCGCCGTCCCACTCACCCTGGAGGTCGGTACAATACCTTGTCCTGGCCGATTGATTAGGGGTGGGTTAGTCCCTAACCTCCCGTTTAGGCGAAGCAGAAGCCAAAGTAGTGTATTAGAAATGCGCACCTTCCCCGAATTCAGAAAAAAACTGTTACGAGCTCAGATACGCATCCCTCAACCACCAGGACAAACCTTTCCACCGACACGGGTCTCCACGCACGGCCTACACGTGGGTGGGCCTGTTGACCATCTCCCTCAACCACGAAGAGGAGCCCACTCGAGGGAGACTGTTGGCTCGGGACCCCGGGTTCGCCAAACCCGTACCTACCGAAGTAGGCCCCTGGGGGGCATCTGCAAAAGGTAGTAGATCAGCGCCTAGCCGGAGCCTTGGAGGTAGTCGACTCTGCTGACGCCAGAATTTTACACAGATGGTTTTCTCAGCGGAAAATCGGAAGCCGTTTTTTAAACTCCAACTCTTAAGGTTGTCCAAGGTGGTCTGAAGACGGCGCTCTAAAAACGGAGTGCGCTGAGATGTACAGTAGACGGCAAAGTCGTCTACAAATAGGCATGACGAGACACCTGGAGGTACACATTTCGAGATAGAATTAATCGCAATAGCAAACAACGTAACACTTAGTACCGATCCCTGTGGTACACCGTTCTCTTGAACAAAAAGGTTCGAAAAAACCGAGCCAACCCTAACTCGGAATACGCGATCTTTCAGGAATTCCTGAAGGAAGAGTGGTAGGCGTCCACGTATATTCCAGGTGTGCAGAGTACGTAGCAACCCTGCCCGCCAACACGTATCATAAGCCTTTTCGAGGTCAAAAAATATTCCGACTGTTTGACAGTTCTTAAGAAATCCGTTCATAATCTGTGTCGACATGGACACAAGATGATCCACTGTTGAACGGCGTCGTCGGAAACTGCACTGGATGTTATTCAGTAGGTTGTGCGTTTCCAGCCACCATACCAACCGCCCATTTATCATGCGTTCCATCACCTTGCATACGCAACTGGTGAGGGAAATAGGGCGGTAGCTAGAAGGGAGGTGACGGTCCTTGCCAGCTTTCAAGATAGGTATAATGGTAGCTTCTCGCCACTTTTCAGGAAACGTGGCATCAACCCAAACACGGTTATAGACCTCGAGCAGGAATGCCTTACCTTCAGGTGAGAGATGTTGTAACATTTGAACGTGGATTCCGTCCGGTCCTGGTGCTGTCAGTCGCGATGACGAAAGAGCGTGTTCTAGCTCTGCCAAGATGAAGAGGCGGTTATAGTCTTCAAGGTTTCTGGAACTAAACACGAAACCTTGAGATTCTACCTGAGTCTTAATTGAGATAAACTCAGGAGCATAATTGCATGAGCTAGACACCTGAGCGAAAGCACAGCCGAAGGTGTTAGCCACAACAAACGGATCAACAACAACTCCTGCAGTTGTTTTCAGGCCAGCGATTGGCAGGTGGGTTGATTTTCCGGCTACGCGCCTTAATTTATCCCATACAACAGATGAGGGTGTACATCTGTTAAAAGATGATACAAATTTGTTCCATGAGGCCTTTTTGCTATCCTTAATTATTTGCCTGGATTTTGCACGCGCTTTCTTATACTCAATTAGATTACTTAGCGTAGGGTGTCGTTGGAATACCCTTAGAGCACGTCTACGAGCACGAATAGCATTCCGGCAGTCGTTGGTCCACCATGGGACAGGAAATCGACCGGGTTGGGTAGCCGAACGTGGAATAGACTGTTCTGCAGCGGAAAGAATTTTCTCTGTGAGATGATCGACTAAATCATTCACAGAATCGTGCTCGTTGTATTCAAAGACAGCCAACTGGGTGTAAAGATTCCAGTTGGCACGATCAAAGCGCCATCTAGGGATACGTGAGGGAGACACATCTTGTGCTAAGAGACTAAGAAGACATGGAAAGTGGTCGCTGGAATGTAAATCAGAGATGACATTCCACTGTAATGAAACAGCTAACTGGGATGAACACACTGCCAAATCGATGTGCGAATAGGTGTTAAACGCGTCTGAGAGGAATGTGGGCTCTCCGGTGTTCAGGAGAACCTAGTTATTGCTCTCCAGGAATTTTGCAATGAGGTTGCCTCTCGAACATGCCCGATTTGAGCCCCAAAGTGGGTGATGGGCATTAAAGTCTCCAACTATTAGAAATGGTGTTGAAAGTTGGGAAACCAGATCTTCAAGGTCAACTAACGAGAGGTCATCTGATGGCGGGAGATATACAGTGCAAATGCAAAATTCTATTGATGGCAGCTTAATCCTTACAGCTACAGATTGTAAATCAGACTGTAGCTGTAACGGATCTACAAATATGTCATCCCTGAGGAGCATCATAGTACCCCCGTGTGCAGGAATGCCCTCTTCTGTTTCAACATCACACCTCAGTGGTGTGTAGCGTCTGATCTTAAAGTTGTCTTGTGGTCGTAGCTTAGTCTCTTGTAAGCATACCACTAAGGGGTGATGCTTACTGAGCAAAAGTTCCAATTCTGGTCGATGCGCTCTTAATCCTCGTATGTTCCATTGTAGGATAGCCATTGGAACTATGGGATATAAGATGTAAAGGTAGTCTGCATTAAGACGACTTCATGGGTGGCCGAATCAATTTGCCCTTTTTCTTTGGTGTAGGGCTAGTTTCGGCAGGTTTATCCTGCCTCTTCTTTGCTGCAGATGTAGCAGCGTGGTCAGCTGTTTCATGCTCCATATCCTCTATGGTAGAGGACGGTTTTCCTTCTACAACCTTCGATTCGAGGGGCTCGAAGCGATTGGAAATTCCGACCGACGTAGATGACGTTCGCCGGTCGTAGTCCTCCCCAGAAGATGACTCCGACGATGATCTCGGAGACGCTCTAGGGCTACGTTTCTTGGACTTTTCTGGAGCAGACTTTGTGCTTTCTTTCAGGAAGGCAGTTCTATCATACTGCGTCTTGAACTTGATCTCTGGTGCTTGGTATACAATGGGCAATTTCGTCCTGTTGTTAGACGTGGATGCTTTGTCAGGCGACTTCACTGACTTGTTATTTTCAGTAGTCTGTGTTCTCGGAGTTTTAGATGGTGTTACTGATGCTCTTGGTTGCGATCTAGGCACTAGAACTTTCTCGGATATTGTTGCCCCATTTATATCAGATGTTTGGGTACCAGCCTCCCGTTTCGGTGACGGAGTAGCCGCCACAGAGCTATAGGTACGGGAGGTGGTTGAAGAGGGCTTAAGGATACATAGAAGTTTCCGGGCTTCCGAAAAGGAAACCTTTTCCTTAACCCGGATCTCCTGAATAGCTCGCTCTTCAATATAACGGGGACATTCTCGTGAACTTGATGGATGTTCACCGCTACAATTTACGCATGCTGGAGGTGATGTACATGCATTTTCATGCATGCCGGCTCCGCAGCTGACACATGTAGGTGCGCCTTTACAGAATGCACTAGTGTGACCGAACCGCTGACATTGGTAGCATCTCAGAGGGTTAGGTATGTATGGTGTAACCTCAATCACTTCATATCCTGCCCTGATTCTTTGAGGGAGATCTACCCGATCAAAGGTCAGGAACAGGGTACGAGTGGGAACCATTTCCCCTCGTTCTCTACTTTGGACACGATAGACTGCAGTTACGCCTTGTTCCTGGAGGTTCTCCTGAATATCCTTGTTGGACATTCCATCCAATGCGCTAGTGTTTACAACACCGCGCGAGGTATTCAGGGTCCTATGCATCTCCACTTTGACTGGATAACTGCCCAGCATGTTGGCTTTCAGTATCTTTGCAGCTTGGGATGCTGTAGTTGCTTCCACCAGCAGCGTGCCATTTCTGGATTTTGTACATGATTTAACAGCACCAGCTATTTTGTCAAGACCTTTCTGTATAATAAACGGATTAACCGTAGAAAACGTTCTACCTTCCTCCGTTCGTTTAATAACTAAGTAGCGAGGACCACACTCAACTACTTGTTTATCACTGTTTTCAAATAAATCTTTTCCACGTTTATTGTGTTTTGGGGGGTGTAGTTTAGCCATAAATGTTGGTCTAAATTTCATCCCCCAGTGCTCCCCACCCACCACGGAGTCCAACAAGCGGTCATTCCACTGGGATGACAGGGCTACACAGGGGATATAGCGAGCTGGCCGTCCCACTCACCCTGGAGGTCGGTACAATACCTAGTCCTGGCCGATTGATTAGGGGTGGGTTAGTCCCTAACCTCCCGTTTAGGCGAAGCAGAAGCCAAAGTAGTGTATTAGAAATGCGTACCCTCCCCGAATTCAGAAAAAATAACTGTTACGAGCTCAGATACGCATCCCTCAACTACCAGGACAAACCTTTCCACCGACACGGGTCTCCGCGCACGGCCTACACGTGGGTGGGCCTGTTGACCGTCTCCCTCAACCACGAAGAGGAGCCCACACGAGGGAGACTGTTGGCTCGGGACCCCGGGTTCGCCAAACCCGTACCTACCGAAGTAGGCCCCTGGGGGGGACGTAGATGATGGTCGCCGGTCGGAGTCCTCCTCAGAAAATGACTCCGACGATGATCTCGGAGACGCTCTAGGGCTACATTTCTTGGAATTTTCTGGAGCAGACTTTGTTCTTTCTTTCAGGAAGGCAGTTCTATCATACTGAGTCTTGAACTTGATCTCTGGTGCTTGGTACACAATGGGCATTTTCGTCCTGTTGTTAGACGTCGATGCTTTGTCAGGCGACTTCACTGACTTGTTATTTTCAGTAGACTGTGTTCTCGGAGTTTTAGATGGTGTTACTGATGCTCTTGGTTGCGATCTAGGCACTAAAACTTTCTCGGATATTGTTGCCCCGTTTATATCAGATGTTTGGGTACCAGCCTCCCGTTTCGGTGACGGAGTAGCCGCCACAGAGCTATAGGTACGGGAGGTGGTTGAAGAGGGTTTGGGAATACATAGAAGTTTCCGGGCTTCCGAAAAGGATACCTTTTCTTTAACCCGGATCTCCTGTATAGCTCGCTCTTCAATATAACGGGGGCATTCTCGTGAACTTAATGGATGTTCAGCGCTACAATTTACGCATGCTGGAGGTGATGTACATGCATTTCCATGCATGCCGGCTGCACAGCTGACACATGTAGGTGCACTAGTGTGACCGAACCGCTGACATTGGTAGCATCTCAGAGGGTTAGGTATGTATGGTCTAACCTCAATCACTTCATATCCTGCCCTGATCCTTTGAGGGAGATCTACCCGATCAAAGGTCAGGAACAGGGTACGAGTAGGAAACATATCCCCTCGTTCTCTCCTTTGGACACGGTAGACAGCGGTTATGCCTTGTTCCTGGAGGTTCTCCTGAATATCCTCGTTGGACATTCCATGCAACGCGCTAGTGTTTACAACACCGCGCGAGGAATTCAGGGTCCTATGCATCTCCACTTTGACTGGATAACTGCCCAGCATGTTGGCTTTCAGTATCTTAGCTGCCTGGGATGCTGTAGTTGCTTCCACCAGCAGCGTGCCATTTCTAGATGTTGTACATGATTTAAGAGCACCAGCTATTTTGTCAAGACCTTTCTGTATAATAAACGGATTAACCGTTGAAAAAGTTCTACCTTCCTCTGTTCGTTTAATAACTAAATAGCGAGGGCCACACTCAACTACTTGTTTAACACTGTTTTCAAACAAATCTTTTCCACGTTTAATATTTTTTGGGGGATGTAGGTTAACCATAATAGTTGGTCTAAATTTCATCCCCCAGTGCTCCCCACCCACCACGGAGTCCAACAAGGGGTAATCCCACTGGAATGACAGGGCTACACAGGGGATATAGCGAGCTTGCCGTCCCACTCACCCTGGAGGTCGGTGCAATACCTAGTCCTGGCCGATTGATTAGGGGTGGGTTAGTCCCGTTTATGCGAAGCAGAAGCCAAAGTAGCGCACCCTCCCCGAATTCAGAAAAACACTGTTACGAGCTCAGATACGCATCCCTCAACCACCAGGACAAACCTTTGCACCGACACGGGTCTCCACGCACGGCCTACACGTGGGTGGGCCTGTTGACCGTGTCCCTCAACCAGGAAGAGGAGCCCACACTTGGGAGACTGTTGGCTCGGGACCTCGGGTGCGCCAAACCCGTACCTACCGAAATAAGCCCCCGGGGGGATTAAATGACTAGGAAAGTGACAAAAATTCAAATACAGAAATGTTTATTACAAATTCTGGCCGCGAACAGGGTACGCTAGGTATGCTAGTATGGGTAATATCTCGTCCATAACCTTAGAGAAGGTATATACATATGAAAACTACGTAAGACCGACCGACTGGACCGACCTGAGAGTTTGGACCGATTAGATTGGACCGACCAACCGACTGCCCTTCCGACAGAGGCTTAGGAAAGTTACTACTAATGTTTTAATAACTCTGATGATGACATTATGTCAATGACGATAGTGACATTACAGAACAATTGTATGGAAATCTATTGTGTCAATACTTTCTCGCAATGTCTATCCGAATTTACTAAGCTTGGGCCGAAGTCTGCTTTGCTAGTCTGTTAGGCAAAGGCTCATTGCTTTGCGATAACCCCAACTCAGAGGAGAACCTCTACAGTGTCTAAAAACTGCGAAACTATAAGCAATTGTGCAAACGTTTAGCAGAACTAAACCTCAGTTTATAATTTGAGCCAACGTTTATTATTCGCCTCTGCCATATTCGTTGGATTTTTAATCATCAAGCTCAGTCCCCTTGGGGATGATGTCTCCGCAAATAAATTTTGAAACAGAATGTAATAGACCGCCCCCATCCATTCTCATTGCAGGGGTAGTGCTAATAACTTACAATAATAGGGTCTTAGTGTTCTTCGCCTCCTGCACTCTTTAATCTCACCCTTCTATGTCAGTTCTCCCCAGTTTTATGACTCACCCACAGCTTTTGACTCTTGCGAGAAAGTTTAGTAACTACCTTGGACTTTACTGCGTACACGAGATAGCGCCTTCGTGACTCCTTGACCGAGAGGATTTACACCTTCTTTAGTGTCACTATCTCTGTCAGAGCGAAGGAAACAGGCACTATCCTCTTCCAAACAATGAAGGTGCCATTTCAGTACCATCAGAGGTACTTCTATAGCATTAATAAGTTTTACGCACAAGGAAGATTGAGATATAGTTCAGAGAGTTATATTGAAATAGTTAATGGATCTAAATTTCTAAAGGCTAAATTATGAATGTTCTGTTCTATCATTATAGGTAGTTTAATTCTGATTTTCAGTTGGTGTTTTGATACCTCTCGGGATATTAAAATGAAACGTTAGGTATCTCTCACAAATTGCTACTGAATTAAAGAATCAAATATTTCCTCTGTAGTTATTTAATAACAGCTGGATAGCTCTTTGAATTATCTCTTTAGTGCCCTGTTGAATTCTCTTCTGTAACAATGCGAAACCATTGTTGCATAGTCACCGTAACTATGGAATTGCAACTCGTCCTTATACGCACACTCACCAGCAGCAGCAGCCACAGTAGTCCAAGGACCCACCCCAGTATGCCCAGAAGGAACTCCAATGAAGCTGCACCTGTTATGACTAACATCCTCCCACAACTCCAGATAGCAGTCTCTCTACAATTCTATGCTCAGCAAGAGAGGAAAGGAATGGAATGACTCCTACAATGGACAATGAAAGCTCAAAATCTCACAGAGATTCATTTAAAATAGACCTGGATAGTTGTACAGAAGGGAAAAAAGTGAATCACTACAGCGATGATGATGTAGATGCTATGTGTATAAGGGCGCCCAACTGCAGCGGTTATAAGCGCCCTTTCATAAATTATTCATGGCAAAAGCCTGATATAAACTGTTCTAAAACTTTGTACAAGTGTATATAAACTTAGAAAAACTACATGTACATAGCAAAAACAAAAGTAAAATAATAACAAATATAAAGCCAAACGATGAAAAATTCTCTTCACTTAATCCTAAAGTCTAACCTAGAAAAGACTCTAAAAAAACCTTCTCCACTACTTTGTTGTCATTCGCTGGCATTTGCCGGCAGCTGCAGAGACGTCCTAAGGTCTGCTAGGCAAAGACACTCTAGCAGCACGTGTCGTACAGATAACGCTTCATTGCAAAACGGACACAGTGGATCAGGCTCCTCTTTAAAAAGAAAACTATGAGTAAAAAAGCGATGCCCAATACGTAACCGAGCCAAACTCACCTCCTCGCGACGAGATGACCGACAGGAGGTATCCAAGGGAATCGGAACTTCTTTCACAAATCTAAGTTTATTGCTGATGAGAGCGGACCACTCTTCCTGCCAGCAGGTTATTAAATTATTGTAATTATTAAATTTGATATTCATTTACATTTTATACTATATAATGTATTTAATATTTATTGTAATATTTCAATTATTGCAGGATGTTATATTTGACACAGTGTTTAATATATTCAAAAGACTCGTAGTTTTGAGATTTTGAGATCTCTACATTCTCCTCAATTAAAACAGTTTCTCTTTAACATGGAATACTCGCAACATAAACTTGCCAGGGTGTGAAATGTTGTATAATTCTCTAGGAAATATGCCAACAACGATTTTTTACAAATGTTGGTATTCCTTTAAGAACACCATTCTTTGACGCAATTATATGCGTTCTCATATCTTGATTTAGAAATCTGTGGAAGTGGAAATTGACAAGCTGCATTTTCAGCCACTTGTAAGCTGTCATTCATAAGTATACAAAAAATCAAATTGTCGCCACACCTTCAACAACTGCTCTCCTATAGCAACAAACAATACAATGACAAACAAGAGAATATCAATAAGCAATTCAACCCATTAAGTAGTATAAATGAATAGAAATAATATAAAATTGAAATTATGAACCACAAATAACTAATAATATATACATGAGTGGAAAACGTGTTAAATGCAATTCGAGAGGTATTTAATATTGACTCCGTTAATCATCCATTAAAATAAGTTTCATTGGACCTATTACTAAAATAAGAATTTAGAAATTCAGTGCTTTTGTCCTGAAAACCATAAAACCTAAGTTTCTCTAAAAGAATATTAGAAGAGACGAGATCGAAGGCACTGGAAGTATCGAAAAATCTACTTAACACAATGTTACCATTATTAATATTTTTATAACATTGTATCAGAAAGCTTGCAACAGCCTTCACAGTTCTCATGCCATTTCTGAAACAAAATTGTTTATTATTTAACAAACGGTTCTTTTCAAAATAAACAACAATCTGTTTACATAATAGTGATTCAAATGCCTTACCTATCATTGCAGTTATTAAACTAGGTCTGTAATTTACTTATCTTTATCATTTGGTAAGTGCAGCAAGTTTGTGGAAGAAGAAGACGACAAGGGAATTGTGCATCACTGCAAAATGGTACTTGGCGCCATTCTAAGTGTAATGATGAGCCTGCCAAATTAGCAAGGAAGCATGCAAACTTTTAGCAAACTTGAAATTATGGAAGGAGCATTTGCAATTTGGTGGGTGGGACGAAAAGGAAATAAAAAGCGATTTACCCAATTAGCAACTTCAGAGACCAGTTACTCTCTGCATCATCAATGACAACATATACGGGGTATGTCATTACAGTGTAAACAAGCAATGCATCCCCAACCACAGCTCTACTTCCATGAGAAACAATAAGTCAACATGAGTAGCTACAAGGGGAAACTGGTTGCAGCAGGCATCTCCTTATATTCAGCAGTTACAGTTGATGAAGAAGATTGAAGCACAGTCTACAAGGCAATGTCAGAATGTGCAGCCTGTGTTTTCTATTACAAGCAGTCATCAGAATGAGGCTACATGCTGCGTAATACCAAACCTGGGTGTCACTGTATTAAGAGCCACTGCCACAACGGTGAGCACCTCAACATGCACCAAGATGAATACTCGGGGTAGTGGTGTGCTGTCATTTTAGCTGCATCCTGAGAAATGACCATCTCCATAGTACAGCAGCCCTTGTAGCCTGGACACCACTCTTCCCTCTACATCACCCCAACATCATACTTCCAGTGCATAGGTATCTGCATATGCATTGGAGCCTTTTAGTCTTAGCTGTGTTTTTCTGGAAAAGAAAGCAGTGGGTAGGGACAACATATTTTAATCAAAATTAAAAGAAAAGAAACTTGATTTTTCACTACATCATTGTGAATAATTAGTAAGACTGGGAAATGAAAAAGAAATGACTAATGTTTAACGACGACTTTTATCACATATGGCACCGTAAGTGGTAAACTTGGAAATGAGTGCCTTCCTAACTAAAGTACCTGGATATAAATCAATGCAAAGAAAGTGTAGTATACTGAAGCTTTAAACACTTGCTAGGATTTGCAAAGAAAAGGCAATACTTAAAACTTCATGCATTTAAACAATGAATTTACAAGTCGTATCATATTATTAAGGTCTGTAATTATCATAACAAGCTCTTGTCTCCTTTCTTAAACACTGGAATTACTTTAGAGAATTTAAAATAATCTGGGAAACAGCCAGCTGTTAAAAACATAAGATAATGGTTCACATATATACGGGGCAGCTGCTTTTAATATCTCAGAATTAATTCCATAAATATCCATACATGTACTATTATGTAGATTCATAACACCAGAGTAAATATCTTCAACACTGAGTTCTAGAAATTCAAAATTACAGTTGTGCTTGGGCAACTTATTTAAAAAGGACTTTGGTTACTAATAGGTATATTATTTACAATATCATTCACTATGTCATTAAAAAGAATTAAATTCTTCATAATTTATATTAATTGGGGATGCATCGGACTTTGAAGTAGAATTTAAAAATCCAGATGTAAACTATTCATGACGATTTTGATGTATTATGAGAGTTCTTAAAGAATGTTGAATAATACTTCATTTTAGTTATCTTCTTTAGTTATCTTCATCGATCTCCGTCAGGTTTGAATTTACGAACCCCAGAATCAGAGGCTAGCATATACTTAGAAAATGAACACCACCTGCTCTTATGGTTGGTTAAAATGGAGAAAATGTTATAGTTGTAACAAAATATTTATTGTACTTGAAACATTGAACAAAGTATGGTTTGTGTCGGTTGTGCTGTGGTGTAACATGGCATAGCCAGTTCTGAGTCTGGTACAATGGCAAGAGAACTGCTAATCTGATCCATGATGGAGGAGTTTACATATTTCTGGAGTTCACCAGTCTCTGTAGTGGAGTTTACGGAACATGAATGCCGACTTGGCCGTGCTGGTGTTTTCCTACATCGTAAATAGCCTTCTTTTGCTTTGAGCTATACTAGTCAGCTGATAGGGTCTTTTAAACAATGGACTTCAAGTTATTTCTAATCACATATTTGCCACCACAAAAAGTGCAGAAATGAGAGTACAGCCACATAAGCACAGAACTGAGAGTTTTAAATAAACACCAAAAGACTGTACGGTCCTGCGCCATGGCGCAGCGTGCCTTGGTCCCTGGCCAAAGCGCCCCGGGTTCCATCCCATCCATGTAGTGGGGGTTTTAAGTCCCGGGTATAGGACCGGTGACCACTCAGCATCGTGAGGAAAGTGAGGAGCTTACGTTAGGTAAGCGGCCCTGGTCACGGAAACCAACGTTCCGGGTGGGGGATGCCGAGATGCTGACCACATCTCCCCGAATCGGTTGGATGATCGTCCACCTCTGCCGTGCGTAAGTGGCCGTGAGGCCGGCAGTCGGTTTGGTAGGCCTTGGCCCTCCAAGGGCTGTTGCGCCAGTAGTTATTATAAAAGTCTGTACGAGGAATGGGTAGAGGTTTATTACGCGCGACTTCCTTGCATATTACCCAGTAACATTCAATAACACTTGCCTTTTTCAGGCTTTATTAATTAGATACATCTATCCCTGGTAGTCACACACAGACACACACACACACGCACACATCTATAAATGGATTAACGCAGTTTGTCTAAACTGTCTTTAACCATATTAAGTCGAACAAGTATTATTTCCACTCAAAACTCTGACACCAAAATTCCACCGAGAGAACTACTCATTTTCAGCCATACACATCTAAGAAGGTCCAGGTGCGTGCGTGTTTGTTCGTGAACAGTATACCTGAAAAGAAGAATCGGTGCAATATAATTGGTATTTAAGTTTAGCACCCTCGAAACATGCGACATACATTTTCAGAAAAATTCCTCCACTTTAAACTCCTTTTACATGGATATCTTTTCAAAATTTCATATGTTTTTAACCATATCACTAGAGATTTTGATTGAAAGTATTTAATTAAAGAAAACAGCAGCCTATACTTTTTAGGAATAGTCTGTGAAGCTCTCTTCATTAAGAAGGAAATTTTTGAAACTTTTATAAATAATAAATTTTATACGACAAATGAAAACCTAATCTATAGAAACTATAGGCTTCTTTAAAACAGACAACGTATTTTAGGAACCTTATTCATATCATAAACCCTTACCGTGAAATACTTTATAATACTGTGCATTATTTTACACTTTCATTCTTAAGCCCTGTCCATATTTCTTTTCCTTTTTCCTAACAGTGCGTACGAACATTACAGATTTCTGAGACCAGTTTTTAACGACTAGTTTTTATGCATTTGGGTATCGCAGTTACCTTTGTAGGCATTTATAATTAAACTTTAATGCTGTAATTTCTTAAAGAGGAGTATATGGCAGCCTGTGATATGGACCTGTAATATGGACTTGCATAAACACCCTTTTCTACTAGATGCTTATTTAGCGTTTGTCTTTTATTTTGTTTGTTAATGTTTCGTTAGCAACGTTTTTTGTATGAAGATTAAACCATACTTGTGATTTAATTTTTAATAAATAAAGTGCAAGAAAATCATTAAACAAATCTGCATCTAGTGGCGTCAATTAATTTCAAATAGATGCACAAATAATCTTTGTCAGAGAACTTTGTATACACCATATTAAACGATAGTAAGTGGGTAAACTCTGTGGAAGTATGACATCAGATTTTTATTTGTATTCATTTAATTCAAAATCTCTATTGTCCAAGTATCACAATTTGTGCCCATGCCCCTAAAGAAGCGGCTCCAAGAAGGCAGGATGAGCTGAGAGAATATTCTGATTGACCGAATTGAAAAACGATGGCTGTGGGAATGGTGATTTGTGTATAAGGGTGCTCAACTGCTAGGTCATCAGAGCCCTTACAAAAAGTAATTCATGGCAATAGCCAGATATAAATTACTCAAAATTTAAGAAAACAGATAAAAACAAAATGACAATAAAATAAATACGTCCAGATGAAAAAAGAAAAACAGTAAAAGCTAGAATTAACCATAAAATACCAAAAGGCATAGAAAACCGTTTTCAATAGTAACTTGTTATCAAAACACACTACTTGTAGAGTGAGTGATGATGAGTATAAGGACGCTAAACTACAGAGGTCATCAGCGCCCTTTTTAAATGAAACTGGTCATGGCAAAAGCCAGATATAAATTATTCTAAAACAGTATATGTTAAAAAAGACAAAAAATACATACGTCTTGAAAAAAAAAAATAAATAAAATAAAAATGTCATCCAAAAACCATAAATTCTATTTGCTAAATCCTAAAATCTAATCTCGAAAAGAATCTAAAAACCTTCTCCACTACTGCGTGATCGTCCGCTAGCATTTCTGCAAAGCTGACCGGCAGCTGCAGAGACGTCCTAAGGTCTGCTAGGTGAAAACACTCTAGCAGCACGTGTCGTACAGACAACGCTTCATTGCAAAACGGACATAGTGGAGAAGGCTCCTTTTTAAAAAGAAAACTATGAGTAAAAATGCAGGGCCCAATTCGTAACCGAGCCAAACTCACCTCCTCGCGACGAGATGACCGACAGGAGGTAACCCAGGGAATCGGAAGTTCTTTGACAGATCTAAGTTTATTATTGCGGAGAGCAGACCACTCTTCCTGCCAGCAGGTTTGCACAGCTCTCCGCAATTCGGCCCTAAAGTCTTCCGATGTCACAGATGGTATTCGAACCCTGGGCTTCATGATAGCCGTCTTGGCTGCTGAATCCGCCATTTCATTCCCCCGCAAGCCTACGTGACCAGGGATCCATGCACACACCACGTTAACGCCAGAAGCGTGTAAAACGTGGAGGGCATCCTGTATACGCTGCACAATAGGGTGGTAGTTGTACAGCTGCCGTAGGCTTTGAAGAGCACTGAGGGAATCACTCAGGATTAAGCAGTCCCCCAACTTTCGTCGGCGTACGTGTAAAATGACCCGGTATATTGCATAAAGCTCTGCAGTAAAAATGGAAGTGCTAGTGCGGAATCCGAATGTATAGGGTTCGGTTCCACACACGTAAGCACAACCAACGCCATTTGAGTTCTTGGAGCCATCAGTATAAATTACAAAATGGTCCTCATATCGCGATAAAAATTCTAAAAAACATGTGCGGATACTAGACATAGACATGGTAGATTTATCATATTTAGTCATGCCCAGATCAACCGGGGACGCTCTGCACAACCAAGGAGGGTATGTCCTCTCCCCCCTAGGATACATCTTGGGCATGTCAGTATGAAGATGTCTAAGGAGCTCCCGGAAACGAAAACCAGGTGGCTTTGGTTTAATAGTAGTGTTCCTATAACGCACGTCCATGAAGGTATTAAAGAACGGCGTAAACGATGGATGTGTGGGCATGCAATTAAGTCCACAGCCATAATTGGCTAATAACATGTTGCGCCTGTACTGCAGAGGAGGTTCTGCAGACTCAGCATACAGGCTTATAACTCGGCTCGTTGGAAATGCCCCAACAGCTATACGTATGCCACAGTTATGGACTGTGTCTAATCTCTTCAGCACAGATGGTCGTGCTGAGCCATAAACGATACTACTATAGTCTAATTTGGAACGGATGAGTGCCCGATAAAGTCGCAATAACACTGCACGATCCGCTCCCCACGATTTTCCACTTAGTACCCGCAAGATATTCAAAGATCGGTCACATCGTGCTTTCAGTTGTGCTATATGCGACGACCAACTAAGTTTTCTATCAAATATCAATCCAAGGAACCTCGCCTCAGCTGCAAAAGGTAGTAGATCAGCGCCTAGCCAGAGCCTTGGAGGTAGTCGACTCTGCTGACGCCAGAAGTTTACACAGATGGTTTTCTCAGCGGAAAATCGGAAGCCGTTTTTTAAACTCGAACTCTTAAGGTTGTCCAAGGTGGTCTGAAGACGGCGCTCTAAAAACGGAGTGCGCTGAGATGTACAGTAGACGGCAAAGTCGTCTACAAATAGGCATGACGAGACACCTGGAGGTACACATTTCGAGATAGAATTAATCGCAATAGCAAACAACGTAACACTTAGTACCGACCCCTGTGGTACACCGTTCTCCTGAACAAAAAGGTTCGAAAAAACCGAGCCAACCCTTACTCGGAATACGCGGTCTTTCAGGAATTCCTGAAGGAAGAGTGGTAGGCGTCCACGTATATTCCAGGTGTGCAGAGTACGTAGCAACCCTGCCCGCCAACACGTATCATAAGCCTATTCGAGGTCAAAAAATATTCCGACTGTTTGACAGTTCTTAAGAAATCCGTTCATAATCTGTGTCGACATGGACACAAGATGATCCACTGTTGAACGGCGTCGTCGGAAACCGCACTGGATGTTATTCAGTAGGTTGTGCGTTTCCAGCCACCATACCAACCGCCCATTTATCATGCGTTCCATCACCTTGCATACGCAACTGGTGAGGGAAATAGGGCGGTAGCTAGAAGGGAGGTGACGGTCCTTGCCAGCTTTCAAGATAGGTATAATGGTAGCTTCTCGCCACTTTTCAGGAAACGTGGCATCAACCCAAACACGGTTATACACCTCGAGCAGGAATGCCTTACCTTCAGGTGAGAGATGTTGTAACATTTGAACGTGGATTCCGTCCGGTCCTGGTGCTGTCAGTCGTGATGACGAAAGAGCGTGTTCTAGCTCTGCCAAGATGAAGAGGCGGTTATAGTCTTCAAGGTTTCTGGAACTAAACACGAAACCTTGAGATTCTACCTGAGTCTTAATTGAGATAAACTCAGGAGCATAATTGCATGAGCTAGACACGTGAGCGAAAGCACAGCCGAAGGTGTTAGCCACAACAAACGGATCAACAACAACTCCTGCAGTTGTTTTCAGACCAGCGATTGGCAAGTGGGTTGATTTTCCGGCCACGCGCCTTAATTTATCCCATACAACAGATGAGGGTGTACATCTGTTAAAAGATGATACAAATTTGTTCCATGAGGTCTTTTTGCTATCCTTAATTATTTGCCTAGATTTTGCGCGCGCTTTCTTGTACTCAATTAGATTACTTAGCGTAGGGTGTCGTTGGAATACCCTTAGAGCACTTTCCAATGGCTTCGAGCCTCTGGAAGCGAATCCCCCAAGGGGCCTACTTCGTTAGGTACGGGTTTGGCGAACCCGGGGTCCCGAGCCAACAGTCTCCCTCGAGTGGGCTCCTCTTCGTGGTTGAGGGAGATGGTCAACAGGCCCACCCACGTGTAGGCCGTGCGTGGAGACCCGTGTCGGTGGAAAGGTTTGTCCTGGTGGTTGAGGGATGCGCATCTGAGCTCGTAACAGTTTTTTCTGAATTCGGGGAGGGTGCGCATTTCTAATACACTACTTTGGCTTCTGCTTCGCCTAAACGGGAGGTTAGGGACTAACCCACCCCTAATCAATCGGCCAGGACTAGGCATTGTACCGACCTCCAGGGTGAGTGGGACGGCGAGCTCGCTATATCCCCTGTGTAGCCCTGTCATCCCAGTGGGGTGACCCCTTGTTGGACTCCGTGGTGGGTGGGGAGCACTGGGGGATGAAATTTAGACCTAATATTATGGTTAACCTACACCCCCCAAAAAACAATAAACGTGGAAAAGATTTATTTGAAAACAGTGTTAAACAAGTAGTTGAGTGTGGTCCTCGCTACTTAGTTATTAAACGAACGGAGGAAGGTAGAACTTTTTCTACGGTTAATCCGTTTATTATACACTACTTGTAGCCCGCCTTGGTAGCGTAGATGGTAGCATGTCTGCCTCACGTTCAAGCGGTCCCGAGTTCGAATCCCGGTTAGGGTGAGTTTCCTGGATAAGGTTTTTCCGGGTTTTTCCCTTATCCTGATAGACGAATGCCGGGTAACTCTAAGCTCCATGGACCCGGACGCATTGGGCATCATTCCACCCATTTCATTCATCGTCCGATATGACTAAATGTTGTAGGACGTTCATTACAAAGAGAGAGACACTACTTGCATAGTGGTGGTCGAATCAATTTGTTCCTCTTCTTAGGGGCCGGGCTAGTATTTTCACCAGCTTTATCCTGCCCTTTTCCTACTGTCGTTTTGGCAGTGTGGACAGAATTTTCACGCTCCGCATCCTGAGTGGAGGAGGACGGCTTTCCTATTGATAATTTCGAATCGAGTCGCTCGAAACGATCGGAAACTGCGATCGGCGAAGATGGGAGCCGCCGACCTGAGTCCTCTCCGGATAATTCCTCAGAAGATGTTCTCGGAGGAGATGGTCGTGGACTTTTGCACTCCTTTTGATTGGTACTGGCCTTCTTATTTTCCCTGAGGAAGTCAGTTCTTTCATATTAGTTCTTGAACTTCCTGGGCGATGCATTATATATTACTGGAGCACATATTTTTGAGAAATGGGAAGGATCCCTAACGCTTATGATGTAAACTCTAATGTGGCAGCTCTTACAGGTATCCATTGAGAGCTTACACCTTCCCTGGGAGCTCGCAGACCTCCTGTCCTTTGGAAGACGAATTTACAGAGAACGAATTCCCGGTCGGCACTTATAACGCTAAGATAGTCACACGGGATAAAGGGACAGGAAACTTGAGGGATGTAATCTTTCTTAGCATTCACCTAGCAAACCGGGGATCCCCGAAAAAGAAAGAGGGGTCAGGATATCTGTCCAGGGAGTACAACCCATGACCTTCCGAATGCAGGCTTCCGTTTGAGCCTCCCTTTCGGTTATAGAAATTGTAAGTGACAGCGAAACTTTGTGGACGTAATACTATAAATTTCTACGGGCATGACACATTTTAATTCTTATAAAATAATGAGGGAAAATTACTGAGATACATTTTCTCATACGACCACCTTGCTGTGCACAGATTAGAGAATAAACTATGTTTTCTTCATCACTTGTGAAGTTCTGAGATCATTACGTATAACAAAGACTTTATTGCGCCTATTTCGAGTTCAGTAAGGAAATAGAAAGAACCGGGAGAATGTCCTAGCTGAAGGTGGAGGGTGGCAGACAGGGAAATTAAACCCATAAAATACAAACCATCCTTGGGAGACGGGAGTGGGTTGTGTTACTCGGCGTATATTGCTTCTCTGGAAGATATAAAACGTTACACCACCTCTAGCCTCACGTGACAGAAATCCTTGGTAAAGTAAAGGTGCCCTTCTTTATTCTCGACCACACGTGGAACTAATGGAGATGCTAACCATCATCAAAGTACTTTGATGTTCCTTGCGAGGTTTACGACGCGAAGTATAAGCTACGTCAATGATCTCCTTAAACCAATCTCTTACAAAAATGACAGTTTTCTTAGCTTCCTCTTTTGAGGCAGTGAACTGTCAAAATATCATAATTTAAGCTCTTCTTCTGATTGCTTAGATTTGTTACGTAATAACATAAAGTAGATAGTGTGTATATATTTTTAACTACCGTCAACTGGGGTGACTTGGTGCCTAGAGGGTAACTTTGTGCTATTCATGCACTTAATAAGAAAGCAGTGACGAATGGTATTTGAAAATTTCGTAAGGTTATAGTAATACTGTTACACTTGCATAAGTGTTGGCACAACCTTGTGACTGTTATAAACTGTTTAATCTTCTAAAGTTGGGAGCATTGTGAAGATTTGTGGAAACGTGTCTGCACGTGTTTTTAGTGAAGTCTGTATAATTTCAGTTGGATCGAGGTGAAGAATTTTCTGTTTCAAATTAAAGGTGGGGTTGTCTACTTAGATTATTATTTGGACATTAATTACGAAAATATAAGCTCTGTGGCAGATATGGCATTCCTTTGAATGAGGTGGAAACTTAAAAGTAGTAAAATGGCGGGTTAACTATGTGTCACCACAAATCATTGCATTTTACTGACATACAAGCACAAAGTGTCTTACCTTGTATTTCAAATTTTAGAGCTATGTTTATTTTAATTGAAGATAGTTTTAGTGTTTTACTACAGCCTGCCTTACTTTCATTACAGTTAGCGATAGTAAATAGTCATAGACAAAATGCCAGGAAAACACCGAAGGGAGCCAAGAAACCGGACATACCGTAATTACAGCGAATCTACATTAGAAAACGCTCTAACAGAAATTAGATAAAAAAAACTCTGTCAATAGGCTCTGCTGCAGAAAAGGTTTAATATTCGTAGGAACACACTGATGTCAAAATTACAGAATAAGCGGAATGCTCCAGCAGGTGGACCAAAGGTGTTTTCTGGAACATCAGCCTCAAAATATACAGCAAAAAGAAAAATCAAGAAAGTCAGAATTTCAGATCTTGACAGCAGCAGTAATGATGTCACCATACATTATCAGGTGAGTTCCTACAGTCCATTTTCCTTTGATGACTGATCCATCTTCGTAAAACAGAAAGCTGCCACTAAATCCGAGAAACTTGTTGGTTGATGATTTCGTCGTTGTGAAGTATGAGGGGGAATTCTTTCCAGGAGGGTATATAACAATAGATGAACAGGATGCGAGAGTTAGTGTCTTGGAAAGAACTGGACGTCTGTGGATGTGACCTGATCAGAAAGACGAAATAGACTATCAATATAAAGACGTAGGCAAGAAAATCGAGCCACCTGTAAAAGTGTCCAAGCGTGAATTGAATGACATTCCTGAAAGGCAAAAAAGTATTGGAAAAATGTAACAATTTCGAAATTCAAATGAAGTGTAGTTCAAAATTTTTTGCAACAATAAAGAGCAATAATTTGATATGAAAATATTATATTCTGTTTCTATTAGAACTAAATCTTTCATTCTATGGGGTGACATTGAACCAGACAAGCTTCTGACTTTGAATAGTAGTGAACTTACAGGTGGCACAAAGTCACCCCACTTAATGGGGTGACATTTGGCCATGTGTGAATGGCTGTGTTAGGTATCACTTGATTGTAGCACACGGTTGATGTTTTTGCTGATATAAATAGTAAGCGTTTATTTACTATCATTAAATTAAATTAAAAGAAGGGATTTCTAAAAACTTGCAAAAAAGTGGCACAAAGTCAGCCCAGATGACGGTATGTCAAAGCGTTGTTAAGGCAATTTGTCACTACGTGGATATTTGGATAAAGTGGGGTAAACATTGTACTTTACCTAAAATTTCGAGTGTGAAGTATCACAGCAAAACGTTTTTACATCTCCTAATGAACATAAATAGATACATAAAAGTGCCTGTATCTGTCCATCCCTCTATAAACACTTTAAGAATGCGAAAATGATCTACAAAAAAGAAGAATTAATAACTCAAACATTCTCCACCACAAGCTGCCTTATTGATGTACAATCACAGCAAAATTTATGGTTATTGCTAAGATATGATATTTGATGGAGCTGAGGTAATCGGAAGCCATCCAACATGTTCTGGTGTTAATCGTAATTGATGAGGTGAAAGTTAATAGAACTCACCAGGGGCGGCTTCTGAGGTAGTGCCGCTGTGCCATGGCACCATCTATATGAAAACGAAAGAAAGAGAAATGTATAGGAATTGCGCAAATAAGATTGTTTCTGAGTATGTGCTCCCTCGTATGAATAGGCACGTTAAACGCAAGCGCTCTGTCCTGATTGTTTTCCTTGGTTTGGTACCAATTCCAGAACGGCACCGTCTACGCTCATAAGCGCCTGTGTTAACGGCTAGGATCTCTGCTTATACAAGGCTTCTTATGGGAGCAGGTAGTGCCGAGATTTCTCTGGCGCATAACTTAGCTTTATCCGCTAGAGTACAGTAAATCACGGGACATAAGATAACTGTCTCTCTGTCGCGAAAGCGTACACGAACGCTTCGTTTCACATTCTCCATGAATTGTATTATCAAACTTTTACTGTACTCGTTACACCTATGCGTAACAAGAGTACGGATGTAATAAATATCTATTTCCGTTTCCCTGTACGTTCTGTTTGGTACAGTATATTATAAAATAAGATGGATTATTGATAAGATTACCTAAATCGTTCGAAATTGATACACGTATTTATATTTTAACAAACCTTATTTATTTATTCATTCATTTATTATTCATTAATTCATTTATTATTTATTGCTTATTTATTTATTTATTTATTATGGCACCGCCAATACAGTGCCTCACCGGCCGCTCCTGGAACTCACCGAAGTTTCAGCAGATCATCAGCTGAAGATTTCAGTCTGTTACATCTTGCTGATAAAGAGTTCACCCTCGGCCACTGTGCAGGTAGGACGTGAATTTTTCCTAACTGGCATGAGCGAGGGTTGTTTACATTAACTCTTGCATAATGCTTTCTAGTTAATTTTGTTTGCCTGCGTGTTTAATAGTGATAAGTGATTTTATTTCTTATATTAGTATGCCATTAGCACCATGTCTTCATCTTCTCTTCACAATATGGAAAACGGATGATACTGATAAACTAAGATTCGCTTAACATCTGCTACTGAACATTAACTTTTCACCAGTTCAATTCCTAACAAGAACGTTTCTCCTTCATCACACCTTCAACCACTACTGGCACCTCTGCAGCACACAGTACCTACCACTAATACCAGTGAAAATGCAAGTGCTTGTGGTACACTCGATATTTCGGCAGGTCCAACCTTCTCTTCACGCTGGCCATAGTATCTCAAGGGTTAGAGCGACTGGATGGCAACCAGAAGATCTGTGGTTCAAATCCCGGCTGTGCCATTGAAGGTTTCAGTCTGACTCTATGTTTCTATTCCGAATAAAGTTTGCTCAGTATTTAAGGATACCTTTGACTGAAAATATGAAATCCTGAACTAATAACGCTAGCTTTTTAACATTTATACTACAGATGTAACTTAGTGCAGATATGATACAGTCTAAACTTTATCAATTTCACTTTGATAGTTCGTAAAATATGGTCAAATTTATTTATTTTTGCTTACGTCACCTAAGAGTCCCTTGCGACAAAATAACTTACATTTTGCTCTAATATTTTTACAGGTGCCCAAAACATACATTTTTTTTTAAATTGTCCTAGGTTTCTGTGTCTCATAACTTGAGGCTCAAGGATTTTTTGAAGCTATGTGTATGGCTTTTTTTATCCAAAATTTGAAATTCGTGTGTTTTCAAGTACAGAAAGTTTGCTTAAATGCAACTCACAATAAAACCCATGGCAGTTTCTAGTGTCTCTGTGAACGTGTGTAGAAAGTTTCATTAGTCTAGCACTAAGACTGTGGGGCAAGGAGCATTTTAAATTATGAAAAATGCTGACACTTTCAATAGCGACGAAACAAAGATACAAAATTAGAATCCATATCTAACACTAGCATTCATGTAGCTTTCAAACTAGACTAGAGCATTTATAAATGACTTGCGAATGCTATCTAAGCATTCTTTGGATTCAGTAAGACTTACATTATTTTATGGACTAAAAAGAAGAAAAGGCGATTTTTTGAAAATGTTCATGAAATCTCAGTCATACATGTCCTTAAAAGATGCACCGCAAGAGATACACAAATATTACATTATAAAAAATATGATATGCTTTGTTAATGGTAGAAAAATATCTCTCATGCAACTCAAGGTATTAGCCCTTTCAGTCCCGACTTCCATTGTGTATGTCCATTGAACATTGTTTTTTTCCCCTATTTGTAATGGTTTCAACGTTTTATAGTACCATATTTTTGTTATACTGTCCTTATCCAATTAAACATATAAATTTAAGATTTTCTGAGTTGTAAAGCATTATTTTTTCTCAATTTACATTGTTTTGTTCCTTTTGTTTTAAATAAAAGAAGCAAAATCAATGCAACAGCAGTCAAAAGGATTTCCTGTCAGCATCCAAGGGTGCCATCACACCGATTATTTTACTTGGGCCCTTCCACATACTTTACCATATTCGACTGCGGTTACCGAGACTCGAACCCGCGACCTCCAGCTTTGAGTGCATGTTGGTTGATTTGATTATAAGGGCGCTCAATTGCTTGGTCATCAGCGCGCTTACAAAAACAAATTAATATCAATAGCCATATATAAATTATTCAAAATTTAAAAGACAAATCAAAATAAAATGACAACAAAATAAATAAGCCCAAATAGGCAAAAATAAAACAATAAAATGCTATAATAACCAATGGAATATCAAAATACAAAAAATTACTACTTTTAATATAAACTTGCCATGACAAGAACTGCCTGCCCAGTGGTGGTCGAATCAATTTGTTCCTTTTCCTTGCGACTGGGCTAGCACGTTCAGCAGGCTTTTCCCTCCCACATACTTAGGCCGCGCCGTGGCTCAGTGTTTAGACCGCTTGGCTCTCATCAAGGCGGCCCGGGTTCGATCCCAGGCGACCGCAAAATGAGATTTGTAGTGGATAACACGGCGCTGGGGCGGGTTTTCTCCGGGACCTCCGGTTTCCCCCGCCATCTCATTCCACCGGTGCTCCATCTTCATCTCATGTATCATCAGTGTCACCGCCTATGGTGCCGTATGTAGTAAAAGCGCGTGTTAAACACTACACATTTCACATTTCCCACATACTTTATCATATTTGACTGCGGTTGCCGAGACTGGAACCCGTGACCTCCAGCTTTGAGTGCATGGCCAGTCATCGAAATGATCATGGTTATTCAAGTCAATTGCTCGAAACTGTCCCAGATGGCCTCAAAAAACCGATTTCGAATTGGAGTAATACCAGCATAAGCAGCAAAATAATTCGGATTTTAAAGAGTTAATAATACGAAGTGTGTCTTTTCAGATCGATACAAGGCCCCGATACTGTTGTCAAGCAGTATATTTACCTAATCCCGATGCATTAGAATGCTTCCCAAAGTTGATATTGCTAATTTGCACAATTACGTTTGCTCTACCTTGTAGTTGGTCATACTAAAGTTCCAATTTTCGAAACAAATTTTCTTTCCTGTTACAAAGTTTACTATGGTAAGCTACCTCAACAAATTTACATGGTGGCTTTAGTGTGAAAATAAGCAATCTAAATGATGACGAATAGCAGTGAAAGTTTGTGTTGGATGAAATAAATTATATAAGCCATGTTTAAACACCCCAGGGGTCATTTAATCACCAACAGATTTCACCTGGGATTGTTTCCAACTTGCTCCCTAAGCATACCTTTATAAATCAGCAACCGTTATCCGCAGGAGGTGCACTTTAAGACGCAAGCGTCGTTTGGGAGGGAAGGGTTGTTAGTAATTAGTTTCACTTTTTAAAACATCCTCTCCAGAGGGTGGGGCAAGGCAACCTTTTCTGTTTCCAACTTCAGCGTTATTCTACCTCCAAACAATTGAGATTACATACACCTCCTCTTCTATTAAATCTGAAGGTGTAACAAATCATAACGACGCGATAAAATAGTAGAGATTATGGTCATTAAAAATTCTACAGCTCCTAATGCTTTCCAAAAAATACTGCTCAATCTTGTGGCACAATACATGTATAAGCACGCATATTATGTGCTTCAAATGGGATGATGTTTGTCCTTGAGCTCTACTAGATGAGCAACCAATCGGGGTACTGCGGTATTGTAGTACTGCATTTCCCCAAGTGGTGTGAGACGAACGCCAAACTAATCAATCTCAAATAAAAACTATTCGTTCTAAGACAAACATTCATATTTTGCAAAAATTTATCCATGAGGAAGGAGGGGGTTATGTGTTTAACATAACCGTCAAACCCCCACATTTGTAGCTCAAATAGTTTTCCTAATACAAATAAATAAAGTATATACCATTATAACAATGCATTGGGACGTAATCGCTGTAATGAATATCATTGGTTGGCATGTGTGCGTGAACGTATATTTGAAATTACTCAGAACTGAAACGTAAACATTTGACATGACGTGATAAAAGAAATATGGCAAAGCGAGAAAGTGTATAGACAAAAATTCGCAACACAGAGATATTTACCTCAGCTCATCGCACATACACTGTGAGTCCAGTGTATGTATAGTCTGTTCAGATGTAATCATGTCTTCTGGAGAGCAATGTGTCATATCGTCAGGTGCGAGAAAACATATCATAGCTTGCAAGCGCTCTATTTGTGTTTCGTAACTTACTGTATATATCAAGTTATATTATTTCACTCCTCTAATCGACCAAATAAGACCCGATAAGGGCCGATCACAGTGCTGGTCACCTGAAGGTCGACACGCCTCAACGCTCTGTCGAGTTATAGTTTGAATAAGCCAAGGTGTTTATTAAAATCAATGAGGGGAAACAATACACTTCCTGCTAGTCTGGCAGAACGTGTCTGGTCACATATCTTTGTTTATGAATGGTTCGTAAAATCTATTTACTCTAGAGCGTTCAAAGCAGTAATATTCAGTTACTATTCAATGACAAAGTGTATCAGCTGGATCACTGAGATACGATCCACCTTTCCCCCTTACTACTGCCAGAACAATCCAACTGAGTTAATGTGGGCTCAAATTATGTTGCAAATAGCAATCATATTGTTAAACTGACTGACGTTGAACGACTTGTTCATGAAGAAATTTTCAAGGAACACAACAGGACTGGGAAAACTGCGTAGGACATCAGAAAAACTACAAGAAGACGCTTTTGAAAAGAAATAACACGAAACGAGATTTTGGAAACTATCATCATAAATTTGCAGTACTCAGACGTTGAAGACAATCACAGACGAATTATCTCTAACGTAACATTCACAGCTATGCGGAAGAACCGCTGGTATTTTCAATGCTTTAGAAAAATAATTCATGAATTATAATTAATTTTAAACTAAATATTTAAACCATTTGCGTAATATACGAATATCCACGTTGAAATTGTGATTTAAACAACTGCATTATTGTAAAACTTACGAAAATTCAGTTTGCGTTAGCGTCCAGAGCACTCGCAGGTGAGAGAGAGAGGGGGGGGGGATATAAAGAGTGGGGGTAACGAGGTGGCAACGCTGCAGGCTCTTACGCATCTGATTCGCTACAGGCGAGAACTGTTCCTATTTGAAACAAATAAGATAAAGGCGTAAATATTTCAACTAGTTAGACAATGGCTCAATTGGATTAGTCATTTTCCTGTTATGATGAGAATTATGATGAATTTGCTCAACTACTAGGTCATCAGCATCCTTTAAAAACAAATTATGGCAACGGCCTTAGAGAAAAATCCCGGTAAAGGTCACAAATATAGGTAAACGTACAACTTCAAACATGGCAAACGCCAGGGTTAAATTTAAATTAACAAATAAACAAAAGTGGCTCCAGGTGCAACATCCTGTTCTATGTTTTACTAAACATATAATGAAAGGCCTTCATAAAATATAGCCCACTCATGATTGTCCTCCAAATGGACGCTTTACGGACATTATGGCCTTAAGAGGGCAAGATCCTTTACCTACGAGAGTAGAGTATAAGCATGGCTATGGAATGAGAGAATTTGCAGGGACACTGAATCATGTGAGCCTTGAAGAAGCTTCATTATTTTTAAAAATCAATAGTTGAGACCAGGAAATGAAGCCACAGACCTTTAGTACGAGAGCTGTGAGCGAAACACTAAATTATGATGGTGCCCTAACAAACAGGTTGATGAATACTTATAGATATACAAATATAGTAATTTGTAACATGATGATGATGATGATATGTATAAGGGCGCTCAACTATAGCGGTCATCAGCGCCCTTTAAAAAACTAGTTACGGCAAAAGCCAGATATAAATCGTTCTAATAATTTGTGACCTAAAACTTCACTTATCTTATAAGTAATGATCAAGATTTTCTTATAAATTGTTCGGTATCGCGATTTCCCTCTAATCTTCAAATTTTGGCACACATATGTTGATGATACTTCTGCTATTGTTCCTGACAAACACATAAATGGTGCTTTAAAATTACTAAATTTGCAAGATAAAGCTATAAAATTTACATTAGAGACTGAAATTAATGAATTCCTTCCTTTTCTAGAGCTAAAGATAATAATAAATAATAAATTAAACTTTGATATTTATAGGAAGTCTACTCATTTTGATAATTGCATAAAAATAGAAGTTTTAACCCTTTTTCAAATTAATTTGCTGTTTTCAATAGTTTCATTTATAGATAAGGAAATATACCAATGAATAAAGATGTATTTTTTAAAGAATGTAAACATATAGTCATCCATTTATCGGAAGGCAGAACCAACTGACAGCTGGTTGGGGGACAGAAGGCGTTCAGGCTATGCCTACCCTTGTAACTGGTTGGTGATCGCTGAGGGGATGGGGGACTACCATAAGTCAATGGACCGTCCGTTTCCCCTCCCCCTGACTTCTGGAACAACCATGATGTTTCGTCCAGCGTGGAAGCTCCTGGATTGGCCAGTTGGTGCCTATATAAGCGACGCGTTGGGCTGGAGGAAAGTTAGTTCTTGGTGAGCAGCCGTGAAGAGCGCAGTGCTAGTGAACGGACTGGAAGATTGCGTATGTGTATCACAGGAATTTTTAGTCAGCTGTATAGATAGTTGTACGGCAAGGTGCCGAGTAGCGAATGTTACGTAATTGTGACTGTTGCGTAATTTTGTGTGATACCCGATCCTGCTGTGATTTGTACGTGTACCAACTGTAATCCGGTGGAAATAAATAACATTTTGAGTTTGTGCAACTAGACTTCTAATTTCACGAACCCACAAAGTGACAATATTATCTATTAATACTGCATTAACTAATAGTTTTAATAAAGACTTTAAAAACAAAAACATTGAAAAATTTAAATATCAAACAGCTGTTAATTATATTTCCAACTTTAAAAAGATGATTATAATTTAAAAATATTACTTACTATCCTTGGGTTAATAAACATTTTCAACACTTTTTAAAGAGTTTAGTAGAAATTTAGTCCCTCAAAATAAATATAGTATTAAACATTTGTTGCATTTCTCTTAAAAAGATGAAAATCCTAATAATAAAATATCTGGTATTTATCAATTTAATTGTTTTGATTGTGATAAAGTTTATATTGGAAAAACAAAACGTAATTCAGAAACCACAATGAAAGAACAATTTCGTAACATGAAGTATAAACAGACTGATAAATAGGCCATAGCAGATCATTTTTGGTCATTTGACCATGAAATAAATCCAGGAGTTAAATTATTAAAACAATTAAATGTTCCGATAGAATTTCCATGAAATCGCGATCCCGTAAAATTTATAAGAAAAGTTTCATCACTTCTGATAACATAAGTTAAGATTTAAGTTTCAAATATTTATATTTGTATATATTTGTTTGCTTCACTGTTAATAGATAGATATTTTACGTGCTGATGAATACCATTTATAAACGTTACGAGCAAAGTGTTAAGGCGTCTTTTGTGAACAGACTTTTTTGGTAACCTCGGTTTTCTTCGCGTAGGTTGCTGAACCGCGTAACTTAATACAAAGGGTGGAAGGAAAGCGATTTCTTTTCGGCTGACTTACTAGTTCTCAGAAAACCACGGATTGCGAACACATTCTTTTCCCGCTCATCCCACACATGCCACCAAACGGAACTGGAGAATTTCTTGGCGAACACCTTTAACTGCCACAACAATTTCTCATCACGTTGAACGACACAAGGAAAGGTGGTAGCGTGAAAAGAAACTCATCAAGAGACCAAGAGGAAGAACAATGTCCAGCTTGATTGGCCAAGAGTCTGAACTGTAAAGGAATGGTGGGTGGCTTGTATTAACGGAGAAAAAGCAAAATAATGATCGACACACCGTCTTAGAGATCTAAGAGATCAGATGGGCTACACATGACTTTCTATACACACTCCTTTAAGAGCTATTATTTCTTACAAACACTTATTTTACTCTCACCTTCAGGTTAATCCACATAATCACTTGAGGATGTTTGCTTATTGCAATTTGCTAGTCAAGTGATGATGAGTATAAGGGCTCTCAACTGAGGAAGTTATCAGCGCGCTTTTCAAAAAACTAGTAATGGCAAAAGCCAGATATAAATTGCTCTAAAACACTATTAACATCTAAATAAACTTACAAATAATACATGAAACATAAAAAACTACAAAAAAGAAAAAAAGAAATATAATCTAAAATGCCAAAAATTCTGTTTGCTTAATCCTAAAGTCTAATCTAGAAAAGAATCTCAAAACCTTCTCCACTACCTAATTATCATCCGCGAGCACTTCTGCAAAGCTGGCCGCAGCTGCAGAGACGTCCTATGGTGTGCTAGGTAAAAACACTCTAGCAGCACGTGTCGGACAGATAAAGTTTGGTTGCAAAACGGACACAGTGGAGCAGGCTCCTTTTTAAAAAGAAAACTATGACTAAAAAAGCAGTGCTCATTACACAACCGAGCCAAACCCACCTCCTCACGACGAGATGAACGACAGGAGGTAACCCAGGGTATCGGAAGTTCTTTCACAGATCTAAGTTTATTATTGTGGAGAGCGGGCCACTCCTCCTGCCAGCAGGTTTGCACAGCTCTCCGCAATACGGCCATAAAATCTTCAGATGTCACAGATGATACTCGAACTCTGGGCTTCATGGTAGCCGTCTTGGCTGCTGAATCCGCCATTTCATTCCCTCGCAAGCCTACGTGACCAGGGATCCATGCACACACCACGCTAACGCCAGAAGCGAGTAAAACGTGCTAAGAGTGGGAGGAAAGGAGTGTTGTACTCATATGACTTTCCCATCCAATTCTTGTAAAAATTTTCAAAACCTTTTAACACCTAGTCACTATCAAGTAGCACTGATAGGCCATTCTCTTTGCATAAGTGAGAGGACAAATGAGAAAAGAAATAGTAATTTTCAATTACGGAAAACATTATAATTTGCAAGTTTAGACAAGTGTATATATATGGAAGGATAGTCAGGATGAAACATTCAATGCCATAGCCGGGATTTGAACCGCCGATCTTCTGGTCTCCGTCCAGCCGCTGTAACTCTTGAGCTACTATGGCGACTTGTCAGGTCAGCAATTGGGCCATAGTAGCTCTAGGGTTAGAGCGCCTATCAAATCACCACCAGGAGCGCACAAAAGAAATAGTAGAGAGCTACCTAGCAGTAGTCACAAGTTGGTTCATAATGAAAGCACATGGATAAATAATTTCTGCTATATTATTACTGCATTATTCTCAGCAAATAAAAGCCAGAAAAGAGGGTGAGGAGAAAGAATATATCACTGATAAACGAGTTTATGTTTAAGGTTGATCAACTGCAGCACCCTTTCAAAGCAAATCGATACGAAAGCCAGATAGAAGAATTGGTACTAAATATTAGTGCTAATAAAGTCTCAAATGAGTTAAATGTAGAATATGAACCATCGCAAAAGCCTGAGGTAAATTACAGGTAATATGTAAAAAGGTATAAAATGTATAAAAGCTTGATGTATACTTCACTAAACCCTGTACTCCAATCTTGAGGAAATTTTAAAACTATTTTCCATACCGTTAGTGTCATCCGCTCTTATCTCAGTAAAGCTGACCGAGAGAGAATTATTACAAAGTAACAAACTTGGTCGAGGTCCCACTTGAAAAGTGTAAAATCGTGGTGGCCAATGCGCTACCGAGCCAAAATCACTTCTTCCGGACGAGATGAACGACAGGAGGTTACCCAGTTCATTAGAAGTTCCTTCACACTTTGAATCTTATTTCCACGCAAAAATGATTACGCTTCGCGCCAGCATAAGCCTGAAGTATTCCGAGGTGACAGAGTGTATATTACTCCTGGGCTCTGTGGTTGCCGCCTTAGCTGCTGGTGCCGCCATTTCATTCCCCGCCAAATGAACAGGAATCCAGGCATACACCATCCCGAAGGGCGTCCTGGATGCGCTTAGTAATAGAATGATAGTTGTCCAATTCACGGAGGCTCTGAAGTCCAATAAGGGAATCTCTCAAAATTAGGCAGTCATCTAAATTTCGAAAATAGACACACAAAGTGGCGTGGTATACGGCATAGAACTCATACTATAAACGGAAGTGCTACCAGGAAAACCGAATACATGGGTTTTGTTCAGTAACATTAGCACATCCAACTCGGTTGGAGCTCCTTCATGCTCTTTGTAACCTAAAATGTTTATACAACCAGGTAAAACATTCCAAAAAAGGAAGTTTGGAGGCAGGATAGGCTTCCGTTGCATCTTCATCCTAAGATCTGCGTGGCATGCCGCACCGTGGGATGCAACCAAGGAGGGTACACCTCTCACCCTCAGGAAACATGCTAGGCATTTGCCAAAGGTGTTAGCCACTCAAAGGGATTAACAGTAGTTCCTGTGGCAGTGAACGGTGAAGGAGTTTCCGGTCAACTGGGCGACCTCCTATCACTTATCGCGGCGAGAGGAAATTATTTTGGCTCGGTTGCCCATTGGACACTGTTGTTATAGCCATAATTTTATTAATGGACCAGACCCTGTCTTCAGTTTGCCAGCTATGCGGTGCGCAACTATCGGTACCTCATATATTATATTTTTTTACTGTTTTAAACTAGCTCGTCTCCGCAGGTCTCTCCAGCTGCCGGCCAGCTTGGCAGAGATCCTCGGGGATGAGAAGAAGGCGATGGGAAAGGTTTTAGCGTTCGTGTTAGAAGTAAATTTTAGAATTTAGGCTCAAGGTCTTTCAGTATTTTAACCTCTTTTCACCTTTTTCTGGTTTTAATTTCCGTTTTATTCTCTGCCACACCATCGTGCGGTTTTTAAACTTTTCTTTTATTTAATGAACTGTTTTAAATTTTTAGGCTGTTTTTCCTTTCATTAGTCACCCCAATGGTCTTTTAAGGTTGCTGATGACCCAGCAGTTGACCGTCCTTACACCCAAGTTTCATCATCCTGCGGCAGTTTTTAGACCGGCAACTGGAATTTGTGTCGATATTCTGGCCATACAGCGTAACTCATCCAATCTGAGATGGAAAGGTTTATGTCGATGGAGACATGATTCGTAATTATTCGATTATATTTGTTTTGTCTGGACCTGGTACGAATTTACTTGCACCCGATCAGGTTAGCCAGCAAGTCGGCCTTGAGCTGCCGTGCAGTGAAGGTCGTGCCTACCACGTGATACGGCGACGCTGTTTTGCTGTTGTGCGGTATGAGGTTCAGCGGTCGAAATACGGCGTTTGTACTCAACGACCCTCAGTTATTTTATTTCTTCTTATTCTTTCCTTGGTGCCTCAGCGTGCCTGAAGCTTGTGGCCGGACTTTGTTTTGTGTTCATACGGTAATAGTGCTGTTAGCATGGAAATCTACGGCAGAATAAATACTCTGCGAGTAAAATTTGAGATCACTGCGACGAGGCCAACGGCATTAGAAGTTCATGAGTTTGTAGCAGATACCTTGAGGCTTACTGCTGACCAGGTGGATGCGCTGCAGTTAATTGCGCGGGATCGAGCAATTTATATAAGGCTCATTTCGGTGGTGCTAATGGAAATGCTGTTAGAGAAGTTTTGTAGTACCGCAGTGTTTACCTATGCGAAAGGGCAGCGCACAACAGTTACAGTCGAAAGGGCCAAGGCAATACCACCACGGTGCGTGTTCTTTGATCTACCGCCGGAGATACCGAACGAGGTATTACGACAAAAATTGGAGCAGTATGGCAAAGTGTATGAAGTTCGGAGAGAGCAATGGGGCTATGCGTATAAAATACCACTGAATACTGGTGTGCGTGCTGTGAAAATGGCTCTGAAAACCACGATTCCTAACACCATTTTGGTTGTGGGCTATCGTGTTACAGTGAGTTACGCTGGACAGGTGAAAACCTGCTATGTATGTGGGGAACCCACTCACGTCAAAGAAAACTGTCCCAGTAGAAAGACGGTCTTATATGTACCACCACTACCGCGCAGGGAGCCCCCGGAAACACAACAAGAAATCTCAGTACAAGAGAGTGTGATCCAGTCGCATGAGCTGCCAGAAGCAACACGGATGTCTCCGGTGTCCGCCGTCACAGTAGACAGTAAACTACAAATGGAGCCGAATACAACGGGTTCCGAGGATTGCCGTGAGGAGGTGACGTCACCCGTTTGTACGGAGGCGGGAGTTCTTGTGACGGAGAAGCGCAACATTGGTGCTGTGACCGCCTTCCAGCCTACCCATACATCTGCTGGGACCAACTCCCAAAAGAAAGCCAAGAAGTCGAAAAAACCCCACTCTGCTGTAGAATGGAGTGCTTCAGTCAGGCAGGACGCACCGTCAATGTCGAGTGCTGATGAACCGACACTAGAAGACGGCGATAAAGCTGCATTGGAGGTGGTGTCAGGGAAGCTTCCGGGAGATGCATTGCAAACAGTGTCTGTGGCAGTAGACGCACCTGGTAGTCCTGGACAACCACGAGTAGTGCTCTCTTCCAGAGACCCTCGTCTCAAACCACCGGACGCGCTAGCTAAAGTTTCAGTTTCTCAATAGTTGTCCGAAACATTATCATACCCTTGCACTGGTTTCTCCCTGCCTTGTATTTCTGGAGTCTCATGACTACGCTACCTCGTATTCAAATATTGGCTACTCTCAATGTTAATAGCATTAGAAATCTACGCAATCAAAAATTGTTACACCAGTTCCTCACGACGCATGACGTGGACGTGTGTTTCTTGCAGGAGGTTAATACGCATAATTTGTGAGCACTGTATAATTACGATCATGTGGTTAACTTGGGTCTTGAAGGCAGAGGCACTGCCCTGCTCTATCGCCGTGGTATCCAGTGTTCTGACTTTCAATTACATCCCTCGGGGAGCGTCGTATCGGCTGTGCTGAATAACACTGCTCTGATTAACGTTTATGCTCCCTCCGGTTCCAATCGACGACAGGAACGTGAGCAGTTCTTTCAACAGGCGTTGACAGCATATTTACTTTCCCGTAAAGAGTCCATTATTGCAGGGGATTTCAACTGTACGCTTCAGGCTAAGGATCAGAAAGGTGCTGCCAATCTCAGTCCAATGCTTCTGCAGTTAGTGACACAAATACAACTACGTGATGCTGGGAGCTGCAGCATGGTAATACGGTGCAATTTACCTTTTTCGGAGGCGCCTCAGCATCCCGACTGGATCGTTTTTATTTATCTGACACCTTGGTTTCCCGTTTTCAGCGCACTGATGTCCATCCCGTTGCCTTTAGTGACCACCACGCCGTTACGTGTACCCTACAACCCACGGCTCCTAGTCTAGTTACTGGAAGGAGTTAGTGGAAAATAAATTCAACCCTATTTAACGATGAGGACTGTCGACTGCATTTTGGTACAAGATTGGCAGTGAGTAAGTGATGACGAGTATAAGGGCGCTCAACTGCAGAGGTCATCAGCGCCCTTTTTAAAAGAAACTGGTCATGGCAAAAGCCAGATATAAATTCCTCCAAAAACACTATAAATATGTCAATAGAATGACAAACATACATACGCTTTAAAAAAAATAAAAACAATAGAAATGTCATCTAAAAAGCCATAAATTCTATTTGCTAAATCCAAAAATCTAATCTCGAAAAGAATCTAAAAACCTTCTCCACTACTGCGTTATCGTCCGCTAACATTTCTGCAAAATTAACCGGCAGCTGCAGAGACATACTAAGGTCTGCTAGGTAAAAATACTCTAGCAGCACGTGTCGTACAGACAACACTTCATTGCAAAACGGACACAGTGGAGAAGACTACTTTTTAAAAAGAAAACTGTGAGTAAAAAAGCAGTGCCAAATTCGCAACCGAGCCAAACTCAACTCCTCGCGACGAGATAACCGACAGGAGGTAACCCAGGGAATCGGAAGTTCTTTGACAGACCTAAGTTTATTATTGTGGAGAGCGCAACACTCTTCCTGCCAGCAGGTTTGCACAGCTCTCCGCAATACGGCCCTAAAGTCTTCCGATGTCACAGATGTTATTCGAACCCTGGGCTTCATGATAGCCGTCTTGGCTGGTGAATCCACCATTTTATTCCCCCGCAAGCCTACGTGACCAGGGAGTGAGTGAGTGATGATGAGTATAAGGGCGCTCAACTACAGAGGTCATCAGCGCCCTTTTTAAAAGAAACTGGTCATGGCAAAAGCCAGATATAAATCATTCTAAAACAGTATAACTATGTTAAAAAGACAACAAATACATACGCATTGAAAAAAAAAAGAATAGAAAAAAGGCATCCAAAAACCATAAATTCTATTTGCTAAATCCTAAAATCTAATCTCGAAAAGAACATAAAAACCTTCTTCACTACTGCGTTATCGTCCGCTAGCATTTCTGCAAAGCTGACCGGCAGCTGCAGAGACGTCCTAAGGTCTGCTAGGTGAAAACACTCTAGCAGCACGTGTCGTACAGACAACGCTTCATTACAAAACGGACATAGTGGAGAAGGCTCCTTTTTTAAAAAAAATTGAGTAAAAATGCAGTGCCCAATTCGTAACCGAGCCAAACTCACCTCCTCGCGACGAGATGACCGACAGGAGGTAACCCAGGGAATCGGAAGTTCTTTGACAGATCTAAGTTTATTATTGCGGAGAGCATACCACTCTTCCTGTCAGCAGGTTTGCACAGCTCTCCGCAATTCGGCCCTAAAGTCTTCCGATGTCACAGATGGTATTTTAACCCTGGGCTTCATGATAGCCGTCTTGGCTGCTGAATCCGCCATTTCATTCCCCCGCAAGCCTACGTGACCAGGGATCCATGCACACACCACGTTAACGCCAGAAGCGTGTAAAACGTGGAGGGCATCCTGTATACGCTGCACAATAGGGTGGTAGTTGTACAGCTGCCGTAGGCTTTGAAGTGCACTGAGGGAATCACTCAGGATTAAGCAGTCCCCCAACTTTCGCCGGCGTACGTGTAAAATGGCCCGGTATATTGCATAAAGCTCTGCAGTAAAAATGGAAGTGCTAGTGTGGAATCCGAATGTATAGGGTTCGGTTCCACACACGTAAGCACAACCAACGCCATTTGAGTTCTTGGAGCCATCAGTATAAATTATGACATGGTCCTTGTATCGCGATAAAAATTATAAAAAACATGTGCGGATACTAGACATAGACATGGTAGATTTATCATATTTAGTCATGCCCAGATCAACCGGGGATGCTCTGCACAACCAAGGAGGGTATGTCCTCTCCCCCCTAGGATACATCTTGGGCATGTCGGTATCAAGATGTCTATGGAGCTCCCGGAAACGAAAACCAGGTGGCTTTGGTTTAATAGTAGTGTTCCTATAACGCACGTCCATGAAGGTATTAAAGAACGGCGTAAACGATGGATGTGTGGGCATGCAATTAAGTCCACAGCCATAATTGGTTAATAACATGTTGCGCCTGTACTGCAGAGGAGGTTCTGCAGACTCAGCATACAGGCTTATAACTCGACTCGTTGGAAATGCCCCAACTGCTATACGTATGCCACAGTTATGGACTGTGTCTAATCTCTTCAGCACAGATGGTCGTGCTGATCCATAAACGATACTACCATAATCGAATTTGGAACAAATGAGTGCTCGATAAAGTCGCAATTACACTGTACGATCCGCTCCCCACGATGTTCCACTTAGTAACCGCAAGATATTTAAAGATCGGACACATCGTGCTTTCAGTTGTGCTATATGCGACGACCAACTAAGTTCTCTATCAAATATCAGTCCAAGAAACCTCGTCTCATCTGCAAAAGTTAGTAGATCAGCGAAAAAACCGAGCGAACCCTATCTCGGAATGCCCGGTCTTTCAAAAATTCCTGAAGGAAGCGTGGTAGGCGTCCACATATATTCCAGGTGTGCAGAGTACGTAGCAACCCTGCCCGCCAACACGTATCATAAGCCTTTTCGAGGTCAAAAAATATTCCGACTGTTTGACAGTTTTTAAGAAATCCGTTCATCATCTGTGTAACCATGGACACTAGATGATCCACTGTTCAACGGCGTCGTCGAAAACAGCAGTGGAAGTTATTCAGTAGGTTGTGCGTTTCCAGCCACCATAACAACTGCCCCTTTATCATGCGTTCCGTCACCTTGCATACACAACTAGTGAGGGAAATAGGACGGTAGCTAGAAGGGAGGTGACGGTCCTTGCCAGCTTTCAAGATAGGTATAATGGAGACTTCTCGCCACTGGTTGGGAAACGTGGCATCAACCCAGACAGGGTTATAGACCTCGAGCAGGCGAGTGATGTTTTAAAATTTGAACGGTCCTGGTGCCGTCAGCCGCGATGATGCAAGAGCATGTAAAAGTTTGTGGATCTAAACACCAAACCTTGAGATTCTACCTGAGTCTTTATTGAGATAAAGTCAGGAGCATAATTTCTTGAGCTAGACACCTAAGGGAAAGCACAGCCGAAGGTGCTAGCCACAACAAACGGATCAACAACTCCTGTAGTTGTTTTCAGACCAGCGATTGGTAAGTGGGTCGATTTTCCGGCCACGCGTCGTGGCCTATCCCATACAACATGTGAAGGTGTAAAAATCACAAATCTGATACAGGTGAAACTGTTTTGGAATATGGCAAAAATTCCATTAGAAGGCGAAGAAAAAGGTCTTCCTCGGTAAGCAGACGGAGAAGATCTCAGAGAATTAGATCTTCCGGAGAAGTAGATCTCGTAAAAGATCTTCTCGAAAAAGTAGATCAAGAGGAAGAAGTAGATCTTCTCAAGCAAGGAGGTCACGTTCATCTGGAAGGAAGCAGAGGAGGTCAAAGAAACGGCGAGCTTCGCGAAGAGGATCGTCACAAAAAAGTCGCACACGCTAATCTAGGAGGAGACGAAGGAGGCGCTCCTCCAGAAATAGAAAAAGATCTACGCGACGAGGATGCCCTGAAATTTGCCGCTCAGGTTCGTCCAGGAGTACAAGAAGCTTCCCTAGACAACGGCGTCGTTTGTCGCAGGTGAGGTGATCATAAAAAATTTTAACTTCAAGGAAACTTCTAAGTTAACTAGTTAATGGAAATGATCGTCGAGTTTGGTAAAGTACCCTTCTATATTTATAGTTCGTTGACTTGTAAAACAAGCATACAATGTAGAAAAGCAAACACTTAAACAAATTAATTGTACGTCACAGTACAGTAGTCACTAGGGTCCGGATTTTCATGAAAATTCATCTTTCTTCTGAGTAGTCACAGATGATGCTTATTGGAAACTAAGTGCATTATGGAACAAATAGGTTAGATATTGTGACTTCGTGGGTTCGTAGAATTAAAGGTCCGAGTTGCAGATATTCCAAACGTTCTTTATTTCCGTAGAAATACACTGTTCTATTCTCCCGTAACAGGTTTACGACACATACACACAGGCTACCAATAACAAACAGCATTCTGATTGCATCTTCTGTCGTTAAAACACTCCACAGCTGTTTACTGCTTACCACTCACCCTTGGAGAGTCGTCGCTCCCTTAAACACCTCACTGATAATTTCGAGAGATTTCTGGACCAAACAAGAATCGAATGTTCTATCACCTTCCAGAAGCGTAACCCTATCTGTGCCAGCCGTTTCTTTTATGTCGTGCTATGTTGATTCGTTCCGGCACACTCCTTATCTCCAGGCTCTTTGTGTACACAAGCCGCGCTGTCGCGATCGTGTTCGCGACACTATATATGGTTTTTATAGCTCATCAAAATGCATTTTTCCCAACATTTTTATAAGAAAATCATTTTTTAACATTTACATGCCTTTCCAGTAATTTTCTTTCTTTTCCACGAATTTATAGAGTATTTTCATCTGTAGCCCACATTAGGGAAGCCCGGCTTCGATTCCCACGGCGCACCTGACCCTGACCAATGGGCTTTTTGAAGGATTTTAAAACAATCTGTGATTAGTTCATTTGTATATTTTACATGAATACGTAACTTTATAAGTGTGGTAAACATGTAATTAACACATGTCAGCGTCCTAACAATGCTGGTAAATTTATGAGGCATTAATTCGAGGCAGCAAAATCGATCCAATTATTTTACAGTAAAATGGCGCATGTGACATATTTGGCCCATGCATTTCATAGACTTATTCATGGTGAAACAGGTTACATCACTATTTCGAGAAGTAGGATCACTAATTTCCACAGTAAAGAAAATATTTTCAAAACCGCCAACCTGAACTATGTATTTCAAATATAATGCACCTGATATACATTTGCGTCCGGCACCAAGTTCAACACACACTGTGACAGTTTTCAAATAGTGAGAGAAGTGGTGAATAGCTTAGATAGGGTAGATTCTAAGGCAACTGAGAGCACACAGGATCTGTGAGTGATGATGATGAGTATAAGGGCGCTCAACTACAGAGGTCATCAGCGCCCTTTTTAAAAGAAAATGGTCATGGCAAAAGCCAGATATAAATCATTCTAAAACAGTATAACTATGTTAAAAAAAAAACAACAAATATATACGCGTTGAAAAAAAAAAAAAAAAAAGAATAGAAAAAAAAAAAAGCATCCAAAAACCATAAATTCTATTTGCTAAATCCTAAAATCTAATCTCGAAAAGAATCTAAAAACCTTCTCCACTACTGCGTGATCGTCCGCTAGAATTTCTGCAAAGCTGACCGGCAGCTGCAGAGACGTCCTAAGGTCTGCTAGGTGAAAACACTCTAGCAGCACGTGTCGTACAGACAACGCTTCATTACAAAACGGACATAGTGGAGAAGGCTCCTTTTTAAAAAGAAAACTATGAGTAAACATGCAGTGCCCAATTCGTAACCGAGCCAAACTCACCTCCTCGCGACGAGATGACCGACAGGAGGTAACCCAGGGAATCGGAAGTTCTTTGACAGATCTAAGTTTATTATTGCGGAGAGCATACCACTCTTCCTGCCAGCAGGTTTGCACAGCTCTCCGCAATTCGGCCCTAAAGTCTTCCGATGTCACAGATGGTATTTTAACCCTGGGCTTCATGATAGCCGTCTTGGCTGCTGAATCCGCCATTTCATTCCCCCGCAAGCCCACGTGACCAGGGATCCATGCACACACCACGTTAACGCCAGAAGCGTGTAAAACGTGGAGGGCATCCTGTATACGCTGCACAATAGGGTGGTAGTTGTACAGCTGCCGTAGGCTTTGAAGTGCACTGAGGGAATCACTCAGGATTAAGCAGTCCCCCAACTTTCGTCGGCGTACGTGTAAAATGGCCCGGTATATTGCATAAAGCTCTGCAGTAAAAATGGAAGTGCTAGTGTGGAATCCGAATGTATAGGGTTCGGTTCCACACACGTAAGCACAACCAACGCCATTTGAGTTCTTGGAGCCATCAGTATAAATTACAAAATGGTCCTCATATCGCGATAAAAATTCTAAAAAACATGTGCGGATACTAGACATAGACATGGTAGATTTATCATATTTAGTCATGCCCAGATCAACCGGGGACGCTCTGCAAAACCAAGGAGGGTATGTCCTCTCCCCCCTAGGATACATCTTGGGCATGTCAGTATCAAGATGTCTAAGGAGCTCCCGGAAACGAAAACTAGGTGGCTTTGGTTTAATAGTAGTGTTCCTATAACGCACGTCCATGAAGGTATTAAAGAACGGCGTAAACGATGGATGTGTGGGCATGCAATTAAGTCCACAGCCATAATTGGCTAATAACATGTTGCGCCTGTAGTGCAGAGGAGGTTCTGCAGACTCAGCATACAGGCTTATAACTCGGCTCGTTGGAAATGCCCCAACAGCTATACGTATGCCACAGTTATGGACTGTGTCTAATCTCTTCAGCACAGATGGTCGTGCTGAGCCATAAACGATACTACCATAGTCTAATTTGGAACGGATGAGTGTCCGATAAAGTCGCAATAACACTGCACGATCCGCTCCCCACGATTTTCCACTTAGTACCCGCAAGATATTCAAAGATCGGTCACATCGTGCTTTCAGTTGTGCTATATGCGACGACCAACTAAGTTTTCTATCAAATATTAATCCAAGGAACCTCGCCTCATCTGCAAAAGGTAGTAGATCAGCGCCTAGCCGGAGCCTTGGAGGTAGTCGACTTTGCTGACGCCAGAAGTTTACACAGATGGTTTTCTCAGCGGAAAATCGGAAGCCGTTTTTTAAACTCCAACTCTTAAGGTTGTCCAAGGTGGTCTGAAGACGGCGCTCTAAAAACGGAGTGCGCTGAGATGTACAGTAGACTGCAAAGTCGTCTACAAATAGGCATGACGAGACACCTGGAGGTACACATTTCGAGATAGAATTAATCGCAATAGCAAACAACGTAACACTTAGTACCGATCCCTGTGGTACACCGTTCTCTTGAACAAAAAGGTTCGAAAAAACCGAGCCAACCCTTACTCGGAATACGCGGTCTTTCAGGAATTCCTGAAGGAAGAGTGGTAGGCGTCCACGTATATTCCAGGTGTGCAGAGTACGTAGCAACCCTGCCCGCCAACACGTATCATAAGCCTTTTCGAGGTCAAAAATATTCCGACTGTTTGACAGTTCTTAAGAAATCCGTTCATAATCTGTGTCGACATGGACACAAGATGATCCACTGTTGAACGGCGTCGTCGGAAACCGCACTGGATGTTATTCAGTAGGTTGTGCGTTTCCAGCCACCATACCAACCGCCCATTTATCATGCGTTCCATCACCTTGCATACGCAACTGGTGAGGGAAATAGGGCGGTAGCTAGAAGGGAGGTGACGGTCCTTGCCAGCTTTCAAGATAGGTATAATGGTAGCTTCTCGCCACTTTTCAGGAAACGTGGCATCAACCCAAACACGGTTATAGACCTCGAGCAGGAATGCCTTACCTTCAGGTGAGAGATGTTGTAACATTTGAACGTGGATTCCGTCCGGTCCTGGTGCTGTCAGTCGCGATGACGAAAGAGCGTGTTCTAGCTCTGCCAAGATGAAGAGGCGGTTATAGTCTTCAAGGTTTCTGGAACTAAACACGAAACCTTGAGATTCTACCTGAGTCTTAATTGAGATAAAATCAGGAGCATAATTGCATGAGCTAGACACCTGAGCGAAAGCACAGCCGAAGGTGTTAGCCACAACAAACGGATCAACAACAACTCCTGCAGTTGTTTTCAGACCAACGATTGGCAGGTGGGTTGATTTTCCGGCCACGCGCCTTAATTTATCCCATACAACAGATGAGGGTGTACATCTGTTAAAAGATGATACAAATTTGTTCCATGAGGTCTTTTTGCTATCCTTAATTATTTGCCTAGATTTTGCACGCGCTTTCTTATACTCAATTAGATTACTTAGCGTAGGGTGTCGTTGGAATACCCTTAGAGCACGTCTACGAGCACGAATAGCATTCCGGCAGTCGTTGGTCCACCATGGGACAGGAAATCGACCGGGTTGGGTAGCCGAACGTGGAATAGACTGTTCTGCAGCGGAAGGAATTTTCTCTGTGAGATGATCGACTAAATCATTCACAGAATCGTGCTCGTTGTATTCAAAGACAGCCAACTGGGTGTAAAGATTCCAGTTGGCACGATCAAAGCGCCATCTAGGGATACGTGAGGGAGACACATCTTGTGCTAAGAGACTAAGAAGACATGGAAAGTGGTCGCTGGAATGTAAATCAGAGATGACATTCCACTGTAATGATACAGCTAACTGGGATGAACACACTGCCAAATCGATGTGCGAATAGGTGTTAAACGCGTCTGAGAGGAATGTGGGCTCTCCGGTGTTCAGGAGAACCAAGTTATTGCTCTCCAGGAATTTTGCAATGAGGTTGCCTCTCGAACATGCCCGATTTGAGCCCCAAAGTGGGTGATGGGCATTAAAGTCTCCAACTATTAGAAATGGTGTTGAAAGTTGGGAAACCAGATCTTCAAGTTCAACTAACGAGAGGTCATCTGATGGCGGGAGATATACAGTGCAAATGCAAAATTCTATTGATGGCAGCTTAATCCTTACAGCTACAGATTGTAAATCAGACTGTAGCTGTAACGGATCTACAAATATGTCATCCCTGAGGAGCATCATAGTACCCCCGTGTGCAGGAATGCCCTCATCTGTTTCAACATCACACCTCAGTGGTGTGTAGCGTCTGATTTTAAAGTTGTCTTGTGGTCGTAGCTTAGTCTCTTGTAAGCATACCACTAAGGGGTGATGCTTACTGAGCAAAAGTTCCAATTCTGGTCGATGCGCTCTTAATCCTCGTATGTTCCATTGTAGGATAGCCATTGGAACTATGGGATATAAGATGTAAAGGTAGTCTACATTAAGACGACTTCATGGGTGGCCGAATCAATTTGCCCTTTTTCTTTGGTGTAGGGCTAGTTTCGGCAGGTTTATCCTGCCTCTTCTTTGCTGCAGATGTAGCAGCGTGGTCAGCTGTTTCATGCTCCATATCCTCTATGGAAGAGGACGGTTTTCCTTCTACAACCTTCGATTCGAGGGGCTCGAAGCGATTGGAAATTCCGACCGACGTAGATGACGGTCGCCGGTCGTGGTCCTCCCCAGAAGATGACCCCGACGATGATCTCGGAGACGCTCTAGGGCTACGTTTCTTGGACTTTTCTGGAGCAGACTTTGTGCTTTCTTTCAGGAAGGCAGTTCTATCATACTGCGTCTTGAACTTGATCTCTGGTGCTTGGTATACAATGGGCAATTTCGTCCTGTTGTTAGAAGTGGATGCTTTCTCAGGCGACTTCACTGACTTGTTATTTTCAGTAGTCTGTGTTCTCGGAGTTTTAGATGTTGTTACTGATGCTCTTGGTTGCGATCTAGGCACTAGAACTTTCTCGGATATTGTTGCCCCGTTTATATCAGATGTTTGGGTACCAGCCTCCCGTTTCGGTGACGGAGTAGCCGCCACAGAGCTATAGGTACGGGAGGTGGTTGAAGAGGGCTTGAGGATACATAGAAGTTTCCGGGCTTCCGAAAAGGAAACCTTTTCCTTAACCCGGATCTCCTGAATAGCTCGCTCTTCAATATAACGGGGACATTCTCGTGAACTTGACGGATGTTCACCGCTACAATTTACGCATGCTGGAGGTGATGTACATGCATTTTCATGCATGCCGGCTCCGCAGCTGACACATGTAGGTGCGCCTTTACAGAATGCACTAGTGTGACCGAACCGCTGACATTGGTAGCATCTCAGAGGGTTAGGTATGTATGGTCTAACCTCAATCACTTCATATCCTGCCCTGATTCTTTGAGGGAGATCTACCCGATCAAAGGTCAGGAACAGGGTACGAGTGGGAACCATATCCCCTCGTTCTCTCCTTTGGACACGATATACTGCAGTTACGCCTTGTTCCTGGAGGTTCTCCTGAATATCCTCGTTGGACATTCCATCCAACGCGCTAGTGTTTACAACACCGCGCGAGGAATTCAGGGTCCTATGCATCTCCACTTTGACTGGATAACTGCCCAGCATGTTGGCTTTCAGTATCTTTGCTGCCTGGGATGCTGTAGTTGCTTCCACCAGCAGCGTGCCATTTCTAGATTTTGTACATGATTTAACAGCACCAGCTATTTTGTCAAGACCTTTCTGTATAATAAACGGATTAACCGTAGAAAAAGTTCTACCTTCCTCCGTTCGTTTAATAACTAAGTAGCGAGGACCACACTCAACTACTTGCTTAACACTGTTTTCAACTAAATCCTTTCCACGTTTATTTGTTTCTTGGGGGGTGTATGTTAACCATAATATTAGGTCTAAATTTCATCCCCCAGTGCTCCCCACCCACCACGGAGTCCAACAAGGGGTCACCCCACTGGGATGACAGGGCTACACAGGGGATATAGCGAGCTCGCCGTCCCACTCACCCTGGAGGTCGGTACAATACCTAGTCCTGGCCGATTGATTAGGGGTGGGTTAGTCCCTAACCTCCCGTTTAGGCGAAGCAGAAGCCAAAGTAGTGTATTAGAAATGCGCACCCTCCCCGAATTCAGAAAAAATAACTGTTACGAGCTCAGATACGCATCCCTCAACTACCAGGACAAACCTTTCCACCGACACGGGTCTCCACGCACGGCCTACACGTGGGTGGGCCTGTTGACCACCTCCCTCAACCACGAAGAGGAGCCCACTCGAGGGAGACTGTTGGCTCGGGACCCCGGGTTCGCCAAACCCGTACCTACCGAAGTAGGCCCCTGGGGGGACACAGGATCTGTTTTCTGATACCCAAATCCGAGGTAAATTAGCTTTCATTAATTCAAATTTTATATTTTTGATAGATACCACAAACGGCTTTGAAGAAAGTGGCAAGACACTGGATAAGTCGATTGAGCTAGTGAGGATTGCGGAAGAGAGGATACAAAATGTAAAAGATGATATTGGGGACAAAATCAGACAGAAACTAAAATTTGTGTTGGACAAAACTAAAGGATACCTAAGAGTTTGTCAGGTTTTCTCAGCGGAGAATCAGAAGCCGTTTTTTAAACTGCAATTCTTAAAGTTGTCTAAGGTGGTCTGAAGACGGCGCTCTAAAATGGAGTGTGTTGAGATGTACAGTAGGCGGAAAAGTCATCTACAAATAGGCATGACAAATACCCCGGAGATACACATTTCGAGAGGGAATTAATCGCAATTGCAAACAACATAACACTTAGTACAGATCACAGTGGTGCACCGCTCTCTTGAACAAAAAGGTTCGAAAAAACCGAGCCAAACCTTACTCGGAATACGCGGTCTTTCAAAAATTCCTGAAGGAAGAGTGGTAGGCGTCCACGTATATTCCAGGTGTGCAGAGTACGTAGCAACCCTCCCCGCCAACAAGTGTCATAAGCCTTTTCGAGGTCAAAAAATATTCCAACTCTTAGACAGTTTTTAAAGAAATCCGTTCATTATCTGTGTCGACATGGACACAAGGTGATCCACTGTTGAACGGCGTCGTCGAAAACCGCACTTGATGTTATTCAGTAGGTTTTGCGTTTCCAGCCACCATACCAAGCACCCATTTATTGGGCGCTCCATGAACTTGCAAACGCAACTGGTGAGAGAAAATGGGACGGTAGCTAGAAGGGAGCTGACTGTCCTTGCCAGCGTTTAAGATAGGAATAATGGTTGGCTTCTTGCCACTTGTCAGGAAACGTGGCATCAACCCAAACACGGTTATAGACCTCAAGCAGGAATGCCTTACCTTCAGGTGAGAGATATTGTAATATTTGAATGTGGATTCCGTCCGTTCCTGATGCTGTCAGTCGCGATGATGAATGAGCGTATTCTAACACTGCCAATGTGAAGAGGCGGTTATAATTTTCAATGTTTCTCGAACTAAACACGAAATTTTGAGATTCTACCTGAGTCTTAATTGAGATAAACTCAGGAGCATAATTGCTTGAGCTAGACACCTGAGCGAAAGCACAGCCGAAGGTGCTAGCCACAACAAACGTACCAACAACTCCTGTAGTTGTTTTCAGACCAGCGATTGGTAAGTGGGTTGATTTTCAAGCCATCCGTCGTAACCTATCCCATACAACAGATGAGGGTGTACAAGTCACATGATTGATTGATTGATTGATGATGAGTATAAGGGCGCTCAACTACAAAGGTCATCAGCGCCCTTTTTAGAGGAAACTGGTCATGGCAAAAGCCAGAATAAATTATTCTAAAACACCATAAATGTGTTAAAAAAAGACAAAAAATACATACACGTTGGAAAAAAAAATGTCATCCAAAAACCATAAATTCTATTTGCTAAATCCTAAAATCTAATCTCGAAAAGAACCTAAAAACCTTCTTCACTACTGCGTTATCGTCCGCTAATATTTCTGCAAAGCTGACCGGCAGCTGCAGAGACGTCCTAAGGTCTGCTAGGTGAAAACACTCTAGCAGCACGTGTCGTACACACAACGCTTCATTACAAAACGGACATAGTGGAGAAGGCTCCTTTTTAAAAAGAAAACTATGAGTAAAAATGCAGTGTCCAATTCGTAACCGAGCCAAACTCACCTCCTCGCGACGAGATGACCGACAGGAGGTAACCCAGGGAATAGGAAGTTCTTTGACAGATCTAAGTTTATTATTGCGGAGAGCAGACCACTCTTCCTGCCAGCAGGTTTGCACAGCTCTCCGCAATTCGGCCCTAAAGTCTTCCGATGTCACAGATGGTATTCGAACCCTGGGCTTCATGATAGCCGTCTTGGCTGCTGAATCCGCCATTTCATTCCCCCGCAAGCCTACGTGACCAGGAATCCATGCACACACCACGTTAACACCAGAAGCGTGTAAAACGTGGAGGGCATCCTGTATACGCTGCACAATAGGGTGGTAGCTGTACAGCTGCCGTAGGCTTTGAAGTGCACTGAGGGAATCACTCAGGATTAAGCAGTCCCCCAACTTTCGTCGGCGTACGTGTAAAATGGCCCGGTATATTGCATAAAGCTCTGCAGTAAAAATGGAAGTGCTAGTGTGGAATCCGAATGTATAGGGTTCGGTTCCACACACGAAAGCACAACCAACGCCATTTGAGTTCTTGGAGCCATCAGTATAAATTACAAAATGGTCCTCATATCGCGATAAAAATTCTAAAAAACATGTGCGGATACTAGACATAGACATGGTAGATTTATCATATTTAGTCATGCCCAGATCAACCGGGGACGGTGTGAGTGAGTGAGTGAGTGATGATGGGGACGCTCTGCACAACCAAGGAGGGTATGTCCTCTCCCCCCTAGGATACATTTTGGGCATGTCAGTATCAAGATGTCTAAGGAGCTCCCGGAATCGAAAACCAGGTGGCTTTGATTTAATAGTAGTGTTCCTATAACGCACGTCCATGAAGGTATTAAAGAACGGCGTAAACGATGGATGTGTGGGCATGCAATTAAGTCCACAGCCATAATTGGCTAATAACATGTTGCGCCTGTACTGCAGAGGAGGTTCTGCAGACTCAGCATACAGGCTTATAACTCGGCTCGTTGGAAATGCCCCAACAGCTATACGTATGCCACAGTTATGGACTGTGTCTAATCTCTTCAGCACAGATGGTCGTGCTGAGCCATAAACGATACTACCATAGTCTAATTTGGAACGGATGAGTGCCCGATAAAGTCGCAATAACACTGCACGATCCGCTCCCCACGATTTTCCACTTAGTACCCGCAAGATATTCAAAGATCGATCACATCGTGCCTTCAGTTGTGAAATATGCGACGACCAACTAAGTTTTCTATCAAATATCAATCCAAGGAATCTCGTCTCATCTGCAAAAGGTAGTAGATCAGCGCCTAGCCGGAGCCTTGGAGTTTACACAGATGGTTTTCTGAGCGGAAAATCGGAAGCCGTTTTTTAAACTCCAACTCTTAAGGTTGTCCAAGGTGGTCTGAAGACGGCGCTCTAAAAACGGAGTGCGCTGAGATGTACAGTAGACGGCAAAGTCGTCCACAAATAGGCATGACGAGACACCTGGAGGTACACATTTCAAGATAGAATTAATCGCAATAGCAAACAACGTAACACTTAATACCGATCCCTGTGGTACACCGTTCTCTTGAACAAAAAGGTTCGAAAAAACCGAGCCAACCCTTACTCGGAATACGCGGTCTTTCAGGAATTCCTGAAGGAAGAGAGGTAGGCGTCCACGTATATTCCAGGTGTGCAGAGTACGTAGCAACCCTGCCCGCCAACACGTATCATAAGCCTTTTCGAGGTCAAAAAATATTCCGACTGTTTGACAGTTCTTAAGAAATCCGTTCATAATCTGTGTCGACATGGACACAAGATGATCCACTGTTGAACGGCGTCGTCGGAAACCGCACTGGATGTTATTCAGTAGGTTGTGCGTTTCCAGCCACCATACCAACCGCCCATTTATCATGCGTTCCATCACCTTGCATACGCAACTGGTGAGGGAAATAGGGCGGTAGCTAGAAGGGAGGTGACGGTCCTTGCCAGCTTTTAAGATAGGTATAATGGTAGCTTCTCGCCACTTTTCAGGAAACGTGGCATCAACCCAAACACGGTTATAGACCTCGAGCAGGAATGCCTTACCTTCAGGTGAGAGATGTAACATTTGAACGTGGATTCCATCCGGTCCTGGTGCTGTCAGTTGCGACGACGAAAGAGCGTGTTCTAGCTCTGCCAAGATGAAGAGGCGGTTATAGTCTTCAAGGTTTCTGGAACTAAACACGAAACCTTGAGATTCTACCTGAGTCTTAATTGAGATAAACTCAGGAGCATAATTGCATGAGCTAGACACATGAGCGAAAGCACAGCCGAAGGTGTTAGCCACAACAAACGGATCAACAACAACTCCTGCAGTTGTTTTCAGACCAGCGATTGGCAGGTGGGTTGATTTTCCGGCCACGCGCCTTAATTTATCCCATACAACAGATGAGGGTGTACATCTGTTAAAAGATGATACAAATTTGTTCCATGAGGTCTTTTTGCTATCCTTAATTATTTGCCTAGATTTTGCACGCGCTTTCTTATACTCAATTAGATTACTTAGCGTAGGGTGTCGTTGGAATATCCTTAGAGCACGTCTACGAGCACGAATAGCATTCCGGCAGTCGTTGGTCCACCATGGGACAGGAAATCGACCGAGTTGGGTAGCCGAACGTGGAATAGACTGTTCTGCAGCGGAAAGAATTTTCTCTGTGAGATGATCGACTAAATCATTCACAGAATCGTGCTCGTTGTATTCAAAGACAGCCAACTGGGTGTAAAGATACCAGTTGGCACGATCAAAGCGCCATCTAGGGATACGTGAGGGAAACACATCTTGTGCTAAGAGACTAAGAGTGATGAGTGATGATGAGTATAAGGGCGCTCAACTACAGAGGTCATCAGCGCCCTTTTTAAATGAAACTGGTCATGGCAAAAGCCAGATATAAATCATTCTAAAACAGTATATGTTAAAAAAGACAAAAAATACATACGCCTTGAAAAAATAAATAAATAAATAAAATAAAAATGTCGTCCAAAAACCATAAATTCTATTTGCTAAATCCTAAAATCTAATCTCGAAAAGAATCTAAAAACCTTCTCCACTACTGCGTGATCGTCCGCTAGAATTTCTGCAAAGCTGACCGGCAGCTGCAGAGACGTCCTAAGGTCTGCTAGGTGAAAACACTCTAGCAGCACGTGTCGTACAGACAACGCTTCATTACAAAACGGACATAGTGGAGAAGGCTCCTTTTTAAAAAGAAAACTATGAGTAAAAATGCAGTGTCCAATTCGTAATCGAGCCAAACTCACCTCCTCGCGACGAGATGACCGACAGGAGGTAACCCAGGGAATAGGAAGTTCTTTGACAGATCTAAGTTTATTATTGTGGAGAGCAGACCACTCTTCCTGCCAGCAGGTTTGCACAGCTCTCCGCAATTCGGCCCTAAAGTCTTCCGATGTCACAGATGGTATTCGAACCCTGGGCTTCATGATAGCCGTCTTGGCTGCTGAATCCGCCATTTCATTCCCCCGCAAGCCTACGTGACCAGGAATCCATGCACACACCACGTTAACACCAGAAGCGTGTAAAACGTGGAGGGCATCCTGTATACGCTGCACAATAGGGTGGTAGCTGTACAGCTGCCGTAGGCTTTGAAGTGCACTGAGGGAATCACTCAGGATTAAGCAGTCCCCCAACTTTCGTCGGCGTACGTGTAAAATGGCCCGGTATATTGCATAAAGCTCTGCAGTAAAAATGGAAGTGCTAGTGTGGAATCCGAATGTATAGGGTTCGGTTCCACACACGAAAGCACAACCAACGCCATTTGAGTTCTTGGAGCCATCAGTATAAATTACAAAATGGTCCTCATATCGCGATAAAAATTCTAAAAAACATGTGCGGATACTAGACATAGACATGGTAGATTTATCATATTTAGTCATGCCCAGATCAACCGGGGACGCTCTGCACAACCAAGGAGGGTATGTCCTCTCCCCCCTAGGATACATCTTGGGCATGTCAGTATCAAGATGTCTAAGGAGCTCCCGGAAACGAAAACCAGGTGGCTTTGGTTTAATAGTAGTGTTCCTATAACGCACGTCCATGAAGGTATTAAAGAACGGCGTAAACGATGGATGTGTGGGCATGCAATTAAGTCCACAGCCATAATTGGCTAATAACATGTTGCGCCTGTACTGCAGAGGAGGTTCTGCAGACTCAGCATACAGGCTTATAACTCGGCTCGTTGGAAATGCCCCAACAGCTATACGTATGCCACAGTTATGGACTGTGTCTAATCTCTTCAGCACAGATGGTCGTGCTGAGCCATAAACGATACTACCATAGTCTAATTTGGAACGGATGAGTGCCCGATAAAGTCGCAATAACACTGCACGATCCGCTCCCCACGATTTTCCACTTAGTACCCGCAAGATATTCAAAGATCGGTCACATCGTGCCTTCAGTTGTGCTATATGCGACGACCAACTAAGTTTTCTATCAAATATCAATCCAAGGAACCTCGTCTCATCTGCAAAAGGTAGTAGATCAGCGCCTAGCCGGAGCCTTGGACGTAGTCGACTCTGCTGACGCCAGAAGTTTACACAGATGGTTTTCTCAGCGGAAAATCGGAAGCCGTTTTTTAAACTCCAACTCTTAAGGTTGTCCAAGGTGGTCTGAAGACGGCGCTCTAAAAACGGAGTGCGCTGAGATGTACAGTAGACGGCAAAGTCGTCTACAAATAGGCATGACGAGACACCTGGAGGTACACATTTCGAGATAGAATTAATCGCAATAGCAAACAACGTAACACTTAGTACCGATCCCTGTGGTACACCGTTCTCTTGAACAAAAAGGTTCGAAAAAACCGAGCCAACCCTTACTCGGAATACGCGGTCTTTCAGGAATTCCTGAAGGAAGAGTGGTAGGCGTCCACGTATATTCCAGGTGTGCAGAGTACGTAGCAACCCTGCCCGCCAACACGTATCATAAGCCTTTTCGAGGTCAAAAAATATTCCGACTGTTTGACAGTTCTTAAGAAATCCGTTCATAATCTGTGTCGACATGGACACAAGATGATCCACTGTTGAACGGCGTCGTCGGAAACCGCACTGGATGTTATTCAGTAGGTTGTGCGTTTCCAGCCACCATACCAACCGCCCATTTATCATGCGTTCCATCACCTTGCATACGCAACTGGTGAGGGAAATAGGGCGGTAGCTAGAAGGGAGGTGACGGTCCTTGCCAGCTTTCAAGATAGGTATAATGGTAGCTTCTCGCCACTTTTCAGGAAACGTGGCATCAACCCAAACACGGTTATAGACCTCGAGCAGGAATGCCTTACCTTCAGGTGAGAGATGTTGTAACATTTGAACGTGGATTCCGTCCGGTCCTGGTGCTGTCAGTCGCGATGACGAAAGAGCGTGTTCTAGCTCTGCCAAGATGAAGAGGCGGTTATAGTCTTCAAGGTTTCTGGAACTAAACACGAAACCTTGAGATTCTACCTGAGTCTTAATTGAGATAAACTCAGGAGCATAATTGCATGAGCTAGACACCTGAGCGAAAGCACAGCCGAAGGTGTTAGCCACAACAAACGGATCAACAACAACTCCTGCAGTTGTTTTCAGACCAGCGATTGGCAGGTGGGTTGATTTTCCGGCCACGCGCCTTAATTTATCCCATACAACAGATGAGGGTGTACATCTGTTAAAAGATGATACAAATTTGTTCCATGAGGTCTTTTTGCTATCCTTAATTATTTGCCTAGATTTTGCACGCGCTTTCTTATACTCAATTAGATTACTTAGCGTAGGGTGTCGTTGGAATACCCTTAGAGCACGTCTACGAGCACGAATAGCATTCCGGCAGTCGTTGGTCCACCATGGGACAGGAAATCGACCGGGTTGGGTAGCCGAACGTGGAATAGACTGTTCTGCAGCGGAAAGAATTTTCTCTGTGAGATGATCGACTAAATCATTCACAGAATCGTGCTCGTTGTATTCAAAGACAGCCAACTGGGTGTAAAGATTCCAGTTGGCACGATCAAAGCGCCATCTAGGGATACGTGAGGGAGACACATCTTGTGCTAAGAGACTAAGAAGACATGGAAAGTGGTCGCTGGAATGTAAATCAGAGATGACATTCCACTGTAATGAAACAGCTAACTGGGATGAACACACTGCCAAATCGATGTGCGAATAGGTGTTAAACGCGTCTGAGAGGAATGTGGGCTCTCCGGTGTTCAGGAGAACCAAGTTATTGCTCTCCAGGAATTTTGCAATGAGGTTGCCTCTCGAACATGCCCGATTTGAGCCCCAAAGTGGGTGATGGGCATTAAAGTCTCCAACTATTAGAAATGGTGTTGAAAGTTGGGAAACCAGATCTTCAAGGTCAACTAACGAGAGGTCATCTGATGGCGGGAGATATACAGTGCAAATGCAAAATTCTATTGATGGCAGCTTAATCCTTACAGCTACAGATTGTAAATCAGACTGTAGCTGTAACGGATCTACAAATATGTCATCCCTGAGGAGCATCATAGTACCCCCGTGTGCAGGAATGCCCTCTTCTGTTTCAACATCACACCTCAGTGGTGTGTAGCGTCTGATTTTAAAGTTGTCTTGTGGTCGTAGCTTAGTCTCTTGTAAGCATACCGCTAAGGGGTGATGCTTACTGAGCAAAAGTTCCAATTCTGGTCGATGCGCTCTTAATCCTCGTATGTTCCATTGTAGGATAGCCATTGGAACTATGGGATATAAGATGTAAAGGTAGTCTACATTAAGACGACTTCATGGGTGGCCGAATCAATTTGCCCTTTTTCTTTGGTGTAGGGCTAGTTTCGGCAGGTTTATCCTGCCTCTTCTTTGCTGCAGATGTAGCAGCGTGGTCAGCTGTTTCATGCTCCATATCCTCTATGGAAGAGGACGGTTTTCCTTCTACAACCTTCGATTCGAGGGGCTCGAAGCGATTGGAAATTCCGACCGACGTAGATGACGGTCGCCGGTCGTGGTCCTCCCCAGAAGATGACTCCGACGATGATCTCGGAGACGCTCTAGGGCTACGTTTCTTGGACTTTTCTGGAGCAGACTTTGTGCTTTCTTTCAGGAAGGCAGTTCTATCATACTGCGTCTTGAACTTGATCTCTGGTGCTTGGTATACAATGGGCAATTTCGTCCTGTTGTTAGAAGTGGATGCTTTCTCAGGCGACTTCACTGACTTGTTATTTTCAGTAGTCTGTGTTCTCGGAGTTTTAGATGTTGTTACTGATGCTCTTGGTTGCGATCTAGGCACTAGAACTTTCTCGGATATTGTTGCCCCGTTTATATCAGATGTTTGGGTACCAGCCTCCCGTTTCGGTGACGGAGTAGCCGCCACAGAGCTATAGGTACGGGAGGTGGTTGAAGAGGGCTTGAGAATACATAGAAGTTTCCGGGCTTCCGAAAAGGATACCTTTTCTTTAACCCGGATCTCCTGAATAGCTCGCTCTTCAATATAACGGGGGCAATCTCGTGAACTTGATGGATGTTCACCGCTACAATTTACGCATTCCGGAGGTGATGTACATGCATTTTCATGCATGCCGGCTCCACAGCTGACACATGTAGGTGCGCCTTTACAGAATGCACTAGTGTGACCGAACCGCTGACATTGGTAGCATCTCAGAGGGTTAGGTATGTATGGTCTAACCTCAATCACTTCATATCCTGCCCTGATCCTTTGAGGGAGATCTACCCGATCAAAGGTCAGGAACAGGGTACGAGTAGGAACCATATCCCCTCGTTCTCTCCTTTGGACACGATAGACTGCAGTTACGCCTTGTTCCTGGAGGTTCTCCTGAATATCCTCGTTGGACATTCCATCCAACGCGCTAGTGTTTACAACACCGCGCGAGGAATTCAGGGTCCTATGCATCTCCACTTTGACTGGATAACTGCCCAGCATGTTGGCTTTCAGTATCTTTGCTGCCTGGGATGCTGTAGTTGCTTCCACCAGCAGCGTGCCATTTCTAGATTTTGTACATGATTTAACTGCACCAGCTATATTGTCAAGACCTTTCTGTATAATAAACGGATTAACCGTAGAAAACGTTCTACCTTCCTCCGTTCGTTTAATAACTAAGTAGCGAGGACCACACTCAACTACTTGTTTAACACTGTTTTCAAACAGATCCTTTCCACGTTTATTGTGTTTTGGGGGGTGTTGTTTAGCCATAAATGTTGGTCTAAATTTCATCCCCCAGTGCTCCCCACCCACCACGGAGTCCAACAAGGGGTCATCCCACTGGGATGACAGGGCTACACAGGGGATATAGCGAGCTCGCCGTCCCACTCACCCTGGAGGTCGGTACAATACCTAGTCCTGGCCGATTGATTAGGGGTGGGTTAGTCCCTAACCTCCCGTTTAGGCGAAGCAGAAGCCAAAGTAGTGTATTAGAAATGCGCACCCTCCCCGAATTCAGAAAAAATAACTGTTACGAGCTCAGATACGCATCCCTCAACTACCAGGACAAACCTTTCCACCGACACGGGTCTCCACGCACGGCCTACACGTGGGTGGGCCTGTTGACCGTCTCCCTCAACCACGAAGAGGAGCCCACACGAGGGAGACTGTTGGCTCGGGACCCCGGGTTCGCCAAACCCGTACCTACCGAAGTAGGCCCCTGGGGGGAAGAGACTAAGAAGCCATGGAAAGTGGTCGCTGGAATGTACATCAGAGATGACATTCCACTGTAATGAAACAGCTAACTGGGATGAACACACTGCCAAATCGATGTGCGAATAGGTGTTAAACGCGTCTGAGAGGAATGTGGGCTCTTCGGTGTTCAGGAGAACCAAGTTATTGCTCTCCAGGAATTTTGCAATGAGGTTGCCTCTCGAACATGCCCGATTTGAGCCCCAAAGTGGGTGATGGGCATTAAAGTCTCCAACTATTAGAAATGGTGTTGAAAGTTGGGAAACCAGATCTTCAAGGTCAACTAACGAGAAGTCATCTGATGGCGGGAGATATACAGTGCAAATGCAAAATTCTATTGATGGCAGCTTAATCCTTACAGCTACAGATTGTAAATCATACTGTAGCTGTAACGGATCTACAAATATGTCATCCCTGAGGATGATGAGTGAGTGATGATGAGTATAAGGGCGCTCAACTACAGAGGTCATCAGCGCCCTTTTTAAAAGAAAATGGTCATGGCAAAAGCCAGATATAAATCATTCTAAAACAGTATAACTATGTTAAAAAAAAACAACAAATATATACGCGTTGAAAAAAAAGAATAGAAAAAAAAAGCATCCAAAAACCATAAATTCTATTTGCTAAATCCTAAAATCTAATCTCGAAAAGAACCTAAAAACCTTCTTCACTACTGCGCTATCGTCCGCTAGAATTTCTGCAAAGCTGACCGGCAGCTGCAGAGACGTCCTAAGGTCTGCTAGGTGAAAACACTCTAGCAGCACGTGTCGTACAGACAACGCTTCATTACAAAACGGACATAGTGGAGAAGGCTCCTTTTTAAAAAGAAAACTATGAGTAAAAATGCAGTGCCCAATTCGTAACCGAGCCAAACTCACCTCCTCGCGACGAGATGACCGACAGGAGGTAACCCAGGGAATCGGAAGTTCTTTGACAGATCTAAGTTTATTATTGCGGAGAGCATACCACTCTTCCTGCCAGCAGGTTTGCACAGCTCTCCGCAATTCGGCCCTAAAGTCTTCCGATGTCACAGATGGTATTCGAACCCTGGGCTTCATGATAGCCGTCTTGGCTGCTGAATCCGCCATTTCATTCCCCCGCAAGCCTACGTGACCAGGGATCCATGCACACACCACGTTAACGCCAGAAGCGTGTAAAACGTGGAGGGCATCCTGTATACGCTGCACAATAGGGTGGTAGCTGTACAGCTGCCGTAGGCTTTGAAGAGCACTGAGGGAATCACTCAGGATTAAGCAGTCCCCCAACTTTCGTCGGCGTACGTGTAAAATGGCCCGGTATATTGCATAAAGCTCTGCAGTAAAAATGGAAGTGCTAGTGTGGAATCCGAATGTATAGGGTTCGGTTCCACACACGTAAGCACAACCAACGCCATTTGAGTTCTTGGAGCCATCAGTATAAATTACAAAATGGTCCTGATATCGCGATAAAAATTCTAAAAAACATGTGCGGATACTAGACATAGACATGGTAGATTTATCATATTTAGTCATGCCCAGATCAACCGGGGACGCTCTGCACAACCAAGGAGGGTAAGTCCTCTCCCCCCTAGGATACATCTTTGGCATGTCAGTATCAAGATGTCTAAGGAGCTCCCGGAAACGAAAACCAGGTGGCTTTGGTTTAATGGTAGTGTTCCTATAACGCACGTCCATGAAGGTATTAAAGAACGGCGTAAACGATGGATGTGTGGGCATGCAATTAAGTCCACAGCCATAATTGGCTAATAACATGTTGCGCCTGTACTGCAGAGGAGGTTCTGCAGACTCAGCATACAGGCTTATAACTCGGCTCGTTGGAAATGCCCCAACAGCTATACGTATGCCACAGTTATGGACTGTGTCTAATCTCTTCAGCACAGATGGTCGTGCTGAGCCATAAACGATACTACCATAGTCTAATTTGGAACGGATGAGTGCCCGATAAAGTCGCAATAACACTGCACGATCCGCTCCCCACGATTTTCCACTTAGTACCCGCAAGATATTCAAAGATCGGTCACATCGTGCTTTCAGTTGTGCTATATGCGACGACCAACTAAGTTTTCTATCAAATATCAATCCAAGGAACCTCGCCTCATCTGCAAAAGGTAGTAGATCAGCGCCTAGCCGCAGCCTTGGAGGTAGTCGACTCTGCTGACGCCAGAAGTTTACACAGATGGTTTTCTCAGCGGAAAAACGGAAGCCGTTTTTTAAACTCCAACTCTTAAGGTTGTCCAAGGTGGTCTGAAGACGGCGCTCTAAAAACGGAGTGCGCTGAGATGTACAGTAGACGGCAAAGTCGTCTACAAATAGGCATGACGAGACACCTGGAGGTACACATTTCGAGATAGAATTAATCGCAATAGCAAACAACGTAACACTTAGTACCGACCCCTGTGGTACACCGTTCTCCTGAACAAAAAGGTTCGAAAAAACCGAGCCAACCCTTACTCGGAATACGCGGTCTTTCAGGAATTCCTGAAGGAAGAGTGGTAGGCGTCCACGTATATTCCAGGTGTGCAGAGTACGTAGCAACCCTGCCCGCCAACACGTATCATAAGCCTTTTCGAGGTCAAAAAATATTCCGACTGTTTGAAAGTTCTTAAGAAATCCGTTCATAATCTGTGTCGACATGGACACAAGATGATCCACTGTTGAACGGCGTCGTCGGAAACCGCACTGGATGTTATTCAGTAGGTTGTGCGTTTCCAGCCACCATACCAACCGCCCATTTATCATGCGTTCCATCACCTTGCATACGCAACTGGTGAGGGAAATAGGGCGGTAGCTAGAAGGGAGGTGACGGTCCTTGCCAGCTTTCAAGATAGGTATAATGGTAGCTTCTCGCCACTTTTCAGGAAACGTGGCATCAACCCAAACACGGTTATACACCTCGAGCAGGAATGCCTTACCTTCAGGTGAGAGATGTTGTAACATTTGAACGTGGATTCCGTCCGGTCCTGGTGCTGTCAGTCGTGATGACGAAAGAGCGTGTTCTAGCTCTGCCAAGATGAAGAGGCGGTTATAGTCTTCAAGGTTTCTGGAACTAAACACGAAACCTTGAGATTCTACCTGAGTCTTAATTGAGATAAACTCAGGAGCATAATTGCATGAGCTAGACACCTGAGCGAAAGCACAGCCGAAGGTGTTAGCCACAACAAACGGATCAACAACAACTCCTGCAGCTGTTTTCAGACCAGCGATTGGCAAGTGGGTTGATTTTCCGGCCACGCGCCTTAATTTATCCCATACAACAGATGAGGGTGTACATCTGTTAAAAGATGATACAAATTTGTTCCATGAGGTCTTTTTGCTATCCTTAATTATTTGCCTAGATTTTGCGCGCGCTTTCTTGTACTCAATTAGATTACTTAGCGTAGGGTGTCGTTGGAAAACCCTTAGAGCACGTCTACGAGCACGAATAGCATTCCGGCAGTCGTTGGTCCACCATGGGACAGGAAATCGACCAGGTTGGGTAGCCGAACGTGGAATAGACTGTTCTGCAGCGGAAAGAATTTTCTCTGTGAGATGATCAACTAAATCATTCACAGAATCGTGCTCGTTGTATTCAAAGACAGCCAACTGGGTGTAAAGATTCCAGTTGGCACGATCAAAGCGCCATCTAGGGATACGTGAGGGAGACACATCTTGTGAGAGGATGATGATGATGATAATGATGAGTATAGGGCGCTCAACTACAGAGGTCATCAGCGCCCTTTTTAAATGAAACTGGTCATGGCAAAAGCCAGATATAAATTATTCTAAAAACAGTATATGTTAAAAAAGACAAAAAATACATACGCCTTGAAAAAAAAAAAAAAAAAAAATAAATAAATAAATAAAATAAAAATGTCATCCAAAAACCATAAATTCTATTTGCTAAATCCTAAAATCTAATCTCGAAAAGAATCTAAAAACCTTCTCTACTACTGCGTGAGCGTCCGCTAGCATTTCTGCAAAGCTGACCGGCAGCTGCAGAGTGAGTGATGATGAGTATAAGGGCGCTCAACTACAGAGGTCATCAGCGCCCTTTTTAAATGAAACTGGTCATGGCAAAAGCCAGATATAAATTATTCTAAAAAACAGTATATGTTAAAAAAGACAAAAAATACATACGCCTTGAAAAAAAAAAAAAAAAAAAAAAAAAATAAAAAAAAAAATAAATAAATAAAATAAAAATGTCATCCAAAAACCATAAATTCTATTTGCTAAATCCTAAAATCTAATCTCGAAAAGAATCTAAAAACCTTCTCCACTACTGCGTGATCGTCCGCTAGAATTTCTGCAAAGCTGACCGGCAGCTGCAGAGACGTCCTAAGGTCTGCTAGGTGAAAACACTCTAGCAGCAAGTGTCGTACAGACAACGCTTCATTACAAAACGGACATAGTGGAGAAGGCTCCTTTTTAAAAAGAAAACTATGAGTAAAAATGCAGTGCCCAATTCGTAACCGAGCCAAACTCACCTCCTCGCGACGAGATGACCGACAGGAGGTAACCCAGGGAATCGGAAGTTCTTTGACAGATCTAAGTTTATTATTGTGGAGAGCATACCACTCTTCCTGCCAGCAGGTTTGCACAGCTCTCCGCAATTCGGCCCTAAAGTCTTCCGATGTCACAGATGGTATTTTAACCCTGGGCTTCATGATAGCCGTTTTGGCTGCTGAATCCGCCATTTCATTCCCCCGCAAGCCTACGTGACCAGGGATCCATGCACACACCACGTTAACGCCAGAAGCGTGTAAAACGTGGAGGGCATCCTGTATACGCTGCACAATAGGGTGGTAGTTGTACAGCTGCCGTAGGCTTTGAAGTGCACTGAGGGAAACACTCAGGATTAAGCAGTCCCCCAACCTTCGTCGGCGTACGTGTAAAATGGCCCGGTATATTGCATAAAGCTCTGCAGTAAAAATGGAAGTGCTAGTGTGAAAGCCGAATGTATAGGGTTCGGTTCCACACACGTAAGCACAACCAACGCCATTTGAGTTCTTGGAGCCATCAGTATAAATTACGAAATGGTCCTCATATCGCGATAAAAATTCTAAAAAACATGTGCGGTTACTAGACATAGACATGGTAGATTTATCATATTTAGTCATGCCCAGATCAACCGGGGACGCTCTGCACAACCAAGGAGGGTATGTCCTCTCCCCGCTAGGATACATCTTGGGCATGTCAGTATCAAGATGTCTAAGGAGCTCCCGGAAACGAAAACCAGGTGGCTTTGGTTTCATAGTAGTGTTCCTATAACGCACGTCCATGAAGGTATTAAAGAACGGCGTAAACGATGGATGTGTGGGCATGCAATTAAGTCCACAGCCATAATTGGCTAATAACATGTTGCGCCTGTACTGCAGAGGAGGTTCTGCAGACTCAGCATACAGGCTTATAACTTGGCTCGTTGGAAATGCCCCAACAGCTATACGTATGCCACAGTTATGGACTGTGTCTAATCTCTTCAGCACAGATGGCCGTGCTGAGCCATAAACGATACTACCATAGTCTATTTTGGAACGGATGAGTGCCCGATAAAGTCGCAATAACACTGCACGATCCGCTCCCCACGATTTTCCACTTAGTACCCGCAAGATATTCAAAGATCGGTCACGTCGTGCTTTCAGTTGTGTTATATGCGACGACCAACTAAGTTTTCTATCAAATATCAATCCAAGGAACCTCGCCTCATCTGCAAAAGGTAGTAGATCAGCGCCTATCTGGAGCCTTGGAGGTAGTCGACTCTGCTGACGCCAGAAGTTTACACAGATGGTTTTCTCAGCGGAAAATCGGAAGCCGTTTTTTAAACTCCAACCCTTAAGGTTGTCCAAGGTGGTCTGAAGACGGCGCTCTAAAAACGGAGTGCGCTGAGATGTACAGTACACGGCAAAGTCGTCTACAAATAGGCATGACGAGACACCTGGAGGTACACATTTCGAGATAGAATTAATCGCAATAGCAAACAACGTAACACTTAGTACCGATCCCTGTGGTACACCGTTCTGTTGAACAAAAAGGTTCGAAAACACCGAGCCAACCCTTACTCGGAATACGCGGTGTTTCAGGAATTCCTGAAGGAAGAGTGGTAGGCGTCCACGTATATTCCAGGTGTGCAGAGTACGTAGCAACCCTGCCCGCCAACATCTATCATAAACCTTTTCGAGGTCAAAAAATATTCCGACTGTTTGATAGTTCTTAAGAAATCCGTTCATAATCTGTGTCGACATGGACACAAGATGATCCACTGTTGAACGGCGTCGTCGGAAACCGCACTGGATGTTATTCAGTAGGTTGTGCGTTTCCAGCCACCATACGAACCGCCCATTTATCATGCGTTCCATCACCTTGCATACGCAACTGGTGAGGGAAATAGGGCGGTAGCTAGAAGGGAGGTGACGGTCCTTGCCAGCTTTCAAGATAGGTATAATGGTAGCTTCTCGCTACTTTTCAGGAAACGTGGCATCAACCCAAACACGGTTATAGACCTCGAGCAGGAATGCCTTACCTTCAGGTGAGAGATGTTGTAACATTTGAACGTGGATTCCATCCGGTCCTGGTGCTGTCAGTCGCGATGACGAAAGAGCGTGTTCTAGCTCTGCCAAGATGAAGAGGCGGTTATAGTCTTCAAGGTTTCTGGAACTAAACACCAAACCTTGAGATTCTACCTGAGTCTTAATTGAGATAAACTCAGGAGCATAATTGCATGAGCTAGACACCTGAGCGAAAGCACAGCCGAAGGTGTTAGCCACAACAAACGGATCAACAACAACTCCTGCAGTTGTTTTCAGACCAGCGATTGGCAGGTGGGTTGATTTTCCGGCCACGCGCCTTAATTTATCCCATACAACATATGAGGGTGTACATCTGTTAAAAGATGATACAAATTTGTTCCATGAGGTCTTTTTGCTATCCTTAATTATTTGCCTAGATTTTGCACGCGCTTTCTTATACTCAATTAGATTACTTAGCCTAGGGTGTCGTTGGAATACCCTTAGAGCACGTCTACGAGCACGAATAGCATTCCGGCAGTCGTTGGTCCACCATGGGACAGGAAATCGACCGAGTTGGGTAGCCGAACGTGGAATAGACTGTTCTGCAGCGGAAAGAATTTTCTCTGTGAGATGATCGACTAAATCATTCACAGAATCGTGCTCATTGTATTCAAAGACAGCCAACTGGGTGTAAAGATTCCAGTTGGCACGATTAAAGCGCCATCTAGGGATACGTGAGGGAGACACATCTTGTGCTAAGAGACTAAGAAGACATGGAAAGTGGTCGCTGGAATGTAAATCAGAGATGACATTCCCCTGTAATGAAACAACTAACTGGGATGAACACACTGCCAAATCGATGTGCGAATAGGTGTTAAACGCGTCTGAGAGGAATGTGGGCTCTCCGGTGTTCAGGAGAACCAAGTTATTGCTCTCCAGGAATTTTGCAATGAGGTTGCCTCTCGAACATGCCCGATTTGAGCCCCAAAGTGGGTGATGGGCATTAAAGTCTCCAACTATTAGAAATGGTGTTGAAAGTTGGGAAACCAGATCTTCAAGGTCAACTAACGAGAGGTCATCTGATGGCGGGAGATATACAGTGCAAATGCAAAATTCTATTGATGGCAGCTTAATCCTTACAGCTACAGATTGTAAATCAGACTGTAGCTGTAACGGATCTACAAATATGTCATCCCTGAGGAGCATCATAGTACCCCCGTGTGCAGGAATGCCCTCTTCTGTTTCAACATCACACCTCAGTGGTGTGTAGCGTCTGATTTTAAAGTTGTCTTGTGGTCGTAGCTTAGTCTCTTGTAAGCATACCACTAAGGGGTGATGCTTACTGAGCAAAAGTTCCAATTCTGGTCGATGCGCTCTTAATCCTCGTATGTTCCATTGTAGGATAGCCATTGGAACTGTGGGATATAAGATGTAAAGGTATTCTACATTAAGACGACTTCATGGGTGGCCGAATCAATTTGCCCTTTTTCTTTGGTGTAGGGCTAGTTTCGGCAGGTTTATCCTGCCTCTTCTTTGCTGCAGATGTAGCAGCGTGGTCAGCTGTTTCCTGCTCCATATCCTCTATGGAAGAGGACGGTTTTCCTTCTACAACTTTCGATTCGAGGGGCTCGAAGCGATTGGAATTTCCGACCGACGTAGATGACGGTCGCCGGTCGTGGTCCTCCCCAGAAGATGACTCCGACGATGATCTCGGAGACGCTCTAGGGCTACATTTCTTGGACTTTTCTGGAGCAGACTTTGTGCTTTCTTTCAGGAAGGCAGTTCTATCATACTGTGTCTTGACCTTGATCTCTGGTGCTTGGTATACAATGGGCAATTTCGTCCTGTGGTTAGAAGTGGATGCTTTCTCAGGCGACTTCACTGACTTGTTATTTTCAGTAGTCTGTGTTCTCGGAGTTTTAGATGTTGTTACTGATGCTCTTGGTTGCGATCTAGGCACTAGAACTTTCTCGGATATTGTTGCCCCATTTATATCAGATGTTTGGGTACCAGCCTCCCGTTTCGGTGACGGAGTAGCCGCCACAGAGCTATAGGTACGGGAGGTGGTTGAAGAGGGCTTGAGAATACATAGAAGTTTCAGGGCTTCCGAAAAGGATACCTTTTCTTTAACCCGGATCTCCTGAATAGCTCGCTCTTCAATATAACGGGGGCATTCTCGTGAACTTGATGGATGTTCACCGCTACAATTTACGCATTCCGGAGGTGATGTACATGCATTTTCATGCATGCCGGCTCCACAGCTGACACATGTAGGTGCGCCTTTACAGAATGCACTAGTGTGACCGAACCGCTGACATTGGTAGCATCTCAGAGGGTTAGGTATGTATGGTCTAACCTCAATCACTTCATATCCTGCCCTGATCCTTTGAGGGAGATCTACCCGATCAAAGGTCAGGAACAGGGTACGAGTAGGAACCATATCCCCTCGTTCTCTCCTTTGGACACGATAGACTGCAGTTACGCCTTGTTCCTGGAGGTTCTCCAGAATATCCTCGTTGGACATTCCATCCAACGCGCTAGTGTTTACAACACCGCGCGAGGAATTCAGGGTACTATGCATCTCCACTTTGACTGGATAACTGCCCAGCATGTTGGCTTTCAGTATCTTTGCTGCCTGGGATGCTGTAGTTCTTCCACCAGCAGCGTGCCATTTCTAGATTTTGTACATGATTTAACAGCACCAGCTATTTTGTCAAGACCTTTCTGTATAATAAACGGATTAACCGTAGAAAAAATTTTACCTTCCTCCGTTCGTTTAATAACTAAGTAGCGATGACCACACTCAACTACCTGTTTAACACTGTCTTCAAACAAGTCCTTTCCACGTTTATTGTTTTTTGGTGGGTGTAGGTTAACCATAAGAGTTGGTTTCAAATTCATCCCCCAGTGCTCCCCACCCACCACGGAGTCCAACAAGGGGTCATCCCACTGGGATGACAGGGCTACACAGGAGATATAGCGAGCTCGCCGTCCCACTCACCCTGGAGGTCGGTACAATACCTAGTCCTGGCCGATTGATTAGGGGTGGGTTAGTCCCTAACCTCCCGTTTAGGCGAAGCAGAAGCCAAAGTAGTGTATTAGAATTGCGCACCCTCCCCGAATTCAGAAAAAACTGTTACGAGCTCAGATACGCATCCCTCAACCACCAGGACAAACCTTTCCACCGACACGGGTCTCCACGCACGGCCTACACGTGGGTGGGCCTGTTGACCATCTCCCTCAACCACGAAGAGGAGCCCACACGAGGGAGACTGTTGGCTCGGGACCCCGGGTTCGCCAAACCCGTACCTACCGAAGTAGGCCCCTGGGGGGACACGGAGTTGAGGATCTGGTATTAATCTGTGCATGATTCATAACTACTAAATAACAAAACGCACTCCACAAGATAAATTCAGCTTGCATTCTCAACAGATATATGCAAACACAAACCAACGACCGTCGCTAAGATCCAAATATTTCTAGTTTCGATTAAAGTTATTGTCAACGTTTCCGTAAAGCTCAACAGATGTTGACAAGGTTCTCGTCAATTCCTTTCGTCTGGTGCGAAAAAGTGCTGGAGCTGTTCATTCTGACGGTGGCAGCGAAAGTCTTTTTGCTATGGCATTCCTAAACTTTATGACAATTCATATCTTTTGGAAAATGCAGGAGATAAAGAAAGGCATGCGACAAGCCATTTTTATCATGATGCTGTAACAGTACTTTTGGGTTATGTTTGAAGTATGAAAAGTTTATAAATATATAAAAACTAATTATGTAAATATATTTAATAATTTAAATATATAAAAATGTATGTGATCGTTTGATTGGCCGAAATAATAATTATATGACGTAATATGACGTAATGTGGTGACGTGTCATTGGATCGGCCAATCACAAAATTAAGTAGAAGTAACGATAGTTACCAGAAGTCAATAATCTTTAAGAGACAGATAGGTTCTTCAGTCTTGTTACATTACGATAAATCAATAATTCTAAGGAGAGTGATATGTTCTTCAGTCTTGTTTAGTTACGAGAAGTCAATAATCTTTAGGAAGAAGATATGTTCTGCAGTCTTGAATAGTGACGATAAATCAATAATCTTTGTTATAAAGAGAAAGAGATTGTTGTTGTTAACGACAAATGTGATGTATACCGCTGCAAGAACAAAAACGTTTTAAGTTGTAGTTCGAATCCGTACAAAAATAACCAAAGTTCCCGTTACAATGCTATCTGTACGCCCAAAAGAGAATAGAACGTAGGGCTTTCTCTATGTGCATTTACCATAGGAATTGTTTCATGAATACTGCAAAATCATAACCCTGACGGAAAATAACGTTAAACATGTACCCAAATGCCAACGCAACGGAAAAAATATAACAAACACTCTAAATGGTACAACGGCAATTTATTGCTTAAACGTTGAAGTGAAGAGGACATTTTAGATGATTTTCAAGTTCACACATAAAAAGTGTAGTTTGACGCTGGATAGCTCTTACAGCATACCATCGAGTATGAATGTCGTTCTGGAAGCTTTACATCCACCAGGTGAGAGGAAAGTGATTGGACTCAGCAGTCGAACATAGAATAGATTGATCAGTAGCGCAAATAATTCCTCCTATTACATGTTCATCTAGATCATTCAGAAATAACGAGAAATCGAATTGTGTCAGGTTATAAAGGAATATGAAATGCACATGATATTTGTGGTCGTGTGCATGCAGCCATGAGACGTAAATGTTGATCCATATTGAAGCAGAAGCTCTGAACATCTATACTGAAGAAAGTTACCTGCGGCAGTGAATACCTCTACTGAATATAATTGTGATGAGTATCACAACTCAAGAATTAGGAATTTTACAGACATGCTGTAACGCTCCTTGCTGGTATAAATATGGGGATTGAATAACTACAACTATGTGTTCTATGTCTGAAAACGTTGTACGTATATAACCGGAAAATTAGTGTACATTTTTATCGCTATCGACATGCCAATGACTGTTCCTTGGCTGCGAGGTTAATATCATTTATGGAGTTAGAAAAAGGGCCGTGGTAAGCTGTAATAAGGTACATACAGATCATAGCGCCCAACTTCGCTAACCGTTAAGGGAATGATTACGAGGACTGTTCAATAAAGGGTGTTCGTAATTTTTTACGGTCATAATTGTTCGCACTAAAATTCAATCTTATTACATTCTGTTAGCTTAACATGAAACAAACACGCCGTAGTAATTTAAATTGTTGGTACCTCTGGTTCCGTTCTGTGAGAACCAGGCAAGTTTAGACATGTTCAGTATCGCCTACCGCTGCAATGGAGGTAACACGCGAGGACCAATATGAACCTTGAAATTCTGCTTTCGTCTCAACAAATCTTCAGCTGAGGCTATACAGTGTTACAGGAGGCCAATGGAGAGCCTGTTCTTACCTACAGCACTGCTCGAAGGTGGTTTAAAATGTCTCAAGAGGGGAGACAATTGATTTCAAAGGAAGGTGGACCCGGTGCTCCAGTTACTGCTCTTACGGAAGAAAACATCAACACTGCTGCTGCCTTTGTGAGAGAGGGTCGACGAATTACCTTAAGATCACTTTCTGAAATACTAACCATTTCATTGAGTGCCACCCACACGTTGGTGATGGAAACATTACATATGAGACGTGTTTGTGTGCGATGGGTTCCAGGATTCCCGAACAAAAGGACATTCACATACAGGTCCACATGCAGTTAAAGTTGATGTTAGAGGAAGATCCGGAGTTTCTTTGAAACGTAATAACTGCTGGTGAAACTCGGCTACATCATTTTGATCCCTAGAGCAAACAGCAAAGCTCAGTGTGGAAATCTCCTTCATCACTAACCCCCAAAAAGCAGAAGTGGTTGCTTCTGCTGGGAAAGTTATGGTCATCCCATGGCATAGTTTATCAGCATATTGTGCCTGCACACACAGCAGTAACTGGACAATACTACAGCCTGAAAACATTGCAAGTCCACATCAGGCGTGAAAGACCACATTTCCATGAAGCAGGCTGGATGCTGCACCACGATAATGCACAGCCGCATATTGCCAATATTGTTGCTGAATAACTTGCAAAAATCAACGTGAAGTGCATCCCTCACCCTCCCTATAGTCTGGATTTAGCCCCAAGTGACACTTTTTTATTCCCTAACTTGAAGAAACGCATTCGTGGGAGGCATTATCCATCATCAGAAGCAGTGGTGAAGACTGTGGAGACGATTTTGAAGGATCTCACAAAAAATGGTTTCCAGCATTTCTTTGAAGACTGGCAGAAACGTTGGGACAAGTGAATCGCATTCAGGGGAGACTATTTTGAGAAGCACAATCAAAATTCTGAGGATTAGTAAAGGAACGTTGCCAAAAAAGTGTGATCTTTCTTTATTGAACAGCCCTCGTATTTAATGTCTTCGTTACTTTATCTCTCGCTTTTGGGCTTCTATTTACGGCCTGACTCCATAACTTTGGTACTTTTTACATCAAGGTAATAGTCGGTATTGTTGCCCCCTTTGGTATATATACGTGCATTGGAATACTAAAATCTCTAGCCACTGTTAACCTATTATAAATCCATAACCTAATTTATTTAGATTAGGGCACCTTTACATGTGCACTATTTGTTTTACACTTATACTTTGCAAAACAAGGGCCATGTGTTACAGAAGCAGCACACAAACTTCTTGAAAGAGCACTCTATGACAAACGACAAGGAGTTTCTTCTCGCTCAGAAGCAAGTGATGTGCTCCAGAGAGCCAAAAGTACATTCTTCTCAAGAGTTTTCCAACGATGCCGTAAAAGGTAATGGAAGCACAAGTAAAGAAATAAAGAAAAATAAATGGGAGGGCAACAGCAAGAGAATGGATGGGAAGGGCGTAGACAACAGAAATGAACGGAGCAATTTTCTTGTCATCTCTTCCAAAGATAAAGGGAAGCAAGAAGTAAATGCGGGAAATACCGAAACTGAATGTCAAGTATAATGGTGACCACCTAGTAAGTAGCTTGAAGAACTAAGTTTTCCATGTTTACCATTTGGGAAACGTTTCTCTTTGTTTTAATAACCAGGGAGCTTAAAGTGAACTTTATGCTTACAACCTTAGTAATCGGCTGTAGACCCTTGGGTCTCTGAATGAAAAATTGACAATAGGTTTGTTAGACAGATACTCGAAGCGCCTTTGGATGAAATGCAAAATCAATATGAGTTAATTTTTCATATGGCCATCTAAGAGAAAAAATAAGAAAAATAATGGAGGGAAAATTAAGAGGATGGGAGGAGACTAGATCTGTGGATCACTTTGTTGAAGAAATTGCAGAAGAGCTTGGTATACAGGTTTGTGCCATAACTGTAATAAGGTGTTGACGATAGCGGGAACAGGAACAGACTGTCGAAGTAGGCGGCGGAGGAAGGAAGAACGGTGGGCTCGGTAGCGAGGGCGACTGAACAGGAGGTGATTGAGGTCAGCGGATTCGCCTGGATCATCAGGACTTACAGGGGAATCAATGAGACGTAGTCGGTGTAGTTGCGCAGGGTAACATCCATGTCTAAGTCGCATTCTAATGAGAGAGGTGAGATGTCGACTTGCAATCCGGAAGCTGGAGAACCAAGGGGTCATAGATAGATGCGTCTGAACGGCGGTGCAGTGTTTGCCTTGGATGGACTGCGAACGAATCCAGGCATCATTCCAGTGGCAGTAGGCGTCACGCTGAAGAGCCGGGAAGAATTCCGTTTAGGACAGTTGGATGCCTTGAAAGGTGCCTTGGGCGAGTCTCTCTTTTGCCAGGCGATAGGTGACTTCATTGTATCGAATTCCGACATGAGCTCTGATCCAAAGGAGGTGAATTTGATGTCCGGCTATGGTAGAGTTGTTCACCAACTTTAATATCTCGTAAAGATAACAGTCTGTCGTCCAGAAAGTATTTGCAGCACAATCTACGCAGTTTGGGGAAGCCCAGAGAAATCCCATATTGCAAAGCGCCACGAACCTCCGCAGTGTAGTTGGAAGCCTCCATGGGTAGGCGGTATCGAGCCAGGGCATTAGTAGAAGGACAGATGATGATGATGATGATGATGATGATGATGATGATGATGATGAGTATAAGGGCGCTCAACTGCAGAGGTCATCAGCGCCGTTTTTAAAAGAAACTGCTCATGGCAAAAGCCAGATATAAATTCCCTTAAAATACTATAAATATGTCTATAGAATGACAAAAAACACATACGCGTTAAAAAAATAAAAACAATGGAAATGTCATCTAAAAGTTCATAAATAATATTTGCTAAATCGTAAAATCTAATCTTGAAAAGAATCTAAAAACCTTCTCCACTTCTGCGTTATCGTCCGCTAGCATTTCTGCAAAGCTGACCGGCAGCTACACAGACGTCCTAAGGTGTGCTAGGTAAAAACTCTCTAGCAGCACGTGTCGTAAAGATAACGCTTCATTGCAAAACATGATGATTAAAATTTACGGGTGCTCAACTCGATGGTCATTAGCGCCCTTTCAAAAACTGTATTTCACTTAACAATTCTTCCCTTCACTTATCTTTAACTTTCCTTTGACTCTGCTGTGGCTTTGCCTTCACTTTTCTCCAGCTCCGTTATGGCGTTGCAGTGGCTTCATTCTGACTTTACCATTTCTCTGCTCTAGCCCTGCTCTGGCTATACTCTGGTTCAGTTCTGGCTTCTCTCCCGCTTCACCATGACCTCTCAGAGACCTCTTTCTAAAATACCTCTAAATTTGCTCTAGCTTGGCTCTGACTTTGGTCTGGCTAGGTTCCGGCCGGCCTCCGGTCCCGCTCTGGCTTCGCTCAGGCTTCGCTCTGGCCTCACACTAACTTCATTCTGTACCTTTAACACTGGCTTCGATCTGCCTTCGCTCTGGCTAGACCCCGGTCACCACTCCGGTCCCGCTCTGGCTTGGCTCTGGCTCCGATCAAGTTCCGCTCTAACTATGCTCTGGCTCCACTCTGGCTTTGCTCTGGCTAGGCTCGGGTCCCCGCTACGGTCCCGCACTGGCTTGACTCTGGTTTCGCTCTGGCCTCGCTCTGGCTCTCACTCTAACATTTCTAAACTGCACTCTTGCTTGGATTTGTCTTCGTTCTGGGTTGGCCCTTGCTAGTTTCTGGCCCCGCTCCTGTTCCGCACCGGCCTCACACTCACTTCGTTCTATACCTTAACTTTGGCTTGGTTCTGTCTTGGCTCCGGCTACGCTCCGGTTTCACTCAAACCTCACTCTAACTTCACTCTAACTGGGCTCTGGCTTGATATGGCTAGGCTCCGGCCTAGCTTCGGTCCCGCTCAGGACTCGCTCTGGCCTCACTACACTTATTCATTAACCTAACCCTTGCTAGACTCTGGGTTGGCTCTAGCTTATCTCTGGCTAGGATCCGGACCGTCTCCGGTCCTGCTCTGGCTGCGCTCTGGATTTGCTCTGGCATCTCGCTAACTACATTCTGTACCATAAGACTGGCTTCCGACTACCTTCGCTCTGGCTAGACCCCGGTCACCACTCCAAGACCGTTGGCTTGGCTCTGGCTCCGCTCAAGTTCTGCTCTGTATACGCTCTGGCTCCACTCTGGCTTAGCTCTGGCTGGGCCCCCGTCCCCGCTAAGGTCCTGCACTGGCTTGGCTCTGGTTTCGCTCTGGTTTCATTCTAACATTCCTTAACTATGCCCTTGCTTAGACTTGCCTTCGTTCTGACCTGGCTTTGCTAGGTTCTGGTCCTGCTCCTGTCCTTCTCCGGCTCCTCACTAACTTCGTTCTTCAGATTAACTTTGGCTTGGTTCTGGCTTGGCTCCGGCTGAACTCTGGCTTTTCTTTTGCTTTGCACTGGCTCCACTCAGGCTGCTCTCTGACTTTGCTTTGGATTTACTCCTAATGTGGTTTAATGTACTATTTTTAACTTAGGTTAGGGTCAGATACAGATGTGAACATTGTTTGGGGGTTTGGCAATAGCTGTCTCACCACTCAGAGGCACCCATTTGAGGCATTTGATTCGGAATCCCGGGACCTCCAATTACCTTACCTACCGAAGTAGGTCCTTGGAGGTATATAAACATGTGATGGTAAAATCCAGAGATGAACTTGAAGTAGCGCATAAACAATAGCCAAAAGAAATAAAACTTCGATGTGAACTTAACTATACTTTATTTACACAAGATAAAAGTGTAATAGGTTTTATCACAGCTATGTTATGGTCCACCGGCTTGTCTGCAAAAACTCCAGAAGATGAGAGTGTAGCAACATATAACGAACGGAGAGTAAATTATTACAAAGCCGACAAACTGGGGCAGGATCTCTCTAATAAGGATGACTGTATTCAAAATTGCAACGTCCAGTACCAACCGAGGGAAAGTGATCTTCCGACAAGATGAGCTATACGAGGTTACACAGTTTTCCGGAAGTTCTTTCTTAGATCAAAGCTTAGTTTATCTGACAGCGGGCTATGCTGTGTGCCAGCACAACAGAACCGCTCTCAGCCCATCAAGCCTGAATATTCCAAGGAGACAACGATATGTTAACATCTAGCTCTGTGGTTGGAGCGTTAACTGCAGAAATTGGCATTTCATTCCCTGGCAAGCCAACGAGACCACGAATCTATTTAGACAAGGCGCAAAATTTAAGGGCTCTTAGGTATATAGTCATTGGCACCCTTTAAAGGAAAGAATGGTTAAGGCTACAGAAATATGCATGCGTGCGAAAAGGGAAACCTGGATATGCTGCAATAGCATGCTACCTTTGCAGCTCACAAAGCTTTTGAAATGCATTAAGAATATCATTCAAAATGAAATATTAATGGAAAACACTCCAGCAGCACGTGTCGTACAGATAACGCTTGATTGCAAAACAGACACAGTGGATCAGGCTCCTATTTAAAACGAAAACTGGGAGTAAAAAAGCAGTGCCCAATAGGGAACCGGGCTAAACCCACCTCGCGACGAGATGACCGATATGAAGTAACCCAGGGAATCGGAAGTTCTTTCACATATCTAAGTTTTTTTTATTGCGGAGAGCAGACCAATCTTCTTGCTAGCAGGTTTGCACAGCTCTCCGCAATACGGCCCTAAAATCTTTCGATGTCACAGATGGTACTCGAACGCTGGGCTTCATGGTAGCCATCTTGGCTACCGAATCCTTGTTTTCAGCAGCATGTGTTGTGAGACGATTTAAAATGGTTATTCAAATATGTTTAAATGTTAAAAATTATAACATGGAATTATCTGGAGGAGTATGAGAAAATCATGAATCAAAATTGTAAAAATTGAATAATGTTGATTTGTCGTCATAGCAACGACCTAGTTAAGATATAAGAACGAGATGAAGCTGTTTCTTTCTTAGGAGGGGCGCTGCAACGAAATCTACAAAGAAACTAAAATGTTGAACCCAGTCATCCGCGTGGAATCATATAGCCCACCTGCACGACCACTTCAGTGCACGAATTGTCAACAATTCACGCATAGTGCAGTAGGATGCAAGCTGGAGCCTGTGTGCACATATTGTGGTGAATCTGGTCATAAGAGACCCAACTGCAAATTGCTTGGAGTCACAGGCTGCCACCCAAAATGCTACAATTGCGGAGGTGACCACTCCTGTCGCTACGCAAAATGGCCCGTCTGGCAGGAGGCCAGAATTCAAATGCCATTAAATAAAAACGGACAACCCTCACGCTACGATGCGGCACCAAAAGTACCCATCCCATGGGCTTGCCTGAAGAAGCCTTCAAGGTTACCCGCTACCCAGGACTGCCACCATCCGTTAGAGTGCAAAACAAAATTACAAACTCGATAGCAGAGCAGAAGGAACGTTTCATAAGTGAAGGAACCTTAAAGGACCAGCATCCCACAACCTGAACGCTACTAAATAACAAGTAAGCGGCCAGGCTCTGTAAGTGCAGGTAAACCATAATGCTCCTAAGAGCAAACTGGCTACCTTCAGAAACACTACAGAGAAACCTGTAAACAACTCTGCCCTTGATAGCAACAAAATTGCTACTTGGCAAACAACAGCCCCACCAACAACCAGACAAACGGCTCAGCAGAGGCTCACACCGCCCACAAGTCAAGTCAACCACAGACAGCAACTGAGTGCTCCTATACCAGACACTCAATTTCTCACACTCATGGGCAAGATTCCTCTTCACCTGCAGGCTGACTTTGCAGTGGTCCTAGCAGATGCACTTGCGAGCAGACCAGCAAATATTCCCCCTCCAAATATTTTGACGCACACCGTATTCTTCTTTATGAGTAAATATGGCGGGCAGTAAAAATATAATTACCAACCTACTTGGCCTTAAAGCGTGTTTCTGGAACGCAAATGGCCTCAATAACCAACATAAAGAAGTCATCAACTTCCTAACCGTCAACTAGGTGCAAGTGTTCTTGGTGCAGGAAACACATCTCTCCAATCACCAAAAAGCAACTATCCCTGGGATGATATGTCAGAGGAGTGACAGAGCTGACGGATATGGTGGAACGGCAATCTACATTAGCCGTACAGTCGCTCATGACAGACTTCACATTCGACCTACTCGAGGACTCGAAGCCACTGGAATACAGTGGAGTGCTTGTGGAGTACGTTTTGTTATTTAGTAGTTATGTATCATGCACAGATTAATACCAGATCCTCAACTCCGTGGTGGGGATTGAAGCCGCTTAGGACGCTCTTCCTTACCTTTCGGGTGCGACCTAAGCAAATTAACGATTTCGTCGGTAACGAAATGACATGCTCTAAGGGTATTCCAACAACACTCTACTTTAAATAATCTAATTGAGTACAAGAAACCGCGTGCGAAATCTAGGGCAATAATTAAGGATAGCAGAAAATGTTATGGAACAACTTGGTATCATCTTTTAGCAGATGTACACCTTCATCTTTTGTATGGGATAGGTTAAGACGCCTGGCCGGAAAATCAACCCACTTGCCAATCGCTGGTCTGAAACCAACTAGAGGAGCTGTTGATCCGTTTGTCCTGGCTAACACTTTCGGCTGTGCTTTCGCTCAGGTGTCTAGCTCAAGTAATTGCTCTCCTGATATCTCAATTAAGACTCAGGCAGAATCTCTAGGTTTCGTGTTTAGTTTCAGAAACCTTGAAGATTATAATCGCCTCTTCACCTAGGGAGAGTTAGAACTCGCTCTTTCATCATCGCGACTGACATAACCAGGACCGGACAGCCACGCGCATTGACAAGCCGCGAGAAGCCACCATTATACCTATGTTGAAAGCAGGCAAGGACCGTCACCTCCCTTCTAGCTACCGTCCTATTTCCCTCACCAGTTGCGTATGCAAGGTGATTATATCTGGCTTTTGCCATGAATAGTTTTTTAAAGGGCGCTGATGACCGCTGTAGTTGGCTGCCCTTATACACATCATCATCATTATCATCATCATCATCATCGTCAGGGAGAATAGATGGCCTAATTTGAAAATCACATTTTGGTAATAGGAATTAATCCGTTGGGCTGGAGTAATTTATCATGGAGTTCAATGAACACGTGATGTATGACTGCTGACCTGGATATTCTTCTCTGTGAAGCGGAGGATGTGAAACTGTGACCTGAAAACCATAATGAAGGAATTGTTAATAGTGTTGTGTGACCAGGATTTTAAGGGGTCTGAAAGACTTACAAACCTAATCTGCAACTGGGGAGTAGCTACTGAAAAGGTTGAGCGAACGAAACATCTAAGTCAATTCAACTGAATAACGGTATCTCAAGCAAGCCCAGTACTTCTACAGGGCACCCTCTGGATCTGGAACAGATCAGGGGCGCTTTGGTAACACTTAAATACATAATAACAAAATTCAACTTTACCTTTGGCGATGTGTTTTTTGTATGGCTTGAACCTTGTGACTGTCAAAAGATGTACGATCTGGTACGGCCTGATGGCTATCTTATTCGTGGTAGCACTTTGAAATAAACTCTTGTTGATTCTTACAGAGACCGGCAGCATGCCCCTCTGAAATCTCTGTGAAGTCTCTCCCCCCGGTGCTAACTCAACCAAGCTTAAATAGGGGTCCTACCAAAAACTCAACTCAGCGATTCCCACGCTATCTGTTAATTTGCACCATATTATGCAATCATTGTTTTACATCTTTAAACCTGTTACTGACCAACTAAGCATTATTTCCCTTGATCAGCAAGATGTGTGATTCAGTGTTTAAAACATGGAGAACAAGTTGAGACCTGTCACAGGCCACCTGTGAGTTGCTTCACTAAGCCAGCAGGATGTATGATTGAACAGTCCAAAGTACATGTTTTGCCAGTCAGCAGAATTTACACTTAATCATACAATTCTTATACACAGCTGTGCCCAGACTCAAGGCATTGCAAATACATGTTACAGAATAATGATTACAGAAATTTCCAAATCTTGCTCAGCCTATACACGCAACAATAGTAACGTAATATTTGAATCACTGCAACAGAATAGTAATAGTGAATATCGTGCTCAGTTTGTTGTAAGACAGTTCCTTGGAGAAAAGGAATCGATTGGTGTTGGTGGATCTGAAGATGATGCTGCTGCTGAATATGCAGCTGTAGCTGATGGAGGATGTGAAAGTATTGATATGACAACTGTAACGATAATACTCAGCTATGTATTTGAGGTTGGTCAAATCCCTCGTTGCGTATACAATATGTATCGAATTTATGTAGTTCCCTGATGTTCTGGAAGTATTACCTCGTCCACAGCTGCTCTGATGTTCGCATAAGATTCTTTTTCCCAGGACGGGTCGGGGATGTAAACAAGATGGTGGATTTTTAAATGAAACGCTATTTTGTCGAATTACTTTTGAATAATCTTTTCGATTTATTGATAATTTGACTTTTTAACACTTGATAATTAAAGATTCTCACTATTAATTGATAATTGTTACTCGTAGCCCAATTACAATTGCACTATAGCAACTATTGACGATAGCGTACATCTTAGAATTTGACGAGTACGTCTTACTCACACAACAGCTTGATAGAGAAGAAGAAAGAAAGAGCAGCAGCAGCAGCATAGAGGTCGTTGAAGGGGGTCCTGCTCCGCGAAAGAGGATTCTTCGACTATTGACATTCCGGGATTGGATCCCTTGGTGGCATAGAGATGGGGCTTCAATTAATGGATGGTGGTCAGATGGTGGTGTAGTTTTTTGGTATTGTTTGTGTAGCTCAGTGAACGTGCTTTCTTTGTGTTTTGGTATGGGTAATTTCGTGGTTATGGCGGCCCTAACACAAGTCCGGGTTTTTTATACGTTTCTCCGGTTCGAGGTCATATTCCCCGAGGCCGCGGATAAGATGGTTGAAGCTGTCACGAAGCTTAGCATAAATGCTGCGGGAAAGTTGCAGCATATGGTCTGTCAATTTAGGAAATTTGAGATCAGAATGGATGTTATCGTTGGGAATGTATCAGCGGGCATGGGTTGCGGTACGGAGATAGCAGTTTTGTAACACTTGTAATTTGTACAGGTGTGATTTAGCGGCAATACCCCAGACTTGGCAGGCATATGTTAGTGCAGGTCTCAGAACATGCTTGTATAGGAGGATATTGTTCCTCAACGTCATCGTTGAATTTCTGTTGTGCAGTGCGTACGTCATTGCAATCCTTCTGCTGACTTTGTTTACCAGTGCTGTGATGTGGGGCTTCCATGTTAACTTCATATCTAAGGTGACCTCAAGATAGGTCGCTCAGTTGGACCATGGCACTTGTTCTCCTGCTAGCCGGAGATTACGGACATCTTGTAGATTGCTTCTGATTAATGCTATAGCCTGCCACTTGGTGGCGTTAACCTTTAGGCACCAGGCAATAAACCATGCGAACAGCATATCAGCATATGTCTGTACCCGCTTCACCGCATAGGTGTGATGTTTGGAAGTGGCCGTCAGAGCTGTATCGTCTGCAAACAGATATATGCTGCAGCCTCTATAGGTTAGGAGAGTATTAATGAACGCAAGGAATAACAAGGGCCCCAGAACACTGCCTTGGGGTACCCCTTCATTTTTGGCGTAAGGTTGAAAGATGATGTCGTCCCTAGAAACGGAAAAAGATCGGTTCTTTACATAGCTAAGGATAAGATGGATTAGATACGAACGGAGGTCGTAGTGTATAAGCTGGTGGAGAAGGCCTTCGCGCCACACTGAGCCGAAGGCTTTGGAAATATCCAGGAATAGGGCTGCAACATAGTGACGGTTGTTGAAAGCTCTGACCACTCTGCGGAGGAGCTGGTGGGTTGTTGAGTGCTGACGCCGGAAACCTAATTGTTCTGGTCGCAGGACCTGTTGACGGTCTAGGAAGGACTGTAGACGCTGCTGGAGGACTTTTTCGAATAGCTTACTGATAGCTGGGAGAAGACTGATTGGCCGATGACTATTTAGCTCTTTGAAGTCCTTTCCAAGCATAGGGAGTATAATGATACTAGCATGTCTCCATGCTCCTGAAAAGTGGGCTAGTTTGAGCAAGCTGTTGTACAGATGAACCAATAAGAGAATCCATGATGCAGGTAGGGTTCTGAACGCAGCGTATGGAAGATTGTCCGCACCTGCAGCTTTATATGGTCGGACAGATTGGATGATGCTCCTGACTTCCATGACGGAGGTGAAACTGATTTCTTGTGCAGCTGGTGGAGTTCCTAGATAGCTTGCTACCGCAGCTTCGATTTCATCCGATAGCTCAGCAAACTGCGATGCTGCTGGATGGAACGTGGACACTAGGTGTTCAGGATTCAACTGGACTTTTTCTCTTGCCGACGTGGCTAATCTCGCTCCGTCGATTAGCGGAGGATCGGATGTTGGTATTCTAAGCAGTGCTTTGGACATCCGCCATAGAGATGTGTCTTCAGGACTGAGAGAGCTGAGTCTCGATTCCCACTCTTCGTTGCTGTATTCAGCAAGTTCTAACTTGAGTAGGTGCTGCAGTCTGTTCTACTCTCTTTTGTCCAACGGACTACGCGAGTTCTGGTGACGTCTCCTTGCTTTATTTTTGTCTGCAATGAGGCGTCCTATCTGGTAAGGTAAGGCCTTCTGGGCGCTGATTGCAGTGCGGCGAGGTGGGGTAGCTTGTAGCATAACTGAAGCCATAGTGGTTGTTATGTCTTCCGCTAGGTTATCTGCCTCCCTTGTGGTGTTGCAAGGCCGAAGTTCTGCTGGTAGCTGTTGCATTAACTGCGTGACTTTGTTCCAGTTCGTGAGACGTGGATTGGTAGTTTTCGGTGGACCTTTTGCAGTTGCCCTGACTTCGTAGAAGAAAAGCAACGGATAGTGGCCAGAAGATAGTTCTGGTATTGATATCATCTTTGGATGACCTCTGATGTTTTGTAATATAGCTATGTCTAGCCAGTCAGGTGGGCGGCGATCTCCATAGGTTATGGTGGGAGATTGTGTGATGTGTGCTCCTAGGTTATGCCGCTCTAAATACCTCTCTAGGACCAAACCTCTCTGGTTTCTTATAGTGGAGTTCCAAAGAGGATTCTTAGCGTTTAGGTCTCCCATAGCTATTGTAGGGGTACCATCAGAGAAAATAGTGTCCAACTCCCGGTCTATTATAGGTCTACCAGGTGGGATGTATAATGAGAATAAGTTGAGTGGTCCTCTGCTTGTAGAGTGGAGTGGATAAATTCAGCTTGCATTCTCAACAGATATATGCAAACACAAACCAACGACCGTCGCTAAGATCCAAATATTTCTAGTTTCGATTAAAGTTATTGTCGACGTTTCCGTAAAGCTCAACAGATGTTGACAAGGTTCTCGTCAATTCCTTTCGTCTGGTGCGAAAAAGTGCTGGGGCTGTTCATTCTGATGGTGGCAGCGAAAGTCTTTTTGCTATGGCATTCCTAAACTTTATGACAATTCATATCTTTTGGAAAATGCAGGAGATAAAGAAAGGCATGCGACAAGCCATTTTTATCATGATGCTGTAACAGTACTTTTGGGTTATGTTTGAAGTATGAAAAGTTTATAAATATGTAAAAACTAATTATGTAATTATATTTAATAATTTAAATATATAAAAATGTATGTAATCGTGTGATTGGCCGAAATAATAACTATATGACGTAATATGACGTAATGTGGTGACGTGTCATTGGATCGGCCAATCACAAAATTAAGTAGAATTAACGATAGTTACCAGAAGTCAATAATCTTTAAGAGACAGATAGGCTCTTCAGTCTTGTTACATTACGATAAATCAATAATTCTAAGGAGAGTGATATGTTCTTCAGTCTTGTTTAGTTACGAGAAGTCAATAATCTTTAGGAGGAAGATATGTTCTGCAGTCTTGAATAGTGACGATAAATCAATAATCTTTGTTATAAAGAGAAAGAGATTGTTGTTGTTAACGACGAATGTGATGTATACCGCTGCAAGAACAAAAACGTTTTAAGTTGTAGTTCGAATCCGTACAAAAATAATCAAAGTTCCCGTTACAATGTTATCTGTACGCCCAAAAGAGAATAGAACGTAGGGCTTTCTCTATGTGCATTTACTATAGGAATTGTTTCATGAATACTGCAAAATCATAACCCTGACGGAAAATAACGTTAAACATGTACCCAAATGCCAACGCAACGGAAAAAAATAAAACAAACCCTCTAAATGGTACAAAGGCAATTTATTGCTTAAACGTTGAAGTGAAGAGGACATTTTAGATGATTTTCAAGTTCACCCATAAAAAAGTGTAGTTTGACGCTGGATAGCTCTTACAGCATACCATCGAGTATGCATGTCGCTCTGGAAGCTTTACATCCACCAGGTGACAGGAAAGTGATTGGACTCAGCAGGCGAACATAGAATAGATTGATCAGTAGCGCAAATAATTCCTCCTATTACAGGTTCATCTAGATCATTCAGAAATAACGAGAAATCGAATTGTGTCAGGTTATAAAGGAATATGAAATGCACATGATATTTGTGGTCGTGTGCATGCAGCCATGAGACGTAAATGTTGATCCATATTGAAGCAGAAGCTCAGAACATCTATACTGAAGAAAGTTACCTGCGGCAGTGAATACCTCTACTGAATATAATTGTGATGAGTATCACAACTCAAGAATTAGGAATTTTACAGACTTGCTGTAACGCTCCTTGCTGGTGTAAATATGGGGATTGAATAACTACAACTATGTGTTCTATGTCTGAAAACGTTGTACGTATATAACCGGAAAATTAGTGTACATTTTTATCGCTATCGACATGCCAATGACTGTTCCTTGGCTGCGAGGTTAATATCACTTATCGAGTTAGAAAAAGGGCCGTGGTAAGCGGTAATAAGGTACATACAGATCATAGCGCCCAACTTCGCTAACCGTTAAGGGAATGATTACGAGGGCTGTTCAATAAAGGGTGTTCGTAATTTTTTACGGTCATAATTTTTCGCACTAAAATTCAATCTTATTACATTCTGTTAGCTTAACATGAAACAAACACGCCGTAGTAATTTAAATTGTTGGTACCTCTGGTTCCGTTCTGTGAGAACTAGGCAAGTTCAGACATGTTCAGTATCGCCTACCGCTGCAATGGAGGTAACACGCGAGGACCAATATGAACCTTGAAATTCTGCTTTCGTCTCAACAAATCTTCAGCTGAGGCTATACAGTGTTACAGGAGGCCAATGGAGAGCCTGTTCTTACCTACAGCCAGCTCGAAGGTGGTTTAAAATGTCTCAAGAGGGGAGACAATTGATTTCAAAGGAAGGTGGACCCGGTGCTCCAGTTACTGCTCTTACGGAAGAAAACATCAAAACTGCTGCTGCCTTTGTGAGAGAGGATCGACGAATTACCTTAAGATCACTTTCTGAAATACTAACCATTTCATTGAGTGCCACCCACACGTTGGTGATTGAAGCATTACATATGAGACGTGTTTGTGCGCGATGGGTTCCAGAAATCCCGAACAAAAGGACATTCGCATGCAGGTCCACATGCAGTTAAAGTTGATGTTAGAGGAAGATCCGGAGTTTCTTTAAAACGTAATCACTGCTGGTGAAACTCGACTACATCATTTTGATCCCTAGAGCAAACAGCAAAGCTCAGTGTGAAAATCTCCTTCATCACTAGCCCCCAAAAAGCAGAAGTGGTTGCTTCTGCTGGGAAAGTTATGGTCATCTCATTATTTGATATTCATGGAATAGTTGATCAGCATATTGTGGCTGCACACACATCAGTAACTGGACAATACTACAGGGATGTCCTGAAAACATTGCAAGTCCACATCAGGCGTGAAAGACCACATTTCCATGAAGCAGGCTGGATGCTGCACCACGATAATGCGCGGCCGCATATTGCCAATATTGTTGCTGAATCTCTCGCAAAAATCAACGTGAAGTGCATCCCTCACCCTCCCTATAGTCCGGATTTAGCCCCATGTGACCCTTTTTTATTCCCTAACTTGAAGTAACGCATTCGTGGGAGGCATTATCCATCATCAGAAGCAGTGGTGAAGACTGTGGAGGTGATTTTGAAGGATCTCACAAATAATGGTTTCCAGCATTTCTCTGAAGACTGGCAGAAACGTTGGGACAAGTGAATCGCATTCAGGGGAGACTATTTTGAGAAGGACAATCAAAATTCTGAGGATTAGAATAGGAACGTTGCCAAAAAAAATGTGATCTTTCTTTATTGCACAGCCCTCGTATTTAATGTCTTCGTTACTTTATCTCTCCCTTTTGGGCTTCTATTTACGGCCTGACTCCATAACTTTGGTACTTTTTATATCAAGGTAATAGTCGGTATTGTTGCCCCCTTTGGTATATATACGTGCATTGGAATACTAAAATCCCTAGCCACTATTAACCTATTATAAATCCATAACCTAATTTATTTAGATTAGGGCAGCTTTACATGTGCACTATTTGTTTTACACTTATACTTTGCAAAACAAGGGCCATGTCTTATAGAAGCAGCACACAAACTTCTTGAAAGAGGACGCTATGACAAACGACAAGAAGTTTCTTCTCACTGAGAAGCAAGTGATGTGCTCCAAAAAGCCAAAAGTACATTCTTCTCAAGAGTTTTCCAACGATGCCGTAAAAGGTAATGAAGCACAAGTAAAGAAATAAAGAAAAATAAATGGGAGGGCAACAGCAAGTGAATGGATGGGAAGGGCGTAGACAACAGAAATGAACGGAGCAATTTTCTTGTCATCTCTTCCAGAGATAAAGGGAAGCAAGAAGTAAATGCGGGAAATACCGAAACTGAATATCAAATATAATGGTGTCCACCTAGTAAGTAACTTGAAGAACTAACTTTTCCATGTTTACCATTTAGGAAACGTTTCTCTTTGTTTTAATAACAAGGGAGTTTAAAGTGAACTTTATGCTTACAGGCTAAGTAATCGGCTGTAGACCCTTGGTTCTCTGAATGAAAAGTTGACAATAGGTTTGTTAGACAGATACTCGAAGCGCCTTTGGATGAAATGCATAAACAATATGAGTTAATTTTTCTCCTACCTACCGTAGTAGGCCGGTGTTTTTTTATGCTTTCGGTAAAATCCCATATGGCCATCTAAGGGAAAAATAAGAAAAATAATGGAAGGAAAATTAAGAGGATGGGGGGAGACTAGATTTGTAGTTCACTTTCTTTAAGAAATTGCAGAAGAGCTTGGTATACAGGTTTGTGGCATAACTGCAATATGGTGTTGACGCTAGGGGGAAAAGGAACAGACTGTTGAAGTAGGCGGCGGAGGAAGGAAGAACGGTGGGCCCGGTAGTTAGGGGGACTGAACAGAAGATGATTGAGGTCAGCGGTTTCGCCTGGGTCATCAGGACATACAGGGGAATCAATGAGACGTAGTCGGTGTAGTTGCGCAGGGTAACATCCATGTCCAAGTCGCATTCTAATGATGGAGGTGAGATGTCGACTTGCAATCCCGAAGCTGGAGAACCAATGAGTCGTGGGTAGATGCGTCTGAACGGCGGCGCAGTGTTTGCCTTTGATGGAGTGCGAACGAATCCAGGCATCATTCCAATGGCAGTAGGCGTCACGCTGAAGAACCGGGACGAATTCCGTTTAGGACAGTTGGATACCTTGAAAGGTGCCTTGGATGAGTCTCTCTTATGCCAGGCGATCGGGGACTTCATTGTATCAAATTCCGACATGAGCTCTGACCCAAAGGAAGTGAATTTGATGTCCGGCTATGGTACAGTTGGTCACCAACGTTAGCATCTCGTAAAGATAACAGTGCATATCTCTCGTCCAGAGAGTATTTGCAGCACACTCTGCGCAGTTTGGGGAAGTCCTGAGAAATCCCATATTGCAAAGCGTCACCAACCTCCGCAGTGTAGTTGCAACCCTCCATAGGTAGGTGGTATCGAGCCAGGGCATTAGTAGAAGGACAGACATATGTATAACCTACTCCATCAGCAGATTTAGATCCTTAGGTGTAGATCGTGGTGAAATCCGGCCATGTGGTGGTTGGCTGTATGTGAGGTGAGAGAAATTCGGAGGAAAAGTTTAAGTGGAGGGTTTTTTCTGAACTGCTGTTCACTGGAACACCGTATGATTTAGTGACTGGAGATGAGCGTAAATACGCCAAAAGCCATCAAGATACCTGCAGTCACATATCATGCACTGTGGAAATGACATATGAATAACCCGTGTAAGCATCACACATATTCTTTGCTTCTTTCCTTTTCTGAAGTACAAGATCATGTTCCAAGGTTATGATGGGCATCCAACTATTAGGTCATTATCGTCTTTTAGAACCAAGTCAGAGGAGAATGTGACTCAGAAATAAAAATTGAAATACAGGTAAATAAACACAATGAAAGGTGCATAGCCAGGAGACCTGAGTCAGCGAGTGAATCTTAGGGCCAGCAATTTTATTTATTTGTTCAGGAGGTGTAATACAGCATGTTCAATGTTAAATTTTATTGTACTGAAATTGTAATGGAAACTGTACAAATAAATATAAAAAATATTAATACACAATGAAAATCACCAAAATCCAGAAATACATTTGAATTAACACAATTATGAAGACATTTTTTTTCTGTATGATCTACTTGCAGATTTTACAAGTTCTTTTTTCACATAAAAGCTGATATGTGCTTCAACATAACATTTTAATGACTTTTGAAGAACATGTTTTAAGGAGCTTTATTGTTCTCTTTAATTCATGTACATCGAAAAACAGTTTTCTAGACTTGGTTTTATTAAATATTTCTTTTTGGGTACAACAGAAGTAGAAGAATGCAATAGGTACAAGGAACAGTCAAAGAATTTTAGAGCTATTCGCTACGCGATGACTTCGGAGTTCCACTTTATATACATAGCCAGGGCATGATGATGATGATGACGATGATGATGATTTGGATATAAGGGCGCTCAACTGCTTGGTCATCAGCGCCCTTACAAAAACTAATTCATGGCAATAGCCAGATATAAATTAGTCAAAATTTAAAAAAAAGATATCAAAACATAATGACTATAAAATGACTAAGCCCAAATGGGTAAAAAATAAAAAGCTATTACTTCCCATAAAATACCAAAAGGTATAAAAATACTACTTTCAATAAAAACTTGCCATGGCAAGAGCTACCTGCCTAGTGGTGGTCGACCCAATTTGTTCCGTTTCTTTGCGGCAGAGCTAGCACCTTCAGCAGGGATTTCCTGTCTTTTCCTCACTGTCATTCGGGTAGTGAGGACAGGATCTACCCACTCCACATCGTCAATGGAGGAGGACGGCTTCCGCACTGGTAACTTTGAATCGACTTTCTCGAAACGAACGGAAACTGCGACCGGCGAAAATGAAAGTCGAAGATCGGTGTCCTCTCCAGATGATTCCTCAGATATTGACGGAGATGTTCGCAGACTTTTGTGCTGGATAGCTTTCTTTTCACTGGTCTTACTATTTATATGATGATGATGATGATGATGATGATGATGATGATATGTGTATAAGGGCGTCCAATTGTAGCGGTTATCAGCGACCTTTGAAAACTCATTAATGGCAAAAGCCAGACATAGATGGTTCTTAAACTGTATACAAGTATAAATAAACTTACAAAAAATACATGTACATCACAAAAATAAAAATAAAATATAAACAAGTATAAGGCCACACGGTAAACTGTCATGTTCACTAAATTCTGAAATCTAACTTAGAAAAGAAGTTAAAAACCTAATCCATTGCTTTGTTATCATTCAATAGGTATAAGGAAGGACTTTTAGAGCCTTTCGCTGTATTATGACTTCGGATGGTGATGAGTATAAGGGCGCTCAACTGTAGAAGATATCAGCCCCTTTTTAAAAAACTAGTCATGGCAAAAGCCAGATATTAATTTCGCTAAAATACTATAAAAATGTAAATAAATGTACAAAAAATACATGCGCATAACAAACTACAGGTCTATACTGACAAAAATTCTGTTCATCAAATCCTAAAGTCTACCCTAGAAAAGAATCTAAATACCTTCCCCGCTACTATGTTGTCATCCGCTAGCATTTCTGCAAAGCTGGCCGGCAGCTGCAGAGACGTCCTAAGGTGTGCTAGGGAAAAACTCTCTAGCAGCACGTCTCGTACAGATAACGCTTCATTGAAAAATATGATGATTAAAATTTAGGGGCGCTCAACTCGATGGTCATTAGCGCCCTTTCAAAAACTGTATTTCACTTTACAATTCTTCCTTGCATTTATCTTTAACTTTCCTTTGAATCTGCTGTGGTTTTGCCTTCACTTTCCTCCAGCTCCGCTATGGCTTTGCAGTGGCTTCATTCTGACTGTACCATTTCTCTGCTCTAGCTCTGCTCTGGATATACTCTGGTTCCGTTCTGGCTTATGTCCCGCTTCACCATAACCTCACTCAGACTTCATTCTAAAATCCCTCTAAATTTGCCCTGGCTTGGATCTGGCTTTGCTCAGGCTAGCTCCGGCCGGCCTCCGGTCCCGCTCTGGCTTGGCTCAGGCTTCGCTCTGGCCTCACACTAACTTAATTCTGTACCTTTAACACTGGCTTCGCTCTGCCTTCGCTCTGACTAGGCCCCGGTCACCACTGCGGTCCCACTCTGGCTTTGCTCTGGCTAGGCTCCGGTGCCCGCTACGGTCCCGCACTTGTTTGGCTCTGGATTCACACTTCATTCTGCACCTTTAACTTTGGCTCCGCTCTGGCTTCGCTCAGGCTTCGCTCTGGCCTCACACTTCATTCTGTACCTTTAACTTTGGCTTCGCTCTGCCTTCGCTCTGGCTAGGTCCCGGTCACCACTCCGGTCCTGCTCTGGCTTGGCTCTGGCTCCGCTCAAGTTCCGTTCCGGCTACGCTCTGGCTCCACTCTGGCTTTGCTCTGGCAAGGCTCGGGTCCCCGCAACGGTCCCGCACTGGCTTGGCTCTGGTTTCGGTCTGGATTCGCTCTGGCTTCACTCTAACATTCCTAAACTATACTGTTGCTTGGATTTGTCTTCGTTCTGGGTTGGCTCTTGCTAGGTTATGCCCCGCTCCTGTCCCGAACCGGCCTCACACTCACATCGTTCTACACTTTAACTTTGGCTCGGTTCTGGCTTGGCTCCGGCTTCGCTCTGGCTAAGATTCGGCCAACCCCCGATCACGCTCTGGCTTGGCTCTGGCTCCGCTCTGGTTTCGCTCCGGCTTCACTCAAACCTCACTCTAACTTCACTCTGTATTCACTCTAACTTGGCACTGGCTTGGCTCTGGCTAGGATCCGGCCTAGCTTTGGTCCCGCTCAGGCCTCGCTCTGGCCTCACTACCTTCATTCCTACACCTAACCTTGGCTTGGCTCTGGCTAGGTTCCGGACCGTCTCCGGTCCTGCTCTGGCAGCGCTCTGGCTTTGCTCTGGCCTCACACTGACTTCATTCTGTACCTTAACACTGGCTTCGGTCTGCCTTCGCTCAGGCTAGGCCCCTGTCACCACTCCGGTTCCGTTCTGGCTTGGTTCTTGCTCCGCTCTGTATACGCTATGGCTTAGCTCTGGCTAGGCTCCGGTCCCCGCTATGGTCCTGCACTGGCTTGGCTCTGGTTTTGCTCTGACTTCGCTCTGGCTTCACTCTAACATTCCTTAACTATACCCTTGCTTAGACTTGTCTTCGTTCTGGCCTGGCTCTGCAAGGTTCTGGTCCCGCCCCTGTCCCGCTTCGGCCCCACACTAACTTCATTCTGTAGCTTAACTTTGGCTTGGTTCTGGCTTGGCTCCGGCTGCGCTCTGGCTTCGCTCTGGCTTTGCTCTCGCTTTGGTCTGGCTCCACTCAGGCTGCTCTCTAACTTTGCTTTGGCTTTACTCCTAATGTGGTTTAATGTACTATTTTTAACTTAGATTAGGGTGAAATACAGATGTGAACCTTGTTTGGGCGTTTGACACTAGCTGTCTCACCACTCAGAGGCACTCATTTGAGAGATTTGGCTTGGGATCCCGGGATCGCCAATTTCCTTACCTACCAAAGTAGGTATTTAAACATGTCATTGTAAAATCCAGAGATGAACTCGAAGTAGCGAATAAACAATATCCAAAAGCTATAAAAGTTCGACGTAAACTTATCTATACTTTATTTACAGAAGATAAAAGTTTAATAGGTTTTACCACCGCTATGTTATGGTCCACCAGCTTCTCTGCAAAAACTCCCGCAGATGAGAGTGTAGCAACATATGGCGAACGGAGAGTAAATTATTACAAAGCCGACAAACTGGGGCAGGATCTCTCTAATAAGAATGACTGTATGCAAAATTGCAACCTCCAGTACCAACCGAGGGATAGTGATCTTCCGAAGAGATCAGCTATACGAGGTTACCCAGTTTTCCGGATGTTCATTCTTAGATCAAAGCTTATTTTATCTGAGAGCCGGCTATGCTGTGTGCAAGCACAACAGAACCGCTCTCAGCCCATCAAGCCTAAATGTTCCAAGGAGACAACGATATGTTAGCATCGAGCTCTGTGATTGGAGCCTTAACTGCAAAAATTGGTATTTCATTCCCTGGCAAGCCAACGAGACCAGGAATCTATTTAGAAAAGGCGCTAAATCTAAGGGCTCTTAGGTATATAGTCATTGGCACCCTTTAAAGGAAAGAATGGTTAAGGCTACAGAAATATGGATGCGTGCGAAAAGGGAATCCTGGATATGCTGCTAATGCATGCTACCTGTACAGCTCACAAAGCTTTTGAAATGCATTAAGAAAATCATTCAAAATGAAACATTTATGGAAAACACTCCAGCAGCACGTGTCGTACAGATAACGCTTCATTGCAAAACAGACACAGTGGAGCAGGCTCCTATTTAAAACGGAAACTGGGAGTAAAAAAGCAGTGCCCAATACGGAACCGGGCTAAACTCACCTTCTCACGACGAGATAACCGACATGAAGTAACCCAGGGTATCGGAAGTTGTTTCAGAGATCTAAGTTTGTTATTGCGGAGAGCGGACCACTCTTCTTGCCAGCAGGTTTGTACAACTCTCCGGAACACGGCCCTAAAATCTTTCGATGTCACAGATGGTACTCGAACCCTGGGCTGCATGGTAGCCATCTTGGCTGCCGAATCCTTGTTTTCATTAGCATGAGTTGTCACATCAATACTTTCACCTCCTCCATCAACTACAGCTACATATTCAACAGCAACATCATCCACAGATCCGCCAACACCAATTGATTTCTTTTCAACAAAGAACTGTCTCACTACAAACTCCCACGATCATTACTATTACTATTCTGTTGCAGTGATTCAAATATTACGTTACTATTGTTGCGTGTATAGGCTGAGCAAGATTTGTAAATTTCTGTAATCATTATTCTGTAACATGTATTTTCGATGCATTGAGTCTGGGCACAGCTGTGTATAAAAATTGTATGATTAAGTGTAAATTCTGCTGACTGGCAAAACATGTACTTTGGACTGTTGAAACATATCTCCCGCTGGCTTAGAGAAATAAGTCACAGGAGGCCTGCGACAGGCCTCAACTTGTTCTCCATGTTTTAAACAATGAGAAATAATTGCTAATCAAGGAAAATAATGCTTAGTCCGTCAGTAACAGTTTTAAAGAGGTTAAATAATGATTGCATAATATGGAGCAAATTAACAGTTGGCGTGGGAATCGCTGAGTTGTCTCTTTGGTAGGACCCCTAATTAAGCTTGGCTGAGTTAGCCCCGGGGGATAGACTTCACAGATATTTCAGAGGGGACATGCTGCCGGTCTCTGTAAGAATCAACAAGAGTTTATTTCACAGTGCTACCACGAGTAAGATAGCCAGCAGGGCGTACCAGATCGTACACCTTTTGACAGTCGCAAGGTTCAAGCCATACAAACAACACATCGCCAAAGGTTAAGTTGCATTATGTAATTATGCATTTAAATGTTACCAAAGCGCCCCTGATCTCTTCCAGATCAAGGGGGGCCCTGTAGAAATGCTAGGCTTCTTTTAAATACAGTTATTCAGTTCAGTTTGACTTAGATGTTTCTTTCGCTCTACCTTTTCAGTAGCTACACCCCCAGTTGCAGATTAGGTTTGTGAGTCTTTCTCCCCCCTTACAATCCTGGTCATACAACACTATCAACAGTTCCTTCATTATTGTTTTCAGGGCACTGTTTCACATCCTCCACTTCACAGAGAAGAATACCCAGGTCAGCAATTGTATTTCACGTGTTCATTGAACTCCGTGATGAATTACTCCAACCCAACGGATTAATTCCTAATACCAAAATGTGATTTTCAAATTAGAACATCTATTCTGCCCTGCCGATGATGATAATAATGATGATGTGCACAAGGGCACCCAAATACGGCGGTCATCAGCGCCCTTTAAAAAACTAGTCATGGCAAAAGCCAGATATAATCACCTAGCATACGCAACTGTTAAGGGAAATAGGACCGTAGCTAGAAGGGAGGTGACGGTCATTGCCAGCTTTCAAGATAGGTGTAATGGTGGCTTCTCGCAGCTTGTCAGGGAGCGTGGCATCAATCCAAATACGGTTAAAGACCTCGAGCAGGAATGCCTTTACTTCAGGTGAGAGATGTAACATTTGAAGGTGTATTCCGTCCGGTCCTGGTGCTGTCAGTTGCGATGATGAAAGAGCGAGTTCTACCTCTGCCTAGGTGAAGAGGCGGTTATAATCTTCAAGGCTTCTGGAACTAAACACGAAACCTTGAGATTCTACCTGAGTCTTAATTGAGATATCAGGAGAATAATTACTTGAGCTAGACACCTGAGCGAAACCACAGCCGAAGGTGTTAGCTGCGACAAACTTATCAACAAAAACTCCTGCAGTTGCTTCCAGACCAGCGATTGGCAAGTGGGTTGATTTTCAGGCCACACGCCTTAACCTATCCTATTCAACAGATGAGGGTGTACATCTGTTAAAAGAAGATACAAATTTGTTCCATGAGGACTTTTTGCTATCCTTAATTATTTGCCTAGATTTTGCACGCGCTTTCTTGTACTCAATTAGATTACTTAGGGTAGGGTGTCGTTGGAATACCCTTAGAGCATGTCTACGAGCACGAATAGCATTTAGGCCGTCATTAGTCCACCATGGGACAGGAAATCGATCGGGTTGGTTAGACAAACGTAGAATAGACTGTTCTGCAGCGGAAAGAATTTTCTCTGTGAGGTGATCAACTAAATCATTCACAGAATCCTGCTCGTTGTAATCAAAGACACTTAACTGGGTGTAAAGGTTCCAGTTGGCATGATCAAAGCGCCAGCTAGGGATACGTGAGGAGGCACATTTTGTGCTAAGAGACTAAGAAGACATAGCAAGTGGTCGCTGGAATGTAAATCAGAGATGACATTCCACTGTAATGAAACAGCTAACTGGGATGAACACACTGCCAAATCGATGTGCGAATAGGTGTTAAAGGCGTCTGCCAGGGACGTTGTCTCTCCGGTGATCAGGAGAAGCAAGGAATTGCTCTCCAGGAATTTACAATGAGGTCGCCTCTCGAACATGCCCGATTTGAGCACCAAAGTGGGTGATGGGCGTTAAAGTCTCCCACTATTAGAAATGGTGTTGAAAGTTGGTAAACCAGATCTTTAAGGTCAATTAACGAGAGGTCATCTGATGGCAGATACATATACATTGCAAATGCAAAATTCGATTGATGACAGCTTAATCCTTGCAGCTACAGATTGTATGTCTGTTTGTAGCTGTAACGTATCTACAAATATGTCTTCGCTGAGGATCATCATAGTGCCCCCGTGAGCAGGAATGCCCGGTTCCGGATCGTCTCCGTTCCTGCTCTGGCCGCGCTCTGGCTTTGCTCTGGCCCCACACTAACTTCATTCTGTACCTTAACACTGGCTCGGCTCTGCCTTAGCTCTGGCTAGGTCACGGTCAACACTAAGGTCCCGCTCTGGCTTGGCCCTGGCGACGCTCAAGTACAGGTCTGGCTAAGCTCTGGCTCCACGCGGCTTAGCTCTGGCTAGGATCCGGTCCCCACTACGGTCCCGCATTGGCTTGGCTCTGTTTTCGCTCTGGCTTCACTCTAACATTCCTTAACTATACCCTTGCTTAGATTTGTCTTCGTTCTGGCTTGGCTCTGCTAGGTTCTGGCCCCGCGCCTGTCCCGCTTCGGCCCCACACTAACTTCATTCTGCACCTTAACTTCGGCTCGGTTCTGGCTTGGCTCCTGCTGCGCTCTGGCTTCGCTCTCGCTTTGCTCTAGCTCCACTCAGGCTGCTCTCTGACTTTGCTTGGCTTTACTCCTAATGTGGCTTAATGTACTATTTTTAACTCAGATTAGGGTAAAATACAGATGTGAACCTTGTTTGGGCGTTTGACACTAGCTGTCTCACCACTCAGAGGCACTCATTTGAGAGATTTGACTCGGGATCCCAGGATCACCAATTCCCGTACCTACCGAAGTAGGTCCTTGGGGGTAAATGAACATATCATGGTAATTTCCAGAGATGAACTCGAAGTAGCGAATAAACAATATCCAAAAGGTATAAAACTTCGACGTAAACTTAACTATACTTTATTTACACAAGATAAAAGTGTAATAGGTTATACCACCGCTATGTTATGGTCCACCAGCTTCTCTGCAAAAACTCCCGAAGATGAGAGTGTAGCAACATATGACGAACGGAGAGTAAATTATTACAAAGCCGACAAACTGGGGCAGGATCAATCTAATAAGGATGACTATGCAAAATTGCAACCTCCAGTACCAACCGTGGGAAAGTGATGTAATATGATCTTTGAAATGAAAAAAATAACAAATGAATGAGTGGAGTGTACATATAAGTGTAATTGAGTAAAACATTTGAAATATCTGTTTTTTGTTATGACCTGTTAACATGAGTAAGTCTTTAGTTTCATGATCTGCATTTGGCGCCTGTTACTGATTATTATTAGAAAGAAATGGATTGTACTTCAAAATATGCTGGAGTAGAAGGTGAGTTAAGCCTTTAGAATTTGAAGTCTTTTTCTACCTAGACTTTTTTCTGAATTTATATGTGCACAATTATACAAGTATAGTTATTTGTACTTTTTAAGATTTTTAACTATAGGATTATTAATTAGTGTATCCAATCAACAGATTATAGTGAAGTAGTTATGGAACCTAAGCATCAAATTTAACTTTTTCCAGAGGTTTCTTAAATATTCATTACAGTCATACCGTATATTTTTATTAACAAAACTTTAATTCTTCCAACGCATGCGTCGTTTTTGTTCAGCATCAAAATAATTACAAAATAACTTGAAAACTTCCGGCATTGTAACCTTGTTCCAGTGAGAAAAAATATTGGTGAACTAAATGACAATCTGTAACATTGTCTAGAAACGGGACTAGAGGCGTAGGAGGCAGAAGACGTGAGCAGTAATGTACAATTACTGCTTGTGTGTGTATGTGTGTGTTTGGGGGGGGGGGGGGGCGCCCATCTAAAGCGGTTATCAGTGCCATTTAAAAATCATTCATGACAAAAGACAGATATAAACTGTTCTTGAAAACCTTCTCCACTGCTTCACAGCTTTTTTTCTACCTCTGAAGGCCTCAATTTACAAGTACCTTGCCCGCCTCAATAGCGTAAATGGTAGTGTGTCTGCCTCACGTTCAAGAGGTCCCTAGTTCCAATCTCGGTCAGGGCGAGTTACCTGGAGAAGATCTTTCCCGAGGTTTTTCCTTATCCTGGTTGACGAATGTCGGGTAACTCTAAGCTCCATGGGCCCCAGACTCATTTGAGGATCATTTCATCCATTTCGTTCATCGTCCTATATGACTTAACAGCTTGCATAAAAAGTACCTCTTTGCAGTTCGGGATTGCGGATGTTTTCTTTATATGATTGGACTTCCAATGTAAGACCGAACTGTTTTCGTAACTTCTTTGTTTCTCCTTCCGCCAAACACATTCATGATAATTATTTGTTATATTATTTGCGGTAGGAATTTCAGAAAAATATTTTAATACATAAATACGGAATTTAGAAATTCACCTTGCGTACCCTTGAAACGTCTAACCTATTAATATCCTACGATATTATACAGCACCTCAGATCAGTTTGAAATTAGTTATTAATGTAATTACTTAGATGACAGTTAAAAAAATCTACAATTTTAGTAGCCCAAGTGCAAAGTACATTGGCTACTCCAGATCAAAATTAGTGATAAACGTTTTGTTTATACAACAGTTTTAGTATGCAGAAATTTGTAGGATAGAACGGCAGTACCACACTATTTTGGTAGAATGAAAGTTAGAGTCATACTTAAAAGTTCAATGCTGGGATTAGAACCACGGATTTTCCGGCCTCTACCCAGCTGCTGTAATTACTGAGCTACCATGGCAAATGCCAGCATGACATTAAATTCCCCAGCTGACTTGAATATTCCCTGGTAAACCACTAACATTTCTTATACATATGTGACATTTATCTTAACAGCGAATTACAGCCTGTAAGTTCTTCTAATTGCTGAGCTTTGTTCACATCACTATTCCGTCAAATAATGAAAATTAATAGTTCTTTCTCACACCGTTTCTAGGGCAAGATTTGGATCGGTAGAATCAGCCTGAAAAATTCAGTGATATAACCGGGATTTGAAGCACGGATCATTCGGTCTCCGTCCGTTTGACTAACCACTGAGATAATTGAAGTGAAGGGTGAAGAAGCAGTTCATAATACATAAGGTACTTTCCTATGGAGTCCTTAATGAAAGATAAATGGTATGATAATTTTGTCGTATGAAGTGAGTTTAAAGGAAATCTGATCATAAGTTGGAAGTGCAAACCGACGTTATCTTAACTAAAGAAGAGAACAACTGACAGTTGTAAATCCACCCTCAGCATGACGACATGACAGTCGACATGTACTGTATGCAATAAAAGCCCCCCACCAACCTGACATCTCATCCTTCCTTGGGTCTTATATGAGTTTTGTTAAACGAAACTACCCTTATGCTTACTTGCAGTCACCCCCGGCACTATATTCCACTCCCCTCCCCATCCAACCACTCTCAAGTAATCTAGTTGGCACTCAGATGGATGATTCAGTCTACATAACGTGATATTGAATAACAATGCCTTTATAGGGGCAATAATAAGATAACTATGTTCTTTGTTTCCTTTTTCTCTTCTGACATGGATGTAGCTTTGCTACAGAGGAAGAACTGAGTAAATAAGTGAATTTGTGATATTAAGGTCTCTTTGTTCGAAATATTATACACAGGTACACTCGGAAAGAAAATGGCATGAGTTGGCGGTATTCCGTTTCGGCTGGTTGCTCTAAATAGCAACCACGATGAAGTGTGAACGCCACAAATATTTATTAGAAATAAATTTTATTCCTTAACGAGGTCACCATCCTCGTAACATGCTTTTATCTACATATTACAGTTTACGAGTTCTCTAAGATCATTCATTATAAAGAGGACTTCTAAGGCTATTCCCAGAAAATTATAGATGTGTATTTTATTTATCATATTATAAATATATAATTTTTCAACAAAAATCGTAATTGATTCACGGAAAACTAAAAGGTAGTTATTAATTTACCATGTAAAAGTCACCAGAAGTTACTTTATAGAAGCTTTCGTATCGATTTCTTGAAGGGCAGAAACTAAATTAAACTTTGGTATTTAACAGATTTTTCATTTTTAATTTCCCTACTGTATTACACCCAAGTTATAAAACTAAGATTTCGCCACATATTGTATATGCGGTGAAATCTTACGGTTCCTTGAATTAAAAAAAGACATTCTTATAAAATGTGTGATATTGTGAACAACGTGATTCAAAGAAAAAGTCGGTTGCATACCAAATTTAGTACTCTAGCTCAGAATCTCCCAAGGATCAACACGAAGATGTTCAAAATCTCCCTCCATTCTGAACAACCCTACAATGGAACACTTTTATAAAATATTAATGTTCTCAAATATCGCTAATGATTGTTTAAAATATCATTCTAAATTAAATATAAATTTTGAATTTTCTGTGAATAACCCTAAAGCTGTCTACGTCATGAAGGACTTTTGTATAACTGATAAACATAAAGATACCTACACAACATTTATGCACAAAGCATGTATGACTCATTAAAGGGCACAATTTTATCAGCATTTTCTTGTAGAGTTAACCATTTCTGAAGCATTCCTGGTGATTGGTTTGCTTTTAAAGAATACAGTTTTTTTCGAGCAAAAAGTTGTTTCTCTCGCTCTCTCTCCATTAGTCAAAGCAAAGGGAATGGAAATTCAAACCAACAACACAGAAACGATTTGCTATACGTGTAACTTAGAGAAATCATGCGAATGCACGTAAGCTTTTAAGTTAGACCTTATCCTGGTACCGCAGGTTTTTCTCTTTTTTCTCGAATGATAAGATTATGCAAAGCACTTAGAGGTATTTCTAAACTCTTCCATGAATACAAAGTTCTCTCATTCTTTCAATATGGGCTTTCTTTCACTCGTCTGTCCCTTGTTTCAGTCCTTTTCTTCGATTTGTCTTCTTGGTCAACTTGTCTCTTATGCACCTTCTTTCTAAAGAGGTCCCTATCCAGGATGTAGTTTTGAGTGATTCCTGCAATTTTAAATGATTTTGTACCTCACCAATTCATTTCATAGTGTCTACTTGTGTGTCTGCTTGTTCATAAAATTCCATACTTGCTTCGCGTGCCTATTTGAAGTTAATCGTTTCCTATGCTGTTTTCATTTTTTGGAATCTGCTTTTGTTTGCTTTAGTTTCGATTCCACTTTCCTGAATAGTTTTCCCAAGATATTTAAATTGTGAAACGTATTTTTTAACATTTCCATGTATTTTGACGCTTTATCATCATTATCATCGTTATTACTGTTATCACTATTTATATTTATAACAGGAGTGAGAAACATGAAAGGTAAAGGTCAAGAGAGGGAGTTAGATAAATGCCCATTGTGTGGAGAAGAGAATTCGGATTTCCATTGTATATTATATTGTAGTCAACAAAGATATGGAGAGAGCAGGCTTGGCTACGTAAATGGGACAATTTGGGGGTTGAACTAGTAATCAGAAAAATTTTGTCAGTAAAAGGGGAAAAGAACAGGAGAAATATAGGGAATTATTTAGGGAAAGTTAAAGAGAGATGCCTAAGAAAAATTAAGAGGAAAATATAGAGTGGGATAGGTGAAATGGCAAAATGTTTAAAAAGGAGTAGAGGGCCTCCAATACACAAAAACCTAGGGTTAGGTGTATGGCGACCGCATTACTATTCAATGGTGGGCGACATTGATAGGATTTTCAGGATTTAGGAATATATGACACATTTCAGTATCGATTTTATAATTTTAATCTTGATTTTGTATTTCCATTTGTTGATGTAAAAGGAAAGATGAGAAATAAATTACTATCAATTACTAATACTATTTATATTTCATGTGAAACCTCGATATTGAGTTCTGGATCAAACTTAAGATGGCTAAACAGAGAAAGTAAAATTAGCCGGATTACTGAATCAGTGTAAACCTTGGAAATGACATCTGAAACCCTTCAAAAGAAACTTTGCATAGAGTTTTTGTCATCTCTCCTATTCAGAGAAAAAAGCGTTTGAAATAACCTAAACAATAAGCGTATACCTGCTGAAAACGGGTGCCACCATCAGTACCGTTCAATATATACCAAGAGCCATGAATTATCTCCTGAATTACGTCACATTTCACTTGATGCTATGTAACATACTCTTAAATGTAATGCAAGAACGGAACACCTAATTATTCCACTCCTCATTAAGCCGAACGCTCGATTCCGTTTGATACAGTTGTTTATTTCATTTTAATATTTTGAAAATAATAAAAAAATGCCACCAGTTTACAGAAACCTGTTTTTATTTGGAAGCGTAGCTTTAGCAACAAAAAACAGGAAATGAAAAAAATAAACGCGTAAGCTCATCGCAATGGAATATTCAGAGAAGTGAACTGCGCAAGAGGAAATCCACAACTGAGCTATTGACCGCGATGAAAACATGGGCCAATCTGAGGGTTAGCCCCTCACCCTCTCAAAAATATGAGAGAGGAAGGTCGGTATGTTGCAATAGGTCTCGCACGTGTTGACTCACATGAATGATGGATCCCTCAGCTCCCTACAGAGAAGTCATCTAGTCCCCTGGTGAATCAAGTCCTTTAACAATCATTCACATCTCTTGGGTTAATCCAATTTCTTTTCGTTCTTCAATATGTGGCGTAGGACATATTGGCAATTTAGAAAACACATTTAGTTTCAGATTAGGCATCACGTTTGCCACTGCGTTGGTGTAGGGGAAATGTGGTTCTGTGCGTAATTCACGTAATCCCCAGCTCCTGATTAAGGTCCAGGAGCGGGTTCGTTTCCAGTGATAAATATCAGTCATTAGTAGAGAGGCCATTGTACGAGCAATGCACTTGGACTGTATGCAAGTGTACATACGTACACAAAAAAACAAAGATAAAATAAAAATAAGTATAAGGCTAAACGGTAAAAAATTATCTTCAATAAATTATAAAATCTAGCTTAGAAAAGAAATTAAAAACCTTCTCCACTGCATTGCTATCATCCGCTAGTATTCCTAGAAAGCTGGTTGGCAGCTGCAGAGACTTCCTAAGGTGTGCTAGGTAAAAACACTCTAATAGCACGTGCCGGACAGGCAACGCTTCTATGCAAAATGGACAGACTGGAGCAGGCTCCTTTCTAAAGAGAAAATTTTGCGTACAAAAGCAGTGCCCATTGCGTAACGGAGCCAAACTCACCTCCTCACGACGAGATGAACGACAAGAAGTAACCGAGGGAATCGGAATTTCTTTCACAGATCTAAGCTTATTCGGTCCCAAATGCCCTCGTTGTCGACGGGCCCTAAAACACCACACACTCACTCACTCTAAGCTTATTGCCGCGAAGAGCGGACCACTCTTCCTGCCAGGAGGTTTGCATATTTCTCGGCAGTACAGCTCTAAAATATTTCAATGTCACAGATGGTATTCTAACCCTGGGCTCCAGGGTAGCCATCTTAGCTGCTGAATCCGCCATTTCATTCCCCCGCAAGCCAATGTGGGCAGGGATCCATGCACACACCACGCTAACGCCAGAAACGTGTAAAACGTGGAGGGCATCCCATATACGCTGCACAATAGGGTGGTAGTTGTACAGCTGCCGTAGGCTTTGAAGTGCACTGAGGGAATCACTCAGGATTAAGCAGTCGCCCAAATTTCGTTGACGTACGTGTACGTGGCACCCAGTATGTCAAGCGCCATCTTTGTTTGGATGGTGGAGGACTGAATTTCAATGGTGCAAAAGGAAATAGCACCAAAAAACTGAACTTCGTTTTGTATAAAACAAATTTTTAATCATAGCTCTAGTAATTTTTAAAACTGAAAAGACAAACGGAATTGCATTGGCATACTCACTTATAAATTCACAAAAACGCTGAGAGAATTATGTTATGTGACACAAAGTTAGAACAGCATCCCAGTGATTTGTGCATTTGGTAAACCAAAGGTAACTATTTTCAAAGCCGCAATGGGAGTGCATGAACTTTATTGCTGAATCAGAACATTTATTCTGTTCGGAACAGTGACTATGGTAACAGTTATCACCAGGGATTATGTGTAACGGTGTTTAGCTGCGTTCTGGCTTGTTAAATATTGCCAAGCGTAAATTTATTGATTGCGATTAATTTTTAACAAGTATCTGTTAGATTTTTATCCTCCTCTTTCAGTTGAATAGCTATAAATCAAAATGCTTTTACCGAAATGGATGAAATCGATATTTAAATACAAATATTTGTATGTACAGGTGTAAATTAAATATATCTATAGAATATATAAATACTTGAATTAGAATTTATCAGTTTTCTCTTTATTTGGGTCAATATACGTGGAAAAAACAGACAGAGAACTCGTTGTTAGATCTTATCTCTAGCATTGCGAAACAATGACACCAATTTATCTTCTTTGAGGCTTATTAGTTGAGCTTCGAAGCGATACTGTGTAACATCGGATTATCCTTTATGGTTTACTTTTTGGATGTACTAATTACAAACAGTTCGCTAAAACTGTATAAATAATTCACTTGCAATTAGTGACCAACAATCTGGTTTATTTTTGCTGTCCGATATAACCAATAACTTAGCGTAATTCTCTGCAAAGTGCTAAATGTTTTATCTCTATAATGGTGAGAGCTATATTCCTTCTCACGTCTTTATAATCCTGAAACTGAAAATTGTGTTTTCCTTCGGTTAGTAAAGATATAAACATAAATAATTGGTCAATAAAAGAGCAGAGGTTAAACATTAATAATTCTATTGTGTATCAGTAGTAATAATATCTCCCAAGGGTATCACATTTTTTTTTTAAAACAAAAGTTCCATTAAGTCATATCGCACGAACTTTGGCACTTGTTTCACATCTTCTGATTATTCATTTCAGTCATGATAATTATTCACCACAAATGCTCTAAAGCATCTTTTGACACAGATATCTTCTGAAATCCAAATAAAAGAGACAGAGACCAGCTTCTTACAAAGTAGCTCTGCATTGCGCTATTTTTGATGTTCCAATTCTGGCGTTAGAGCCTGAAGATCGGTGCGGTTAGTTGCAATAGTAAAACGGTAAGCCGCGCGCTCGTCTTGCGTAAAAAGAGTAACACCAGAAATTCTCTTTTAGAATTCACTTATAGAAATTCTTTCTCCTTGGAAGTCCCAGAATCGTGTCTAACTTCCAAGGGCTACATAAGAGAGCGCTCTGTCAAATTTCAGCAAGTTGGCGAAGACATTTAATGAGTCTGTAAAACTAAATCTCACTTAGAGACAGAGGTAGTCAACGCGCGTGTTTCTGGTGTGACTAGAAAGCCTGCACGCCAAGCGAGCTGATGATGGCTTTGTTGAGGTGCAATAGGACTGCTTGGGATTGGGGATGCCTTGAGTTACAAACCGTGGGCGAGTGAACCTCCGGAAGAAGAGGCGACATATGGAGCATTGCGTTGCTACTCAATGCGAGGAACGGAAATGAATGGAAAACAAGTGAAGTTACAGTGAACATGTTTCACATTAGTGAAGTAATAGGGTAAGCGAGGAGAAATGGTACAGAAAATTCAAGTTATTCATCGGATAATGATTATGCACCTTTAATGGTGCCAACCACTGGAACATCAGCACCCTTATACAAATTATTACTTCAAAGATCAGAGATAAAGACCACTACAAAATAAAAATCCTATAAGAAATACAATTTGAGGGTTATAATAAAGAGGTCAAAAGGTTTTATGTACATGAACACTGCTTAATTGTTGTGATTCTCAACGTTCTATTCTATTAAAAATAGGTAGTTATGCTTCATGTATACCCTTTAAAAGATAAGCCGATGTATTAAAAGTAAATGTTCGGAAGCTCCGAGATAAAGCTTTGGTGTTTGTGAAATGTTGCAGATCAGTTTCCACGTGAAATAAGAGTTGAAATTAATCCACATATATAAATTTACATTTGATAGTCTCACAAAAACCTCGAGAACAGCTGAACTGATTTGCCTAATTTTGGTTTTAAAATATTTGTATGAGCCTAATGAAGGTTTAAAAGGTGAGAAGAAAACCTGAAGTGATAATGGACCACGTTATTAGCGAAATATAAAAGTGCACACACAAACCTTTACGGAACACATACGCCTTCGATTATGTTCGACACGCAAAAGCATTACAAAGTAGAAATTACTCTACTCCTTGCCAAAGTCTTCAAATCTATTCCACTTACCACTTTTTTATGAAATAACGTTTATTGTTTGCTATTAAGGCTGAAATGTTTTTATATAGCATGATATCCTTTCGAAAACTAGACACAAAATTAATACCTAAAAGCACTATAAAACTATAAACATTTCACCACAGAAAATGGTTGTCCAATATGGGTGGTGATGATTTGTATACAAGGGCGCTCAACTGCTTGGAACCCAGCGCCTTTACAAAAATTAATTCATGGCAATAGCCAGATACAAATTTCTCAAAAAACAAAACACAATCAAAACAAAATGACTATAAAGTAAATACATCCAAACGAAGATCCACACTATAATTAACCATGGTATACCAAAAGATATAAAAAGCCGTTTTCAATATTAACATGTTATCAAAACAAACTACCTGCCCCTGGTGGTCGAATTAGCTTGTTCCTTTACTTAGGTGCCGCGTATTTTCAGCAGGTTTATCCTGCCTCTTTCTCACTGTCGTTTTGGCCGTGAATACTGGATTTATCAGCTTCACATCTTCAATGGAGGAGGACCGTTTTCCTACTGGTAAGTCGGAAACCGCGATCGGTGAAGTTGAAAGCCGCCGATCTGAGTCCTCTCCAGATGACTCCTCAGATGTTCTTGGAGACGGTCGTGGGCATTAGCGGTCCTCCTGTTTGCAACTAGCGTTATTTCCCCTGAGAAAGTGTGTTCTTTCATATGAGGTCTAGAACTTTCTGGGCGATGCATTTTATATTACTGGTACACACATTTTCGAGGTAGATGATTTATGCGGTAACTTGGTTGCAATGTTCTTCCTAGGACTAGACCTAGTTGGTGTGGTCACTGTTCGTGCTGGTGTCTGCTTCTTTGGCTGTGATCTGATGTTACTGTTTTTTCGGTTATTACTGTCCGGTTTATCTCACTAGTTTGTGTTGCATTTTAACGTCTAGGTAGCGGATTAGCTGCAACTGCTCTATAAATAACTGTCCTAGGTACAGAAAGCTGACGAATACGCAAGAGTTTCCGGGCTTCCACGAAGGACACCCTCTCTCTTAACCCGGATCTCTTGGATCCGAGTGATGATGAGTATAAGGGCGCTCAACTGCAGAGGTCATCAGCGCCCTTTTTAAAAGAAACTGGTCATGGCAAAAGCCAGATATAAATAATTCTAAAACAGTATATGTTAAAAAAGACAAAAAATACATACGCGTTGAAAAAAAAAATAAATAAAATAAAAATGTCATCCAAAAACCATAAATTCTATTTGCTAAATCCTAAAATCTAATCTCGAAAAGAATCTAAAAACCTTCTCCACTAATGCGTGATCGTCCGCTAGCATTTCTGCAAAGCTGACCGGCAGCTGCAGAGACGTCCTAAGGTCTGCTAGGTGAAAACACTCTAGCAGCACGTGTCGTACAGACAACGCTTCATTACAAAACGGACACAGTGGAGAAGGCTCCTTTTTAAAAAGAAAACTATGAGTAAAAATGCAGTGCCCAATTCGTAACCGAGCCAAACTCACCTCCTCGCGACGAGATGACCGACAGGAGGTAACCCAGGGAATCGGAAGTTCCTTGACAGATCTAAGTTTATTATTGCGGAGAGTGGACCACTCTTCCTGCCAGCAGGTTTGCACAGCTCTCCGCAATTCGGCCCTAAAGTCTTCCGATGTCACAGATGGTATTCGAACCCTGGAGTGAGTGAGTGATGATGAGTATAAGGGCGCTCAACTACAGAGGTCATCAGCGCCCTTTTTAAAAGAAAATGGTCATGGCAAAAGCCAGATATAAATCATTCTAAAACAGTATAACTATGTTAAAAAAAAAAACAACAAATATATACGCGTTGAAAAAAAAAAAAAAAAAAGAATAGAAAAAAAAAGCATCCAAAAACCATAAATTCTATTTGCTAAATCCTAAAATCTAATCTCGAAAAGAACCTAAAAACCTTCTTCACTACTGCGTTATCGTCCGCTAGAATTTCTGCAAAGCTGACCGGCAGCTGCAGAGACGTCCTAAGGTCTGCTAGGTGAAAACACTCTAGCAGCACGTGTCGTACAGACAACGCTTCATTACAAAACGGACATAGTGGAGAAGGCTCCTTTTTAAAAAGAAAACTATGAGTAAAAATGCAGTGCCCAATTCGTAACCGAGCCAAACTCACCTCCTCGCGACGAGATGACCGACAGGAGGTAACCCAGGGAATCGGAAGTTCTTTGACAGATCTAAGTTTATTATTGCGGAGAGCATACCACTCTTCCTGCCAGCAGGTTTGCACAGCTCTCCGCAATTCGGCCCTAAAGTCTTCCGATGTCACAGATGGTATTCGAACCCTGGGCTTCATGATAGCCGTCTTGGCTGCTGAATCCGCCATTTCATTCCCCCGCAAGCCTACGTGACCAGGGATCCATGCACACACCACGTTAACGCCAGAAGCGTGTAAAACGTGGAGGGCATCCTGTATACGCTGCACAATAGGGTGGTAATTGTACAGCTGCCGTAGGCTTTGAAGAGCACTGAGGGAATCACTCAGGATTAAGCAGTCCCCCAACTTTCGTCGGCGTACGTGTAAAATGGCCCGGTATATTGCATAAAGCTCTGCAGTAAAAATGGAAGTGCTAGTGTGGAATCCGAATGTATAGGGTTCGGTTCCACACACGTAAGCACAACCAACGCCATTTGAGTTCTTGGAGCCATCAGTATAAATTACAAAATGGTCCTCATATCGCGATAAAAATTCTAAAAAACATGTGCGGATACTAGACATAGACATGGTAGATTTATCATATTTAGTCATGCCCAGATCAACCGGGGACGCTCTGCACAACCAAGGAGGGTATGTCCTCTCCCCCCTAGGATACATCTTGGGCATGTCAGTATCAAGATGTCTAAGGAGCTCCCGGAAACGAAAACCAGGTGGCTTTGGTTTAATAGTAGTGTTCCTATAACGCACGTCCATGAAGGTATTAAAGAACGGCGTAAACGATGGATGTGTGGGCATGCAATTAAGTCCACAGCCATAATTGGCTAATAACATGTTGCGCCTGTAGTGCAGAGGAGGTTCTGCAGACTCAGCATACAGGCTTATAACTCGGCTCGTTGGAAATGCCCCAACAGCTATACGTATGCCACAGTTATGGACTGTGTCTAATCTCTTCAGCACAGATGGTCGTGCTGAGCCATAAACGATACTACCATAGTCTAATTTGGAACGGATGAGTGCCCGATAAAGTCGCAATAACACTGCACGATCCGCTCCCCACGATTTTCCACTTAGTACCCGCAAGATATTCAAAGATCGGTCACATCGTGCTTTCAGTTGTTCTATATGCGACGACCAACTAAGTTTTCTATCAAATATCAATCCAAGGAACCTCGTCTCATCTGCAAAAGGTAGTAGATCAGCGCCTAGCCGGAGCCTTGGAGGTAGTCGACTCTGCTGACGCCAGAAGTTTACACAGATGGTTTTCTCAGCGGAAAAACGGAAGCCGTTTTTTAAACTCCAACTCTTAAGGTTGTCCAAGGTGGTCTGAAGACGGCGCTCTAAAAACGGAGTGCGCTGAGATGTACAGTAGACGGCAAAGTCGTCTACAAATAGGCATGACGAGACACCTGGAGGTACACATTTCGAGATAGAATTAATCGCAATAGCAAACAACGTAACACTTAGTACCGACCCCTGTGGTACACCGTTCTCCTGAACAAAAAGGTTCGAAAAAACCGAGCCAACCCTTACTCGGAATACGCGGTCTTTCAGGAATTCCTGAAGGAAGAGTGGTAGGCGTCCACGTATATTCCAGGTGTGCAGAGTACGTAGCAACCCTGCCCGCCAACACGTATCATAAGCCTTTTCGAGGTCAAAAAATATTCCGACTGTTTGACAGTTCTTAAGAAATCCGTTCATAATCTGTGTCGACATGGACACAAGATGATCCACTGTTGAACGGCGTCGTCGGAAACCGCACTGGATGTTATTCAGTAGGTTGTGCGTTTCCAGCCACCATACCAACCGCCCATTTATCATGCGTTCCATCACCTTGCATACGCAACTGGTGAGGGAAATAGGGCGGTAGCTAGAAGGGAGGTGACGGTCCTTGCCAGCTTTCAAGATAGGTATAATGGTAGCTTCTCGCCACTTTTCAGGAAACGTGGCATTAACCCAAACACGGTTATACACCTCGAGCAGGAATGCCTTACCTTCAGGTGAGAGATGTTGTAACATTTGAACGTGGATTCCGTCCGGTCCTGGTGCTGTCAGTCGTGATGACGAAAGGGCGTGTTCTAGCTCTGCCAAGATGAAGAGGCGGTTATAGTCTTCAAGGTTTCTGGAACTAAACACGAAACCTTGAGATTCTACCTGAGTCTTAATTGAGATAAACTCAGGAGCATAATTGCATGAGCTAGACACCTGAGCGAAAGCACAGCCGAAGGTGTTAGCCACAACAAACGGATCAACAACAACTCCTGCAGCTGTTTTCAGACCAGCGATTGGCAAGTGGGTTGATTTTCCGGCCACGCGCCTTAATTTATCCCATACAACAGATGAGGGTGTACATCTGTTAAAAGATGATACAAATTTGTTCCATGAGGTCTTTTTGCTATCCTTAATTATTTGCCTAGATTTTGCGCGCGCTTTCTTGTACTCAATTAGATTACTTAGCGTAGGGTGTCGTTGGAATACCCTTAGAGCACGTCTACGAGCACGAATAGCATTCCGGCAGTCGTTGGTCCACCATGGGACAGGAAATCGACCGGGTTGGGTAGCCGAACGTGGAATAGACTGTTCTGCAGCGGAAAGAATTTTCTCTGTGAGATGATCGACTAAATCATTCACAGAATCGTGCTCGTTGTATTCAAAGACAGCCAACTGAGTGTAAAGATTCCAGTTGGCACGATCAAAGCGCCATCTAGGGATACGTGAGGGAGACACATCTTGTGCTAAGAGACTAAGAAGACATGGAAAGTGGTCGCTGGAATGTAAATCAGAGATGACATTCCACTGTAATGAAACAGCTAACTGGGATGAACACACTGCCAAATCGATGTGCGAATAGGTGTTAAACGCGTCTGAGAGGAATGTGGGCTCTCCGGTGTTCAGGAGAACCAAGTTATTGCTCTCCAGGAATTTTGCAATGAGGTTGCCTCTCGAACATGCCCGATTTGAGCCCCAAAGTGGGTGATGGGCATTAAAGTCTCCAACTATTAGAAATGGTGTTGAAAGTTGGGAAACCAGATCTTCAAGGTCAACTAACGAGAGGTCATCTGATGGCGGGAGATATACAGTGCAAATGCAAAATTCTATTGATGGCAGCTTAATCCTTACAGCTACAGATTGTAAATCAGACTGTAGCTGTAACGGATCTACAAATATGTCATCCCTGAGGAGCATCATAGTACCCCCGTGTGCAGGAATGCCCTCTTCTGTTTCAACATCACACCTCAGTGGTGTGTAGCGTCTGATTTTAAAGTTGTCTTGTGGTCGTAGCTTAGTCTCTTGTAAGCATACCACTAAGGGGTGATGCTTACTGAGCAAAAGTTCCAATTCTGGTCGATGCGCTCTTAATCCTCGTATGTTCCATTGTAGGATAGCCATTGGAACTATGGGATATAAGATGTAAAGGTAGTCTACATTAAGACGACTTCATGGGTGGCCGAATCAATTTGCCCTTTTTCTTTGGTGTAGGGCTAGTTTCGGCAGGTTTATCCTGCCTCTTCTTTGCTGCAGATGTAGCAGCGTGGTCAGCTGTTTCATGCTCCATATCCTCTATGGAAGAGGACGGTTTTCCTTCTACAACCTTCGATTCGAGGGGCTCGAAGCGATTGGAAATTCCGACCGACGTAGATGACGGTCGCCGGTCGTAGTCCTCCCCAGAAGATGACCCCGACGATGATCTCGGAGACGCTCTAGGGCTACGTTTCTTGGACTTTTCTGGAGCAGACTTTGTGCTTTCTTTCAGGAAGGCAGTTCTATCATACTGCGTCTTGAACTTGATCTCTGGTGCTTGGTATACAATGGGCAATTTCGTCCTGTTGTTAGAAGTGGATGCTTTCTCAGGCGACTTCACTGACCTGATATCTTCAGTAGTCTGTGTTCTCGGAGTTTTAGATGGTGTTACTGATGCTCTTGGTTGCGATCTAGGCACTAGAACTTTCTCGGATATTGTTGCCCCATTTAAATCAGATGTTTGGGTACCAGCCTCCCGTTTCGGTGACGGAGTAGCCGCCACAGAGCTATAGGTACGGGAGGTGGTTGAAGAGGGCTTGAGGATACATAGAAGTTTCCGGGCTTCCGAAAAGGAAACCTTTTCCTTAACCCGGATCTCCTGAATAGCTCGCTCTTCAATATAACGGGGACATTCTCGTGAACTTGATGGATGTTCACCGCTACAATTTACGCATGCTGGAGGTGATGTACATGCATTTTCATGCATGCCGGCTCCGCAGCTGACACATGTAGGTGCGCCTTTACAGAATGCACTAGTGTGACCGAACCGCTGACATTGGTAGCATCTCAGAGGGTTAGGTATGTATGGTCTAACCTCAATCACTTCATATCCTGCCCTGATTCTTTGAGGGAGATCTACCCGATCAAAGGTCAGGAACAGGGTACGAGTGGGAACCATATCCCCTCGTTCTCTCCTTTGGACACGATATACTGCAGTTACGCCTTGTTCCTGGAGGTTCTCCTGAAAATCCTCGTTGGACATTCCATCCAACGCGCTAGTGTTTACAACACCGCGCGAGGAATTCAGGGTCCTATGCATCTCCACTTTGACTGGATAACTGCCCAGCATGTTGGCTTTCAGTATCTTTGCTGCCTGGGATGCTGTAGTTGCTTCCACCAGCAGCGTGCCATTTCTAGATTTTGTACATGATTTAACAGCACCAGCTATTTTGTCAAGACCTTTCTGTATAATAAACGGATTAACCGTAGAAAAAGTTCTACCTTCCTCCGTTCGTTTAATAACTAAGTAGCGAGGACCACACTCAACTACTTGCTTAACACTGTTTTCAACTAAATCCTTTCCACGTTTATTGTTTTTTGGGGGGTGTATGTTAACCATAAATGTTGGTCTAAATTTCATCCCCCAGTGCTCCCCACCCACCACGGAGTCCAACAAGGGGTCACCCCACTGGGATGACAGGGCTACACAGGGGATATAGCGAGCTCGCCGTCCCACTCACCCTGGAGGTCGGTACAATACCTAGTCCTGGCCGATTGATTAGGGGTGGGTTAGTCCCTAACCTCCCGTTTAGGCGAAGCAGAAGCCAAAGTAGTGTATTAGAAATGCGCACCCTCCCCGAATTCAGAAAAATACTGTTACGAGCTCAGATACGCATCCCTCAACCACCAGGACAAACCTTTCCACCGACACGGGTCTCCACGCACGGCCTACACGTGGGTGGGCCTGTTGACCGTCTCCCTCAACCACGAAGAGGAGCCCACTCGAGGGAGACTGTTGGCTCGGGACCCCGGGTTCGCCAAACCCGTACCTACCGAAGTAGGCCCCTGGGGGGCGAACCCTGGACTTCATGATAGCCGTCTTGGCTGCTGAATCCGCCATTTCATTCCCCCGCAAGCCTACGTGGCTAGGGATCCATGCACACACCACGTTAACGCCAGAAGCGTGTAAAACGTGGAGGGCATCACTCTCTCTTGGATCCCCTTCTCCCCAATAAAACGGGGACGATCTCTGGAGTGAGTGAGTGAGTGTGAGTGTGTGGTGTTTTAGGGCTCGTCGACAACAAGGTTATTTGGGCCCGAACGATCTCTGGAGTTCGATGAATCATTGCCACTGCAGTTAACACATGTTGCGGGTGAAGTACATGCATTGTCATGCTTGACTTCCCCACATTCAACGCAAGTAGCACTTCCATTATATGAATCACTTGTGTGGCCAAAGCGCTGGCATTTATAACACCTTAGTGGATTGGGTATATACTACCTCATTTCAATAGCTTCATACCCTGCCTAAATCCTTTTCGGGAGCTCTACCCGATCAAAGGTGAGAAACAGGGTACACGTGGGGACTAGTTCATGTTGTTCACACCTTGTTCCGCCATGTTTTGCTGAATGTCCTCGTTGGACATACAATCCAATGCGCGGTTGTTACAACACCACGTGAGGAGTTCAGGGTCCTTTCAAGTCAACGCGCACGGGCTAGCTAGCAAGAATATTGGCCTTCAAAGTTTTTGCAGTCTGCGTCGGAGAAACAGCTTCGACTAGGAGCGTGCCATTGTGAGATCGAGTACATGACTTTACAGGACCAACAACATTATCTAAACCCTTCTGAGTAATGAACGGGTTCACGGTAGTAAATTTGCAACCTTCCTCAGTTCTACAAATAACTAAATAGCGAGGACCACAAGACTCGGCTATTTCCTTTCCATTTTTCTTTACAATTTTATTTAAATTATGGTTTGCCATAACATATGAAATGAGTTTTATCCCCCAGTGCTCCCCACCCACCACGGAGCCCAACAAGGGGTCATCCCACTGGGATGACAGGGATGTACAGCCTCGCCGTCCCACTCACCCTGGAGTTCGGTACAAGAACTAGTCCTGGTCGATTGATTAGTGGCGGGTTAGTCCCTAACCTCCCGTTTAGGTGAAGCAGAAACCAAAGTAGTGTATTGGAAATGCGTACCCTCCCCGAGTTCAGAGGAAGACTGGAACCAGCTCAGATGCGCATCCCTCAACTACCAGGACAAACCTTTCCACCGACATGGGTCTCCACGCACGGCCTACACGTGGTTGGGTGTTTTGTCTGACCCCTCACCACTAAGAGGAACCCACATCGAGGGAGTCAGGGTGGCTCTGGGCCCCGGGATCTCCAATTCCCGTACCTACCGCAGTAGGCCCCTGGATTGTCAAATATTGGTGAATCCTTGGATACCGTCTTTATAATTTGTGCTTTTGAATTCGTGAAACTAAACTGAATTGACACAAAAGCTATTCAATTCCTTTGTGACTTGTGTACTTCACGGGAGGTTTTTTACTATACCGAGAGGACGACTTATTTCGCAGAAGTCAGTCACATATGCGACGAGCTACTTCAAGTGCTGACCACACTGATCAACAGCGAGGCGCAGGTTATGTTAGTAGTCGTGTTGGTATGTTAAAAGTGCGTTCTAGAGTATCTCTTTCTTCCAGGGAGTTGTTTGCGTACAAATCAGTTGGCACATTTATAAACCAGGATGATGCAGTCAATTATCCTACAGGACTTTTAAATTCATTAGATATCCCTGGACTCCCATATTGCAGTTTTAAGATTAAAAGTAGAATCAATTATGATCATGCTGTGTAACATTGACAAACCACAACTGTACAATGGAGCGATACTAACTGTGAAAAAGCTAATGAATAACGTCATCGAGGCAACAATGATCAGGGGAAAAGTGTAAAGGAAAGGCCATCTTCATCTCGCGTATTCCGATGATTCCAACGGATTTTCTTTTGATTTTAAGCGTCTACCACTTGACATGTATTTGATCTTTGCGATGATCATAAACAAATCGCAAGGGCAGTGGTTGGAAGTTTTTAGAGTTTTCCTGTTTCTCTTATGGACAATATATATCACGTCTTCGCGCGTCGATAACTATCATTTTTATATATTTACGCACCACAAAAAAGACAAAGATATCTTTATCAGAAAGCTTTAGTTGCATTTAATCTTCATCCCCTATTGTAGAAAAAGTAACTAAATAATCTGAATTTATTTTATTTATATAGATAAGCTTAGACAACTTTTTTGGCGGTGCGATGTTCGCCGGGTCAACTAGTTGATTAATATATATCGGGTTCATATGATGAGATGAGTATAAGTATAAGGGCGCTCAGTAGTCTGTGTTCTCGGTGTATTAGATGTTGTTACTGATGCTCTTGGTTGCGATCTAAGCACTAGAACTTTCTCGGATATTGTTGCCCCGTTTATATCAGATGTTTGGGTACCAGCCTCCCGTTTCGGTGACGCAGTGGCCGCCACAGAGCTATAGGTACGGGAGGTGGTTGAAGAGGGCTTGAGAATACATAGAAGTTTCCGGGCTTCCGAAAAGGATACCTTTTCTTTAACCCGGATCTCCTGAATAGCTTGCTCTTCAATATAACGGGGGCATTCTCGTGAACTTGATGGATGTTCACCGCTACAATTTACGCATTCCGGAGGTGATGTACATGCCTTTTCATGCATGCCGGCTCCACAGCTGACACATGTAGGTGCGCCTTTACAGAATGCACTAGTGTGACCGAACCGCTGACATTGGTAGCATCTCAGAGGGTTAGGTATGTATGGTCTAACCTCAATCACTTCATATCCTGCCCTGATCCTTTGAGGGAGATCTACCCGATCAAAGGTCAGGAACAGGGTACGAGTAGGAACCATATCCCCTCGTTCTCTCCTTTGGACACGATAGACTGCAGTTACGCCTTGTTCCTGGAGGTTCTCCTGAATATCCTCGTTGGACATTCCATCCAACGCGCTAGTGTTTACAACACCGCGCGAGGAATTCAGGGTCCTATGCATCTCCACTTTGACTGGATAACTGCCCAGCATGTTGGCTTTCAGTATCTTTGCTGCCTGGGATGCTGTAGTTGCTTCCACCAGCAGCGTGCCATTTCTAGATTTTGTACATGATTTAACAGCACCAGCTATTTTGTCAAGACCTTTCTGTATAATAAACGGATTAACCGTAGAAAACGTTCTACCTTCCTCCGTTCGTTTAATAACTAAGTAGCGAGGACCACACTCAACTACTTGTTTAACACTGTTTTCAAATAAATCCTTTCCACGTTTATTGTTTTTTGGGGGGTGTAGGTTAACCATAATATTAGGTCTAAATTTCATCCCCCAGTGCTCCCCACCCACCACGGAGTCCAACAAGGGGTCACCCCACTGGGATGACAGGGCTACACAGGAGATATAGCGAGCTCGCCGTCCCACTCACCCTGGAGGTCGGTACAATACCTAGTCCTGGCCGATTGATTAGGGGTCGGTTAGTCCCTAACCTCCCGTTTAGGCGAAGCAGAAGCCAAAGTAGTGTATTAGAAATGCGCACCCTCCCCGAATTCAGAAAAAACTGTTACGAGCTCAGATACGCATGCCGCAACACACAGGAGAAACCTTTCCACCAATACGGGTCTCCACGCACGGCCTACACGTGGGTGGGCCTGTTGACCATCTCCCTCAACCACGAAGAGGAGCCCACACGAGGGAGACTGTTGGCTCGGGACCCCGGGTTCGCCAAACCCGTACCTACCGAAGTAGGCCCCTGCGGGGTTGGGGGGTGTAGGTTAACCATAATATTAGGTCTAAATTTCATCCCCCAGTGCTCCCCACCCACCACGGAGTCCAACAAGGGGTCATCCCACTGGGATGACAGGGCTACACAGGGGATATAGCGAGCTCGCCGTCCCACTCACCCTGGAGGTCGGTACAATACCTAGTCCTGGCGGATTGATTAGGGGTGGGTTAGTCCCTAACCTCCCGTTTAGGCGAAGCAGAAGCCAAAGTAGTGTATTAGAAATGCGCACCCTCCCCGAATTCAGAAAAAAACTGTTACGAGCTCAGATACGCATCCCTCAACCACCAGGACAAACCTTTCCACCGACACGGGTCTCCACGCACGGCCTACACGTGGGTGGGCCTGTTGACCATCTCCCTCAACCACGAAGAGGAGCCCACTCGAGGGAGACTGTTGGCTCGGGACCCCGGGTTCGCCAAACCCGTACCTACCGAAGTAGGCCCCTGGGGGGCGGGTTCATATCATTCCTCTTTATAACAACAGATATTTTTGTAAAACCTTAGCATGGAACACTGCGAAATTAGCTTTTCTTTCGAGTTTTTTGCGTTAAAGAATCAATTTTAACAGGCGTCATTACTTGGCTAGGACAGATGAAAGTTGGGTTGCAGAACTTGCAGGTGCTGGGAGAGGTACAGGCGTAAAGCGGATCACAGAACAATAGGGAGTTTCCAGAGAAAACAGGTGAGCTGCCTATGTCCCTACAATGGAAACAGAAACTATTTGTCGTTTCGGATTGTGGAACATAGGACGATTCCTGTAAGCCAAACTTCGAAAGTTAATAATTTCCATTCGCTCGGCATAATCCCAAGGCAGACTCAAGTTTGTTGCATTCCCACTGCAGGAAAATTATCATTAGACAAGAATGTCAGTATAAAGACAGTTTCCAGGCCAATCTAAGAGGATCTCAGATACCTATTTTAACCATCCTCTTCCTAATAACTATGTTATACTATGAAACACAATTATAATAGTATAACGGCTATATAAAATCGAATGTTCAACCGTTTACTTTCTCAATACAAAAGTTCAAAGGAAGCTGTTTGGAAATATGGACCTCGGAATCTCCTGATAGTAATATTTCTGTGAGAAAAGAAAGGGAAATATGTTTAAGTGTACCCAGCTACAACGTCAAAAGCGCCCTTTAACAGGAAATCATGGCAAACGCGATAGATGACGATTATAGCATAATGAATTTCTTAGCAGAGTCAGAATTAAGATAGATATACACAATCATGACAAACGCCAGTGTCAAATTCTAAATGGTATAGAAATGTGAAGGCCAAAATGTATTGATGTACTTACTGGCTTGATGTATACTTCATCAAACCATAACTTGACAGATTAACTTATACAGAAACGTAAAGAACATTTTTAAAAGTTTTATGACCTCCACCAGGATTTCTGCAGCGCTAAATGGCAGCCCTATACTCTCCCGTAGATGTACCAGAGAAACACACTCTTAACAAAAAATGACAAACTTAGATCTCTGTTAGTGGACAACCAGGAACCGAGCAACGATCACCTCCTCCAGACGAAATTCAGGAGAGTAGGTTACTTGTAATTTACCGAAAAAATCCGAGATATGATATGGTGATATATGTATAAGGGCGCCCAACTACAGCGGTTATCAGCGCCCTTAAAAATCATTCATGGCAAAAGCCAGATATAATTGTTCTAAAACTGTATAAAGGGTAAATAAACTTACAAAAAATACATGCACATAATAAAAAAATAAAATAGAAATAAATATACAGCCCAACGGCAAAAGGTTCTCTTCACTAAACTCTAAAATCTAACTTCCTGCCTGCCGTTCTAGGGATCCACGGGCTCGATTCCCGGTGGTGGGGGTGGGGATTTTACTCCGACCAAGATATTTCCCCATCTTCCCCAGAGTCTGGAAGTATGAATGAGAGTGTGAATGTGTGCTTGATCTAATGATTCAAAACCAAAGATAACGAGTTAACACCTTCAGTATGTTTCAAAGGAGAACGGCCGCCGATATGACCATAGCAGTTAATGGCGGGTTATAAATGGAACAAGAAAAAAAATCTAACTTAGAAAAGAGCTTTGAAACCCCCTCTACTTTTTTGTCATGCGCTAGCATTTCTGCATTTCTGAAAAGCTGGCAGAAGGTGTACGAGTCCGTAAGAAAATTTAATGACCAGGGATCCATGCACACACCACGTTAACGCCAGAAGCGTGTAAAACGTGGAGGGCATCCTGTATACGCTGCACAATAGGGTGGTAGTTGTAGAGCTGCCGTAGGCTTTGAAGTGCACTGAGGGAATCACTCAGGATTAAGCAGTCCCCCAACTTTCGTCGGCGTACGTGTAAAATGGCCCGGTATATTGCATAAAGCTCTGCAGTAAAAATGGAAGTGCTAGTGTGGAATCCGAATGTATAGGGTTCGGTTCCACACACGTAAGCACAACCAACGCCATTTGAGTTCTTGGAGCCATCAGTATAAATTACAAAATGGTCCTCATATCGCGATAAAAATTCTAAAAAACATGTGCGGATACTAGACATAGACATGGTAGATTTATCATATTTAGTCATGCCCAGATCAACCGGGGACGCTCTGCACAACCAAGGAGGGTATGTCCTCTCCCCCCTAGGATACATCTTGGGCATGTCAGTATCAAGATGTCTAAGGAGCTCCCGGAAACGAAAACCAGGTGGCTTTGGTTTAATAGTAGTGTTCCTATAACGCACGTCCATGAAGGTATTAAAGAACGGCGTAAACGATGGATGTGTGGGCATGCAATTAAGTCCACAGCCATAATTGGCTAATAACATGTTGCGCCTGTACTGCAGAGGAGGTTCTGCAGACTCAGCATACAGGCTTATAACTCGGCTCGTTGGAAATGCCCCAACAGCTATACGTATGCCACAGTTATGGACTGTGTCTAATCTCTTCAGCACAGATGGTCGTGCTGAGCCATAAACGATACTACCATAGTCTAATTTGGAACGGATGAGTGCCCGATAAAGTCGCAATAACACTGCACGATCCGCTCCCCACGATTTTCCACTTAGTACCCGCAAGATATTCAAAGATCGGTCACATCGTGCTTTCAGTTGTGCTATATGCGACGACCAACTAAGTTTTCTATCAAATATTAATCCAAGGAACCTCGCCTCATCTGCAAAAGGTAGTAGATCAGCGCCTAGCCGGAGCCTTGGAGGTAGTCGACTCTGCTGACGCCAGAAGTTTACACAGATGGTTTTCTCAGCGGAAAATCGGAAGCCGTTTTTTAAACTCCAACTCTTAAGGTTGTCCAAGGTGGTCTGAAGACGGCGCTCTAAAAACGGAGTGCGCTGAGATGTACAGTAGACTGCAAAGTCGTCTACAAATAGGCATGACGAGACACCTGGAGGTACACATTTCGAGATAGAATTAATCGCAATAGCAAACAACGTAACACTTAGTACCGATCCCTGTGGTACACCGTTCTCCTGAACAAAAAGGTTCGAAAAAACCGAGCCAACCCTTACTCGGAATACGCGGTCTTTCAGGAATTCCTGAAGGAAGAGTGGTAGGCGTCCACGTATATTCCAGGTGTGCAGAGTACGTAGCAACCCTGCCCGCCAACACGTATCATAAGCCTTTTCGAGGTCAAAAAATATTCCGACTGTTTGACAGTTCTTAAGAAATCCGTTCATAATCTGTGTCGACATGGACACAAGATGATCCACTGTTGAACGGCGTCGTCGGAAACCGCACTGGATGTTATTCAGTAGGTTGTGCGTTTCCAGCCACCATACCAACCGCCCATTTATCATGCGTTCCATCACCTTGCATACGCAACTGGTGAGGGAAATAGGGCGGTAGCTAGAAGGGAGGTGACGGTCCTTGCCAGCTTTCAAGATAGGTATAATGGTAGCTTCTCGCCACTTTTCAGGAAACGTGGCATTAACCCAAACACGGTTATACACCTCGAGCAGGAATGCCTTACCTTCAGGTGAGAGATGTTGTAACATTTGAACGTGGATTCCGTCCGGTCCTGGTGCTGTCAGTCGTGATGACGAAAGAGCGTGCTCTAGCTCTGCCAAGATGAAGAGGCGGTTATAGTCTTCAAGGTTTCTGGAACTAAACACGAAACCTTGAGATTCTACCTGAGTCTTAATTGAGATAAACTCAGGAGCATAATTGCATGAGCTAGACACCTGAGCGAAAGCACAGCCGAAGGTGTTAGGCACAACAAACGGATCAACAACAACTCCTGCAGCTGTTTTCAGACCAGCGATTGGCAAGTGGGTTGATTTTCCGGCCACGCGCCTTAATTTATCCCATACAACAGATGAGGGTGTACATCTGTTAAAAGATGATACAAATTTGTTCCATGAGGTCTTTTTGCTATCCTTAATTATTTGCCTAGATTTTGCGCGCGCTTTCTTGTACTCAATTAGATTACTTAGCGTAGGGTGTCGTTGGAATACCCTTAGAGCACGTCTACGAGCACGAATAGCATTCCGGCAGTCGTTGGTCCACCATGGGACAGGAAATCGACCGGGTTGGGTAGCCGAACGTGGAATAGACTGTTCTGCAGCGGAAAGAATTTTCTCTGTGAGATGATCGACTAAATCATTCACAGAATCGTGCTCGTTGTATTCAAAGACAGCCAACTGAGTGTAAAGATTCCAGTTGGCACGATCAAAGCGCCATCTAGGGATACGTGAGGGAGACACATCTTGTGCTAAGAGACTAAGAAGACATGGAAAGTGGTCGCTGGAATGTAAATCAGAGATGACATTCCACTGTAATGAAACAGCTAACTGGGATGAACACACTGCCAAATCGATGTGCGAATAGGTGTTAAACGCGTCTGAGAGGAATGTGGGCTCTCCGGTGTTCAGGAGAACCAAGTTATTGCTCTCCAGGAATTTTGCAATGAGGTTGCCTCGCGAACATGCCCGATTTGAGCCCCAAAGTGGGTGATGGGCATTAAAGTCTCCAACTATTAGAAATGGTGTTGAAAGTTGGGAAACCAGATCTTCAAGGTCAACTAACGAGAGGTCATCTGATGGCGGGAGATATACAGTGCAAATGCAAAATTCTATTGATGGCAGCTTAATCCTTACAGCTACAGATTGTAAATCAGACTGTAGCTGTAACGGATCTACAAATATGTCATCCCTGAGGAGCATCATAGTACCCCCGTGTGCAGGAATGCCCTCTTCTGTTTCAACATCACACCTCAGTGGTATGTAGCGTCTGATTTTAAAGTTGTCTTGTGGTCGTAGCTTAGTCTCTTGTAAGCATACCACTAAGGGGTGATGCTTACTGAGCAAAAGTTCCAATTCTGGTCGATGCGCTCTTAATCCTCGTATGTTCCATTGTAGGATAGCCATTGGAACTATGGGATATAAGATGTAAAGGTAGTCTACATTAAGACGACTTCATGGGTGGCCGAATCAATTTGCCCTTTTTCTTTGGTGTAGGGCTAGTTTCGGCAGGTTTATCCTGCCTCTTCTTTGCTGCAGATGTAGCAGCGTGGTCAGCTGTTTCATGCTCCATATCCTCTATGGAAGAGGGCGGTTTTCCTTCTACAACCTTCGATTCGAGGGGCTCGAAGCGATTGGAAATTCCGACCGACGTAGATGACGGTCGCCGGTCGTAGTCCTCCCCAGAAGATGACCCCGACGATGATCTCGGAGACGCTCTAGGGCTACGTTTCTTGGACTTTTCTGGAGCAGACTTTGTGCTTTCTTTCAGGAAGGCAGTTCTATCATACTGCGTCTTGAACTTGATCTCTGGTGCTTGGTATACAATGGGCAATTTCGTCCTGTTGTTAGACGTGGATGCTTTGTCAGGCGACTTCACTGACTTGTTATTTTCAGTAGTCTGTGTTCTCGGAGTTTTAGATGTTGTTACTGATGCTCTTGGTTGCGATCTAGGCACTATAACTTTCTCGGATATTGTTGCCCCGTTTATATCAGATGTTTGGGTACCAGCCTCCCGTTTCGGTGACGGAGTAGCCGCCACAGAGCTATAGGTACGGGAGGTGGTTGAAGAGGGCTTGAGAATACATAGAAGTTTCCGGGCTTCCGAAAAGGATACCTTTTCTTTAACCCGGATCTCCTGAATAGCTCGCTCTTCAATATAACGGGGGCATTCTCGTGAACTTGATGGATGTTCACCGCTACAATTTACGCATTCCGGAGGTGATGTACATGCATTTTCATGCATGCCGGCTCCACAGCTGACACATGTAGGTGCGCCTTTACAGAATGCACTAGTGTGACCGAACCGCTGACATTGGTAGCATCTCAGAGGGTTAGGTATGTACGGTCTAACCTCAATCACTTCATATCCTGCCCTGATCCTTTGAGGGAGATCTACCCGATCAAAGGTCAGGAACAGGGTACGAGTAGGAACCATATCCCCTCGTTCTCTCCTTTGGACACGATAGACTGCAGTTACGCCTTGTTCCTGGAGGTTCTCCTGAATATCCTCGTTGGACATTCCATCCAACGCGCTAGTGTTTACAACACCGCGCGAGGAATTCAGGGTCCTATGCATCTCCACTTTGACTGGATAACTGCCCAGCATGTTGGCTTTCAGTATCTTTGCTGCCTGGGATGCTGTAGTTGCTTCCACCAGCAGCGTGCCATTTCTGGATTTTGTACATGATTTAACAGCACCAGCTATTTTGTCAAGACCTTTCTGTATAATAAACGGATTAACCGTAGAAAACGTTATACCTTCCTCCGTTCGTTTAATAACTAAGTAGCGAGGACCACACTCAACTACTTGTTTATCACTGTTTTCTAATAAATCTTTTCCACGTTTATTGTGTTTTGGGGGGTGTAGTTTAGCCATAAATGTTGGTCTAAGTTTCATCCCCCAGTGCTCCCCACCCACCATGGAGTCCAACAAGGGGTCATCCCACTGGGATGACAGGGCTACACAGGGGATATAGCGAGCTCGCCGTCCCACTCACCCTGGAGGTCGGTACAATACCTAGTCCTGGCCGATTGATTAGGGGTGGGTTAGTCCCTAACCTCCCGTTTAGGCGAAGCAGAAGCCAAAGTAGTGTATTAGAAATGCGCACCCTCCCCGAATTCAGAAAAAATGACTGTTACGAGCTCAGATACGCATCCCTCAACTACCAGGACAAACCTTTCCACCGACACGGGTCTCCACGCACGGCCTACACGTGGGTGGGCCTGTTGACCATCTCCCTCAACCACGAAGAGGAGCCCACTCGAGGGAGACTGTTCGCTCGGGACCCCGGGTTCGCCAAACCCGTACCTACCGAAGTAGGCCCCTGGGGGGATCCAGAGGGGATTATACAAAATTGCTGGTCCTGCCAAATCTTGTATACGATCCTAAAAGGCACGCTCTTGGTTGAGGCTCATTCTAACTCCCAGGCAGCATCATTGTTGAAGGCAAGCATGCTGGGCAGTTATCGTGTAACTGATACGTTACATAAGACACTGAACTCCTCGCGCGGTATGTTTATTGGTTAGCAGGACTACATTTTAAGATTTACTTGTAATGGACCGTTGCATTCAAAATTTTCAGTGATGGATACTGATACAGATACCGATTCTACGGAATCTGATAGTTCAGATTTCGACCTAGAGCCGGAAGGTGCATTTCTACAACTGGTTAAAGACGCCCTATGGCAATTGGGTTCAGCGACAATAGTGGATATTTCAAATTTCCTTTATCAGAGTAGACAGTTTACAGCTTTGAAGTCTCAGCTGAAGCAATGGTACGCCGGACATTACACATTGGCCTTAGAAGAGGAATATTTGTGCGCAGAAAACGACGGTATATGCTGAATTAGGTACGTACATAACTCTTTAATGCTCTCCCATTCATTAATGTATCTGTCTCTTGCCAGGTAAGAACTTTGCTTTTTTATTAGAAGCACTATTATATTTCTATTGATGTTGTTCGAAACTTCAAAATTTTAATAACTTTAGTGTTAATAACTACTTATGTATTGTAACCAATATTGTTTTAATCAATTGTTTAACAACCCAAATTAATCTGTCTTATAATTCACAAACTTTTACTTCCATAAATAACAAAAAACATTATATTTGCACATTTTATCTTCAAATTATCTGTAGGTGGACTACTACCATTCTTAAAATAGTTTCCAAGAGAACTACAATTCAATTTACCTATAGCTTGGAATTTAATGATTTTCACATCCAATAACCTAATTATATCATCACTTCTTACCCAATATTATTATATACACATTAAAAATTAATCAGAAATTCTGAAAATTTATGAGCAAGTTCAATGTATCCAAAAGAAAATTATTCAAAAATAGTTATATTTTTCCTTTGCACTTTAACTTTAGGAATATTAGTTTACGACAGTTAACCCTTTTACCATCCAGAGGGGATTATACAAAATTGCTGGTCCTGCCAAATCTTGTATACGATCCTAAAAGGCACGCTCTTGGTTGAGGCGCATTCTAACTCCCAGGCAGCATCATTGTTGAAGGCAAGCATGCTGGGCAGTTATCCTGTAACTGTTACGTTACATAAGATACTGAACTCCTCGCGCGGTATTTTCAACGAGGAGATCCAGGAAAACCGGCTTTATGCCGGTATTACTGAAATCGACAAGTTATAACTTTCTAATTCCTTAAAGGAATCGATTATTTTGGTATAAGAATAGTTTTGAAGGGCTTTTATGTAGAATTTTTAGAAATCAAACCAGTTAGTGTACGTGTTGATTGGAGTTAGAGTTGGCAATGCTCGAAGTTAACATTCTTTCATTTACTATTCCGTGGAGCTGTTTATTGGTTAGCAGGACTACATTTTAAGATTTACTTGTAATGGACCGTTGCATTCAAAATTTTCAGTGATGGATGCTGAAACAGATACCGATTCTACGGAATCTGATAGTTCAGATTTCGACCTCGAGCCGGAAGGTGCATTTCTACAACTGGTTAAAGACGCTCTATGGCAATTGGGTTCAGCGACAATAGTGGATATTTCAAATTTCCTTTATCAGAGTAGACAGTTTACAGCTTTGAAGTCTCAGCTGAAGCAATGGTACGCCGGACATTACACATTGGCGTTAGAAGAGGAATATTTGTGCGCAGAAAACGACGCTATATGCTGAATTAGGTACGTACATAACTCTTTAATGCTCTCCCATTCATTAATGTATCTGTCTCTTGCCAGGTAAGAACTTTGCTTTATTATTAGAAGCACTATTATATTTCTATTGATGTTTTTCGAAACTTCAAAATTTTAATAACTTTAGTGTTAATAACTACTTATGTATTGTAACCAATATAGTTTTAATCAATTTTTTAACAACCCAAATTAATCTGTCTTATAATTCACAAACTTTTATTTCCATAAATAACAAAAAAACATTAAATTTACACTTTTTATCTTCAAATTATCTCTGGGTGGACTACTACCATTCTTAAAATAGTTTCCAAGAGAACTACAATTCAGTTTACCTATAGCTTGGAATTTAATGATTTTCGCATCCAATACCCTAATTATTTCATCACTTCTTACCCTATATTATTATATACAAATTAAAAATTAATCAGAAATTCTGAAAATTTATGAGCAAGTTCAATGTATCCAAAAGAAAATTATTCAAAAATAGTTATATTTTTCCTTTGCACTTTAACTTTAGGAATATTAGTTTACGACAGTTAACCCTTTTACCATCCAGAGGGGATTATACAAAATTGCTGGACCTGCCAAATCTTATATACGATCCTAAACGGCACGCTCCTGGTTGAGGCGCATTCTAACTCCCAGGCAGCATCATTGTTGAAGGCAAGCATGCTGGGCAGTTTTCCTGTAACTGTTACGTTACATAAGATACTGAACTCCTCGCGCGGTATTTTCAACGAGGAGATCCAGGAGAACCGGCTTTATGCCGGTATTACTGAAATCGACAAGTTATAACTTTCTAATTCCTTAAAGGAATAGATTATTTTGGTATAAGAATAGTTTTGAAGGGCTTTTATGTAGAATTTTTAGAAATCAAAGCAGTTAGTGTACGTGTTGATTGGAGTTAGAGTTGGCAATGCTCGAAGTTAACATTCTTTCATTTACTATTCCGTGGAGCTGTTTATTGGTTAGCAGGACTACATTTTAAGATTTACTTGTAATGGACCGTTGCATTCAAAATTTTCAGTGATGGATACTGATACAGATACCGATTCTACGGAATCTGATAGTTCAGATTTCGACCTCGAGCCGGAAGGTGCATTTCTACAACTGGTTAAAGACTCTATGGCAATTGGGTTCAGCGACAATAGTGGATATTTCAAATTTCCTTTATCAGAGTAGACAGTTTACAGCTTTGAAGTCTCAGCTGAAGCAATGGTACGCCGGACATTACACATTGGCGTTAGAATAGGAATATTTGTGCGCAGAAATCGACGGTATATGCTGAATTAGGTACGCACATAACTCTTTAATGCTCTCCCATTCATTAATGTATCTGTCTCCTGCCAGGTAAAAACTTTGCTTTTTTATTAGAAGCACTATTATATGTCTATTGATGTTGTTCGAAACTTCAAAATTTTAATAACTTTAGTGTTAATAACTACTTATGTATTGTAACCAATATTGTTTTAATCAATTGTTTAACAACCCAAATTAATCTGTCTTATAATTCACAAACTTTTATTTCCATAAATAACAAAAAACATTAAATTTACACTTTTTATCTTCAAATTATCTCTAGGTGGACTACTACCATTCTTAAAATAGTTTCCAAGAGAACTACAATTCAATTTACCTATAGCTTGGAATTTAATGATTTTCGCATCCAATACCCTAATTATATCATCACTTCTTACGCTATATTATTATATACACATTAAAAATTAATCAAATATTCTGAAAATTTATGAGCAATTTCAATTTGCCCAAAAGAAAATTATTCAAATATAGTTATATTTTTCCTTTGCAGTTTAACTTTATCCATATTATTTTGCATTTTATGTTTATATACAGAATTTAAGTTAAATAAAACAAATATCCTTCTAAGTTATAAATAAAGAATGTTGTTTGTATGTCTTATTATTTAATAACACCTTTAATATCATAGTATGGATGTAAGACCTTGGTGAAAGAGAAAAATATCCTTAATAGATCGACAATCAATGTCGGCCATTTAACCTTTATTACAACAATGATTATTCTCAACAAATGATAAAGACATTGGAACATTATATTTTATGTTTGCTGTTTGGAACATCACTAAAACTATTGATTTAAACCGAATTAGGTCAACCAGAATCTTTAATTGTATTGTTAATGCTCCCAATTTTGTTATAATTTTCTTCATAGTTATACCAATTATAAATTAATGGATGTTGTATTTGACTTGTTCCGTGATACAGCTTTGCCCCTAATAAATAAGATATGGTTTTATTGTTATTAATAAGTAGAATAGTTGAAAGAAAAGCAGGAACAGGATGAAGTGTTCTCCTGTATTAGCAAGAATTGCTCATCAGGTCCTGCAGTAGATTTAACAATTTTGTTACACTTAACAGGAATATCTAGAACTATAGGAGCAGTTCACCTTACTGCAATTATAATGAATATTAACCGAACGCAGGTCCCATTAGGTATTACAGCCCTATTTCTACTTTTATCCCTGCCACTTCTCGCTGGAGCTATCTTAATACGATAATAATTTATAGTGACAGTTACATGGATTGAACTCGGTTTTTTCTAACAAGAAAGAGTATCTATGGACGTAGATTAAACAACCATTGTTATAGCAGTTGGTGATAAACATGGACATAGTCTGATATCTTCTCCAAGTCGAAGTGAACTTGGCGGAATTTCGCAAAACTGGTAAACTGTAAGACGTAGAGAGAACCTAACGCGTTTTGTGAAGACATAGAAGTCTGGTGAAAACGATGGAGAGTGTGTATGAGTCCTTCAAAATCTAAATTAATCAGATTCATGCACAAAAGACACGTAACGCACTATCCTGCTATATTAAAGCAACAGTATTGGTCACTCCTCAAACTAATCTGATACCTTGGCCTAATGTTAGACAACAGATGCACCTGGGAGTGAGTGATGATGAGTATAAGGGCGCTCAACTACAGAGGTCATCAGCGCCCTTTTTAAATGAAACTGGTCATGGCAAAAGCCAGATATAAATCATTCTAAAACAGTATATGTTAAAAAAGACAAAAAATACATACGCCTTGAAAAAATAAATAAATAAATAAAATAAAAATGTCGTCCAAAAACCATAAATTCTATTTGCTAAATCCCAAAATCTAATCTCGAAAAGAATCTAAAAACCTTCTCCACTACTGCGTGATCGTCCGCTAGAATTTCTGCAAAGCTGACCGGCAGCTGCAGAGACGTCCTAAGGTCTGCTAGGTGAAAACACTCTAGCAGCACGTGTCGTACAGACAACGCTTCATTACAAAACGGACATAGTGGAGAAGGCTCCTTTTTAAAAAGAAAACTATGAGTAAAAATGCAGTGTCCAAATCGTAACCGAGCCAAACTCACCTCCTCGCGACGAGATGACCGACAGGAGGTAACCCAGGGAATAGGAAGTTCTTTGACAGATCTAAGTTTATTATTGCGGAGAGCAGACCACTCTTCCTGCCAGCAGGTTTGCACAGCTCTCCGCAATTCGGCCCTAAAGTCTTCCGATGTCACAGATGGTATTCGAACCCTGGGCTTCATGATAGCCGTCTTGGCTGCTGAATCCGCCATTTCATTCCCCCGCAAGCCTACGTGACCAGGAATCCATGCACACACCACGTTAACACCAGAAGCGTGTAAAACGTGGAGGGCATCCTGTATACGCTGCACAATAGGGTGGTAGCTGTACAGCTGCCGTAGGCTTTGAAGTGCACTGAGGGAATCACTCAGGATTAAGCAGTCCCCCAACTTTCGTCGGCGTACGTGTAAAATGGCCCGGTATATTGCATAAAGCTCTGCAGTAAAAATGGAAGTGCTAGTGTGGAATTCGAATGTATAGGGTTCGGTTCCACACACGAAAGCACAACCAACGCCATTTGAGTTCTTGGAGCCATCAGTATAAATTACAAAATGGTCCTCATATCGCGATAAAAATTCTAAAAAACATGTGCGGATACTAGACATAGACATGGTAGATTTATCATATTTAGTCATGCCCAGATCAACCGGGGACGCTCTGCACAACCAAGGAGGGTATGTCCTCTCCCCCCTAGGATACATCTTGGGCATGTCAGTATCAAGATGTCTAAGGAGCTCCCGGAAACGAAAACCAGGTGGCTTTGGTTTAATAGTAATGTTCCTATAACGCACGTCCATGAAGGTATTAAAGAACGGCGTAAACGATGGATGTGTGGGCATGCAATGAAGTCCACAGCCATAAATGGCTAATAACATGTTGCGCCAGTAGTGCATAGGAGATTCTGCAGACTCAGCATACAGGCTTATAACTCGGCTCGTTGGAAATGCCCCAACTGCTATACGTATGCAACAATTACGGACTGTGTCTAATCTCTTGAGCACAGATGGTGGTGCTGAGCCATAAACGATACTACCATAATCTAATTTGGAACGGATGAGTGCCCGATAAAGTCGCAATAACACTGTACGATCCGCTCCCCACGATTTTGCACTTAGTACCCGCAAGATATTTAAAGATCGGTCACATCGTGCTTTCAGTTGTGCTATATGCGACGACCAACTAAGTTTTCTATCAAATATCAATCCGAGGAACCTCGTCTCATCTGCAAAAGTTAGTAGATCAGCGCCTAGCCGGAACCTTGGATGTAGTCGACTCTGCTGATGTCAGAAGTTAAAACAGATGGTTTTCTCAGCGAAAACAATAAATCGTGTTGCAGGTGAACAATTCATGCTGCAGAGTTCGTGAGGTGCATTAGAGCTAGAGCTATCATTGTAGTATATCATAACCACATTAAATGAATAAACAGTGCAGTCGATTTGTGGAAGTTACTGATGATAGTGTTTAACAGAATAATGTTGTGACACAATTTTATTGCACTTATTGGATACCTAAAATACTGGCAAATTCAGGGTTGCAGTCCTGCCCTCAGCTCGTTGGCGACGTCCCTCAGCTCCTGCAATGTGCGAGATTCGGACTTATGATAGTCAGCCGTTTCTCAACTCTTAAGCTTACCACTACCTTCCTCTTCGAAGTCTGGCAGCAAACAACCTGCTGCCCTCAAGTTGAGTTAGTAAACTGTAAGGGTTGCCTCTACACACCTAACCCACTCACGTCTCTGAATCACACGTGATTTTTGATGTCCATAACTCCATTCTTTAGGTTGCCTAATTTCCTTGTGGGATCGACTTGGAGTAGGCCTGAGATCACATTTGTGAGAGGTTCATCAGTATCAGGACGTGCAGCTAGAGTGTTTTCACCCAGCAGCCCTTAGAACAGCCCTGCAGCTGGCCGGTCAGCTTTGCAGAAATGCTAGCGGACGATAACACAGTAGTGGAGAAGAATTTTAGATTCCTTTCTCATTTAGACTTTCGGATATAGCGAACATAATTTTTAGTACGTTTTGATTTTTCACCCTTTTTATGTACCTGTAGTTGTAATAGCTGTATTTAGATTAGTATCGTTTTTAGAAACTTTTTATATCTGGCTCTTGCTATGAGAAGTTTTTTAAAAGGGCGCTGATAACCGCTGTTGTTGAGCGCCCCTATATCCAATATCAGCATCGTGGTCTATATAGCCCACAAACTATATCTATACATTACCATTTCTGAATATGACAAATTTGGCGTTTATCCACATTATATTTCTTTGAAGCTACTGGTTCTTGTGATGAAACCAGCTTTGATGACCTGTCAAATACTCTTCAGAAATCGTGTGATGGTTCCTCTCTGACTGTTATCATCCAGGAGCAATATACTAAGGACCACACAAACTGGATTTTTGCATGGATACCTTGTTACGGATGCAACAGTCTACTACATTCAGAAGAAAGGCTGCTAAATGGAACTCATATTTTCCAATTCAGCTTCGTTCAAAATGTGTTAACACCATCTGGTGGCAGTTTAATGTGCAGTCGATACTTTCTCAGCTTTTTTATATTGATTAAAGGATGTTCGAAGGATGTAAGACTGCAAGCAGTAAATGATGTGAAATGTGTATCACTATGCCTTTTTACAGAGTTTTTCACATATTCCAAATTTTATTGGACTTCATGTGCATTTGTGAAATAATTGGCTCTAAATGTTCGGAGCTGCTTGACCTGGAACATTGGAAATATCCTGATGATTAACTGAAAGAGTTGACTATGTTTTACATAATCTTCACTCTAGATCTCATTACCACTTTATTACTATTTTAAAGTACAAACTAAATGTAATTTTATCATAATTTGAAACAGTATTATTGTTAAAACTGTGTTTCATGAAAGTTTTAAACACATTAATCTTTTTCGGAAATTGTAATGGAGTCTATATTTATAAGCATAGCAACAAATGCAACTGTAAAAAGAAATAAAAAAATGAGTTAAATATTATTAGGAAGCAATTTACTTTAAAGAAAGCGTTGTATAGCTGGAAGTATTGCATGTATGCAGTAAGAAGAACAAGAAAGGGGGGCTGCGATGGTGTTGCTGTAGTGTATTTAAAATTATGTTAAATAAGTTACTTATGAAATACAGTCATTTTCGAATTATTTAAGTAATTTTCTCATCTCCAATTACATTGAACACACTGAAATTACCAACAGGAAGTGGTTGGTGTGTGATATAACTGTTTTCTGTTTAAATTTCTGTACTACATATTGGCATTTGATAAAAGATCCACCATATTCTATCTAAACCTTGATAACGATATTTCTCCAGGAATATATGTTTTGAGGCTTTCTGAATCCAAAAATATTTATATTATGGCAGTATCATGTCTATCTACCAGTAACCCGAAAACAAGGTTACTATATTTGATTACTGTCTTTCCTAACCATGGCATGCCTGATGAAGTGAAGGAAGGGAATAAAGGCAGTTGTACAGAAAATTACAATGGGTTTGTGAAACTGAAAAATTAACTTCACTTAACTTAATATTAGTGGCGAGTGTGAGAAAGTCTTTACTGCCACCACCGTGTAAGGTAGGTTATGGTGTATTGTTTGCTCGAGGTTAATGTTGGTTTCATTGATTATGTGCAAATACAGCTAGTGATCAATGATTTTGTGAATTTTGTAGTTAAAAAGAACTTGCTGTAAAACAGGAAGAGACCATCCTCCAATTATGCAAGAACTTAGAACTTGCTAGAGAAATTTCAAGGAGCCCTACTTCCTCAACTGATTTGGAATGTAAATCACCTGAGTTTAAGGTGGTGTCTAGGCCCAAGCATAGGAGGGAAAGATGACGCTCTGCTGGGGAGGAATGCTCTGTTCAGTGAAGTCGCCTGACAAAGCATCTACGTCTAACAACAGGATGAAATTGCCCATTGTATACCAAGCACCAGAGATCAAGTTCAAGACGCAGTATGATAGAACTGCCTTCCTGAAAGAAAGCACAAAGTCTGCTCCAGAAAAGTCCAAGAAACGTAGCCCTAGAGCGTCTCCGAGATCATCGTCCGAGTCATCTTCTGACGTCATCTACGTCGGTCGGAATATCCAATCGCTTCGAGCCCATCGAATCGAAAGTTGTAGAAGGAAAACCGTCCTCTTCCATAGAGGATATGGAGCAGGAAACAACTGACCCCGTTGCTACATCTGCAGCAAAGAAGAGGCAGGATAAACCTCATCTATTTGCAAGAATTGCTCATGCAGGTCCTGCAGTAGGTTTAACAATTTTGTTACACTTAACAGGAATATCTTTACTGCAATTATGATGAATATAAACCAAACTCAGGTCCCATTAGGCATTACAGTCCTATTTCTACTTTTATCACTGCCACTTCTCGCTGGAGCTATTACTGACCAAATCTTAATACGATAATAATTTATAGTGACAGTTATATGGATTGAACTCGGTCTTTTCTAACAAGAAAGAGTATCTATGGACGTAGATTAAACAACCATTGTTATATCAGTTGGTGATAAACATGGGCATAGTCTGATATCTTCTCCAAGTCGAAGTGAACTTGGTGGAATTTCGCAAAACTGGTAAACTGTAAGACGTAGAGAGAACCTAACGCGTTTTGTGAAGACATAGAAGTCTGGTGAAAACGATACAGAATGTTTCTGAGTCCTTCAAAATCTAAATTAATCAGATTCATGCACAAAAGACACGTAACGCACCATCCTGCTATATTAAAGCAACAATAGGAGTGAGTGATGATGAGTATAAGGGCGCTCAACTACAGAGGTCATCAGCGCCCTTTTTAAATGAAACTGGTCATGGCAAAAGCCAGATATAAATTATTCTAAAAACAGTATATGTTAAAAAAGACAAAAAATACATACGCCTTGGAAAAAAAAAAAGAAAAAAAAAAAAGAAAAAAAAATAAATAAATAAAATAAAAATGTCATCCAAAAACCATAAATTCTATTTGCTAAATCCTAAAATCTAATCTCGAAAAGAATCTAAAAACCTTCTCCACTACTGCGTGATCGTCCGCTAGAATTTCTGCAAAGCTGACCGGCAGCTGCAGAGACGTCCTAAGGTCTGCTAGGTGAAAACACTCTAGCAGCACGTGTCGTACAGATAACGCTTCATTACAAAACGGACATAGTGGAGAAGGCTCCTTTTTAAAAAGAAAACTATGAGTAAAAATGCAGTGCCCAATTCGTAACCGAGCCAAACTCACCTCCTCGCGACGAGATGACCGACAGGAGGTAACCCAGGGAATCGGAAGTTCTTTGACAGATCTAAGTTTATTATTGCGGAGAGCATACCACTCTTCCTGCCAGCAGGTTTGCACAGCTCTCCGCAATTCGGCCCTAAAGTCTTCCGATGTCACAGATGGTATTTTAACCCTGGGCTTCATGATAGCCGTCTTGGCTGCTGAATCCGCCATTTCATTCCCCCGCAAGCCCACGTGACCAGGGATCCATGCACACACCACGTTAACGCCAGAAGCGTGTAAAACGTGGAGGGCATCCTGTATACGCTGCACAATAGGGTGGTAGTTGTAGAGCTGCCGTAGGCTTTGAAGTGCACTGAGGGAATCACTCAGGATTAAGCAGTCCCCCAACTTTCGTCGGCGTACGTGTAAAATGGCCCGGTATATTGCATAAAGCTCTGCAGTAAAAATGGAAGTGCTAGTGTGGAATCCGAATGTATAGGGTTCGGTTCCACACACGTAAGCACAACCAACGCCATTTGAGTTCTTGGAGCCATCAGTATAAAATACAAAATGGTCCTCATATCGCGATAAAAATTCTAAAAAACATGTGCGGATACTAGACATAGACATGGTAGATTTATCATATTTAGTCATGCCCAGATCAACCGGGGACGCTCTGCAAAACCAAGGAGGGTATGTCCTCTCCCCCCTAGGATACATCTTGGGCATGTCAGTATCAAGATGTCTAAGGAGCTCCCGGAAACGAAAACCAGGTGGCTTTGGTTTAATAGTAGTGTTCCTATAACGCACGTCCATGAAGGTATTAAAGAACGGCGTAAACGATGGATGTGTGGGCATGCAATTAAGTCCACAGCCATAATTGGCTAATAACATGTTGCGCCTGTACTGCAGAGGAGGTTCTGCAGACTCAGCATACAGGCTTATAACTCGGCTCGTTGGAAATGCCCCAAGAGCTATACGTATGCCACAGTTATGGACTGTGTCTAATCTCTTCAGCACAGATGGTCGTGCTGAGCCATAAACGATACTACCATAGTCTAATTTGGAACGAATGAGTAACCGATAAAGTCGCAATAACACTGCACGATCCGCTCCCCACGATTTTCCACTTAGTACCCGCAAGATATTCAAAGATCGGTCACATCGTGCTTTCAGTTGTGCTATATGCGACGACCAACTAAGTTTTCTATCAAATATTAATCCAAGGAACCTCGCCTCATCTGCAAAAGGTAGTAGATCAGCGCCTAGCCGGAGCCTTGGAGGTAGTCGACTCTGCTGACACCAGAAGTTTACACAGATGGTTTTCTCAGCGGAAAATCGGAAGCCGTTTTTTAAACTCCAACTCTTAAGGTTGTCCAAGGTGGTCTGAAGACGGCGCTCTAAAAACGGAGTGCGCTGAGATGTACAGTAGACTGCAAAGTCGTCTACAAATAGGCATGACGAGACACCTGGAGGTACACATTTCGAGATAGAATTAATCGCAATAGCAAACAACGTAACACTTAGTACCGATCCCTGTGGTACACCGTTCTCTTGAACAAAAAGGTTCGAAAAAACCGAGCCAACCCTTACTCGGAATACGCGGTCTTTCAGGAATTCCTGAAGGAAGAGTGGTAGGCGTCCACGTATATTCCAGGTGTGCAGAGTACGTAGCAACCCTGCCCGCCAACACGTATCATAAGCCTTTTCGAGGTCAAAAAATATTCCGACTGTTTAACAGTTCTTAAGAAATCCGTTCATAATCTGTGTCGACATGGACACAAGATGATCCACTGTTGAACGGCGTCGTCGGAAACCGCACTGGATGTTATTCAGTAGGTTGTGCGTTTCCAGCCACCATACCAACCGCCCATTTATCATGCGTTCCATCACCTTGCATACGCAACTGGTGAGGGAAATAGGGCGGTAGCTAGAAGGGAGGTGACGGTCCTTGCCAGCTTTCAAGATAGGTATAATGGTAGCTTCTCGCCACTTTTCAGGAAACGTGGCATTAACCCAAACACGGTTATAGACCTCGAGCAGGAATGCCTTACCTTCAGGTGAGAGATGTTGTAACATTTGAACGTGGATTCCGTCCGGTCCTGGTGCTGTCAGTCGTGATGACGAAAGAGCGTGTTCTAGCTCTGCCAAGATGAAGAGGCGGTTATAGTCTTCAAGGTTTCTGGAACTAAACACGAAACCTTGAGATTCTACCTGAGTCTTAATTGAGATAAACTCAGGAGCATAATTGCATGAGCTAGACACCTGAGCGAAAGCACAGCCGAAGGTGTTAGGCACAACAAACGGATCAACAACAACTCCTGCAGCTGTTTTCAGACCAGCGATTGGCAAGTGGGTTGATTTTCCGGCCACGCGCCTTAATTTATCCCATACAACAGATGAGGGTGTACATCTGTTAAAAGATGATACAAATTTGTTCCATGAGGTCTTTTTGCTATCCTTAATTATTTGCCTAGATTTTGCGCGCGCTTTCTTGTACTCAATTAGATTACTTAGCGTAGGGTGTCGTTGGAATACCCTTAGAGCACGTCTACGAGCACGAATAGCATTCCGGCAGTCGTTGGTCCACCATGGGACAGGAAATCGACCGGGTTGGGTAGCCGAACGTGGAATAGACTGTTCTGCAGCGGAAAGAATTTTCTCTGTGAGATGATCGACTAAATCATTCACAGAATCGTGCTCGTTGTATTCAAAGACAGCCAACTGAGTGTAAAGATTCCAGTTGGCACGATCAAAGCGCCATCTAGGGATACGTGAGGGAGACACATCTTGTGCTAAGAGACTAAGAAGACATGGAAAGTGGTCGCTGGAATGTAAATCAGAGATGACATTCCACTGTAATGAAACAGCTAACTGGGATGAACACACTGCCAAATCGATGTGCGAATAGGTGTTAAACGCGTCTGAGAGGAATGTGGGCTCTCCGGTGTTCAGGAGAACCAAGTTATTGCTCTCCAGGAATTTTGCAATGAGGTTGCCTCTCGAACATGCCCGATTTGAGCCCCAAAGTGGGTGATGGGCATTAAAGTCTCCAACTATTAGAAATGGTGTTGAAAGTTGGGAAACCAGATCTTCAAGGTCAACTAACGAGAGGTCATCTGATGGCGGGAGATATACAGTGCAAATGCAAAATTCTATTGATGGCAGCTTAATCCTTACAGCTACAGATTGTAAATCAGACTGTAGCTGTAACGGATCTACAAATATGTCATCCCTGAGGAGCATCATAGTACCCCCGTGTGCAGGAATGCCCTCTTCTGTTTCAACATCACACCTCAGTGGTGTGTAGCGTCTGATTTTAAAGTTGTCTTGTGGTCGTAGCTTAGTCTCTTGTAAGCATACCACTAAGGGGTGATGCTTACTGAGCAAAAGTTCCAATTCTGGTCGATGCGCTCTTAATCCTCGTATGTTCCATTGTAGGACAGCCATTGGAACTATGGGATATAAGATGTAAAGGTAGTCTACATTAAGACGACTTCGTGGGTGGCCGAATCAATTTGCCCTTTTTCTTTGGTGTAGGGCTAGTTTCGGCAGGTTTATCCTGCCTCTTCTTTGCTGCAGATGTAGCAGCGTGGTCAGCTGTTTCATGCTCCATATCCTCTATGGAAGAGGGCGGTTTTCCTTCTACAACCTTCGATTCGAGGGGCTCGAAGCGATTGGAAATTCCGACCGACGTAGATGACGGTCGCCGGTCGTAGTCCTCCCCAGAAGATGACCCCGACGATGATCTCGGAGACGCTCTAGGGCTACGTTTCTTGGACTTTTCTGGAGCAGACTTTGTGCTTTCTTTCAGGAAGGCAGTTCTATCATACTGCGTCTTGAACTTGATCTCTGGTGCTTGGTATACAATGGGCAATTTCGTCCTGTTGTTAGACGTGGATGCTTTGTCAGGCGACTTCACTGACTTGTTATTTTCAGTAGTCTGTGTTCTCGGAGTTTTAGATGTTGTTACTGATGCTCTTGGTTGCGATCTAGGCACTATAACTTTCTCGGATATTGTTGCCCCGTTTATATCAGATGTTTGGGTACCAGCCTCCCGTTTCGGTGACGGAGTAGCCGCCACAGAGCTATAGGTACGGGAGGTGGTTGAAGAGGGCTTGAGAATACATAGAAGTTTCCGGGCTTCCGAAAAGGATACCTTTTCTTTAACCCGGATCTCCTGAATAGCTCGCTCTTCAATATAACGGGGGCATTCTCGTGAACTTGATGGATGTTCACCGCTACAATTTACGCATTCCGGAGGTGATGTACATGCATTTTCATGCATGCCGGCTCCACAGCTGACACATGTAGGTGCGCCTTTACAGAATGCACTAGTGTGACCGAACCGCTGACATTGGTAGCATCTCAGAGGGTTAGGTATGTACGGTCTAACCTCAATCACTTCATATCCTGCCCTGATCCTTTGAGGGAGATCTACCCGATCAAAGGTCAGGAACAGGGTACGAGTAGGAACCATATCCCCTCGTTCTCTCCTTTGGACACGATAGACTGCAGTTACGCCTTGTTCCTGGAGGTTCTCCTGAATATCCTCGTTGGACATTCCATCCAACGCGCTAGTGTTTACAACACCGCCCGAGGAATTCAGGGTCCTATGCATCTCCACTTTGACTGGATAACTGCCCAGCATGTTGGCTTTCAGTATCTTTGCTGCCTGGGATGCTGTAGTTGCTTCCACCAGCAGCGTGCCATTTCTGGATTTTGTACATGATTTAACAGCACCAGCTATTTTGTCAAGACCTTTCTGTATAATAAACGGATTAACCGTAGAAAACGTTATACCTTCCTCCGTTCGTTTAATAACTAAGTAGCGAGGACCACACTCAACTACTTGTTTATCACTGTTTTCTAATAAATCTTTTCCACGTTTATTGTGTTTTGGGGGGTGTAGTTTAGCCATAAATGTTGGTCTAAGTTTCATCCCCCAGTGCTCCCCACCCACCATGGAGTCCAACAAGGGGTCATCCCACTGGGATGACAGGGCTACACAGGGGATATAGCGAGCTCGCCGTCCCACTCACCCTGGAGGTCGGTACAATACCTAGTCCTGGCCGATTGATTAGGGGTGGGTTAGTCCCTAACCTCCCGTTTAGGCGAAGCAGAAGCCAAAGTAGTGTATTAGAAATGCGCACCCTCCCCGAATTCAGAAAAAATGACTGTTACGAGCTCAGATACGCATCCCTCAACTACCAGGACAAACCTTTCCACCGACACGGGTCTCCACGCACGGCCTACACGTGGGTGGGCCTGTTGACCATCTCCCTCAACCACGAAGAGGAGCCCACTCGAGGGAGACTGTTCGCTCGGGACCCCGGGTTCGCCAAACCCGTACCTACCGAAGTAGGCCCCTGGGGGGATCCAGAGGGGATTATACAAAATTGCTGGTCCTGCCAAATCTTGTATACGATCCTAAAAGGCACGCTCTTGGTTGAGGCTCATTCTAACTCCCAGGCAGCATCATTGTTGAAGGCAAGCATGCTGGGCAGTTATCGTGTAACTGATACGTTACATAAGACACTGAACTCCTCGCGCGGTATGTTTATTGGTTAGCAGGACTACATTTTAAGATTTACTTGTAATGGACCGTTGCATTCAAAATTTTCAGTGATGGATACTGATACAGATACCGATTCTACGGAATCTGATAGTTCAGATTTCGACCTAGAGCCGGAAGGTGCATTTCTACAACTGGTTAAAGACGCCCTATGGCAATTGGGTTCAGCGACAATAGTGGATATTTCAAATTTCCTTTATCAGAGTAGACAGTTTACAGCTTTGAAGTCTCAGCTGAAGCAATGGTACGCCGGACATTACACATTGGCCTTAGAAGAGGAATATTTGTGCGCAGAAAACGACGGTATATGCTGAATTAGGTACGTACATAACTCTTTAATGCTCTCCCATTCATTAATGTATCTGTCTCTTGCCAGGTAAGAACTTTGCTTTTTTATTAGAAGCACTATTATATTTCTATTGATGTTGTTCGAAACTTCAAAATTTTAATAACTTTAGTGTTAATAACTACTTATGTATTGTAACCAATATTGTTTTAATCAATTGTTTAACAACCCAAATTAATCTGTCTTATAATTCACAAACTTTTACTTCCATAAATAACAAAAAACATTATATTTGCACATTTTATCTTCAAATTATCTGTAGGTGGACTACTACCATTCTTAAAATAGTTTCCAAGAGAACTACAATTCAATTTACCTATAGCTTGGAATTTAATGATTTTCACATCCAATAACCTAATTATATCATCACTTCTTACCCAATATTATTATATACACATTAAAAATTAATCAGAAATTCTGAAAATTTATGAGCAAGTTCAATGTATCCAAAAGAAAATTATTCAAAAATAGTTATATTTTTCCTTTGCACTTTAACTTTAGGAATATTAGTTTACGACAGTTAACCCTTTTACCATCCAGAGGGGATTATACAAAATTGCTGGTCCTGCCAAATCTTGTATACGATCCTAAAAGGCACGCTCTTGGTTGAGGCGCATTCTAACTCCCAGGCAGCATCATTGTTGAAGGCAAGCATGCTGGGCAGTTATCCTGTAACTGTTACGTTACATAAGATACTGAACTCCTCGCGCGGTATTTTCAACGAGGAGATCCAGGAAAACCGGCTTTATGCCGGTATTACTGAAATCGACAAGTTATAACTTTCTAATTCCTTAAAGGAATCGATTATTTTGGTATAAGAATAGTTTTGAAGGGCTTTTATGTAGAATTTTTAGAAATCAAACCAGTTAGTGTACGTGTTGATTGGAGTTAGAGTTGGCAATGCTCGAAGTTAACATTCTTTCATTTACTATTCCGTGGAGCTGTTTATTGGTTAGCAGGACTACATTTTAAGATTTACTTGTAATGGACCGTTGCATTCAAAATTTTCAGTGATGGATGCTGAAACAGATACCGATTCTACGGAATCTGATAGTTCAGATTTCGACCTCGAGCCGGAAGGTGCATTTCTACAACTGGTTAAAGACGCTCTATGGCAATTGGGTTCAGCGACAATAGTGGATATTTCAAATTTCCTTTATCAGAGTAGACAGTTTACAGCTTTGAAGTCTCAGCTGAAGCAATGGTACGCCGGACATTACACATTGGCGTTAGAAGAGGAATATTTGTGCGCAGAAAACGACGCTATATGCTGAATTAGGTACGTACATAACTCTTTAATGCTCTCCCATTCATTAATGTATCTGTCTCTTGCCAGGTAAGAACTTTGCTTTATTATTAGAAGCACTATTATATTTCTATTGATGTTTTTCGAAACTTCAAAATTTTAATAACTTTAGTGTTAATAACTACTTATGTATTGTAACCAATATAGTTTTAATCAATTTTTTAACAACCCAAATTAATCTGTCTTATAATTCACAAACTTTTATTTCCATAAATAACAAAAAAACATTAAATTTACACTTTTTATCTTCAAATTATCTCTGGGTGGACTACTACCATTCTTAAAATAGTTTCCAAGAGAACTACAATTCAGTTTACCTATAGCTTGGAATTTAATGATTTTCGCATCCAATACCCTAATTATTTCATCACTTCTTACCCTATATTATTATATACAAATTAAAAATTAATCAGAAATTCTGAAAATTTATGAGCAAGTTCAATGTATCCAAAAGAAAATTATTCAAAAATAGTTATATTTTTCCTTTGCACTTTAACTTTAGGAATATTAGTTTACGACAGTTAACCCTTTTACCATCCAGAGGGGATTATACAAAATTGCTGGACCTGCCAAATCTTATATACGATCCTAAACGGCACGCTCCTGGTTGAGGCGCATTCTAACTCCCAGGCAGCATCATTGTTGAAGGCAAGCATGCTGGGCAGTTTTCCTGTAACTGTTACGTTACATAAGATACTGAACTCCTCGCGCGGTATTTTCAACGAGGAGATCCAGGAGAACCGGCTTTATGCCGGTATTACTGAAATCGACAAGTTATAACTTTCTAATTCCTTAAAGGAATAGATTATTTTGGTATAAGAATAGTTTTGAAGGGCTTTTATGTAGAATTTTTAGAAATCAAAGCAGTTAGTGTACGTGTTGATTGGAGTTAGAGTTGGCAATGCTCGAAGTTAACATTCTTTCATTTACTATTCCGTGGAGCTGTTTATTGGTTAGCAGGACTACATTTTAAGATTTACTTGTAATGGACCGTTGCATTCAAAATTTTCAGTGATGGATACTGATACAGATACCGATTCTACGGAATCTGATAGTTCAGATTTCGACCTCGAGCCGGAAGGTGCATTTCTACAACTGGTTAAAGACTCTATGGCAATTGGGTTCAGCGACAATAGTGGATATTTCAAATTTCCTTTATCAGAGTAGACAGTTTACAGCTTTGAAGTCTCAGCTGAAGCAATGGTACGCCGGACATTACACATTGGCGTTAGAATAGGAATATTTGTGCGCAGAAATCGACGGTATATGCTGAATTAGGTACGCACATAACTCTTTAATGCTCTCCCATTCATTAATGTATCTGTCTCCTGCCAGGTAAAAACTTTGCTTTTTTATTAGAAGCACTATTATATGTCTATTGATGTTGTTCGAAACTTCAAAATTTTAATAACTTTAGTGTTAATAACTACTTATGTATTGTAACCAATATTGTTTTAATCAATTGTTTAACAACCCAAATTAATCTGTCTTATAATTCACAAACTTTTATTTCCATAAATAACAAAAAACATTAAATTTACACTTTTTATCTTCAAATTATCTCTAGGTGGACTACTACCATTCTTAAAATAGTTTCCAAGAGAACTACAATTCAATTTACCTATAGCTTGGAATTTAATGATTTTCGCATCCAATACCCTAATTATATCATCACTTCTTACGCTATATTATTATATACACATTAAAAATTAATCAAATATTCTGAAAATTTATGAGCAATTTCAATTTGCCCAAAAGAAAATTATTCAAATATAGTTATATTTTTCCTTTGCAGTTTAACTTTATCCATATTATTTTGCATTTTATGTTTATATACAGAATTTAAGTTAAATAAAACAAATATCCTTCTAAGTTATAAATAAAGAATGTTGTTTGTATGTCTTATTATTTAATAACACCTTTAATATCATAGTATGGATGTAAGACCTTGGTGAAAGAGAAAAATATCCTTAATAGATCGACAATCAATGTCGGCCATTTAACCTTTATTACAACAATGATTATTCTCAACAAATGATAAAGACATTGGAACATTATATTTTATGTTTGCTGTTTGGAACATCACTAAAACTATTGATTTAAACCGAATTAGGTCAACCAGAATCTTTAATTGTATTGTTAATGCTCCCAATTTTGTTATAATTTTCTTCATAGTTATACCAATTATAAATTAATGGATGTTGTATTTGACTTGTTCCGTGATACAGCTTTGCCCCTAATAAATAAGATATGGTTTTATTGTTATTAATAAGTAGAATAGTTGAAAGAAAAGCAGGAACAGGATGAAGTGTTCTCCTGTATTAGCAAGAATTGCTCATCAGGTCCTGCAGTAGATTTAACAATTTTGTTACACTTAACAGGAATATCTAGAACTATAGGAGCAGTTCACCTTACTGCAATTATAATGAATATTAACCGAACGCAGGTCCCATTAGGTATTACAGCCCTATTTCTACTTTTATCCCTGCCACTTCTCGCTGGAGCTATCTTAATACGATAATAATTTATAGTGACAGTTACATGGATTGAACTCGGTTTTTTCTAACAAGAAAGAGTATCTATGGACGTAGATTAAACAACCATTGTTATAGCAGTTGGTGATAAACATGGACATAGTCTGATATCTTCTCCAAGTCGAAGTGAACTTGGCGGAATTTCGCAAAACTGGTAAACTGTAAGACGTAGAGAGAACCTAACGCGTTTTGTGAAGACATAGAAGTCTGGTGAAAACGATGGAGAGTGTGTATGAGTCCTTCAAAATCTAAATTAATCAGATTCATGCACAAAAGACACGTAACGCACTATCCTGCTATATTAAAGCAACAGTATTGGTCACTCCTCAAACTAATCTGATACCTTGGCCTAATGTTAGACAACAGATGCACCTGGGAGTGAGTGATGATGAGTATAAGGGCGCTCAACTACAGAGGTCATCAGCGCCCTTTTTAAATGAAACTGGTCATGGCAAAAGCCAGATATAAATCATTCTAAAACAGTATATGTTAAAAAAGACAAAAAATACATACGCCTTGAAAAAATAAATAAATAAATAAAATAAAAATGTCGTCCAAAAACCATAAATTCTATTTGCTAAATCCCAAAATCTAATCTCGAAAAGAATCTAAAAACCTTCTCCACTACTGCGTGATCGTCCGCTAGAATTTCTGCAAAGCTGACCGGCAGCTGCAGAGACGTCCTAAGGTCTGCTAGGTGAAAACACTCTAGCAGCACGTGTCGTACAGACAACGCTTCATTACAAAACGGACATAGTGGAGAAGGCTCCTTTTTAAAAAGAAAACTATGAGTAAAAATGCAGTGTCCAAATCGTAACCGAGCCAAACTCACCTCCTCGCGACGAGATGACCGACAGGAGGTAACCCAGGGAATAGGAAGTTCTTTGACAGATCTAAGTTTATTATTGCGGAGAGCAGACCACTCTTCCTGCCAGCAGGTTTGCACAGCTCTCCGCAATTCGGCCCTAAAGTCTTCCGATGTCACAGATGGTATTCGAACCCTGGGCTTCATGATAGCCGTCTTGGCTGCTGAATCCGCCATTTCATTCCCCCGCAAGCCTACGTGACCAGGAATCCATGCACACACCACGTTAACACCAGAAGCGTGTAAAACGTGGAGGGCATCCTGTATACGCTGCACAATAGGGTGGTAGCTGTACAGCTGCCGTAGGCTTTGAAGTGCACTGAGGGAATCACTCAGGATTAAGCAGTCCCCCAACTTTCGTCGGCGTACGTGTAAAATGGCCCGGTATATTGCATAAAGCTCTGCAGTAAAAATGGAAGTGCTAGTGTGGAATTCGAATGTATAGGGTTCGGTTCCACACACGAAAGCACAACCAACGCCATTTGAGTTCTTGGAGCCATCAGTATAAATTACAAAATGGTCCTCATATCGCGATAAAAATTCTAAAAAACATGTGCGGATACTAGACATAGACATGGTAGATTTATCATATTTAGTCATGCCCAGATCAACCGGGGACGCTCTGCACAACCAAGGAGGGTATGTCCTCTCCCCCCTAGGATACATCTTGGGCATGTCAGTATCAAGATGTCTAAGGAGCTCCCGGAAACGAAAACCAGGTGGCTTTGGTTTAATAGTAATGTTCCTATAACGCACGTCCATGAAGGTATTAAAGAACGGCGTAAACGATGGATGTGTGGGCATGCAATGAAGTCCACAGCCATAAATGGCTAATAACATGTTGCGCCAGTAGTGCATAGGAGATTCTGCAGACTCAGCATACAGGCTTATAACTCGGCTCGTTGGAAATGCCCCAACTGCTATACGTATGCAACAATTACGGACTGTGTCTAATCTCTTGAGCACAGATGGTGGTGCTGAGCCATAAACGATACTACCATAATCTAATTTGGAACGGATGAGTGCCCGATAAAGTCGCAATAACACTGTACGATCCGCTCCCCACGATTTTGCACTTAGTACCCGCAAGATATTTAAAGATCGGTCACATCGTGCTTTCAGTTGTGCTATATGCGACGACCAACTAAGTTTTCTATCAAATATCAATCCGAGGAACCTCGTCTCATCTGCAAAAGTTAGTAGATCAGCGCCTAGCCGGAACCTTGGATGTAGTCGACTCTGCTGATGTCAGAAGTTAAAACAGATGGTTTTCTCAGCGAAAACAATAAATCGTGTTGCAGGTGAACAATTCATGCTGCAGAGTTCGTGAGGTGCATTAGAGCTAGAGCTATCATTGTAGTATATCATAACCACATTAAATGAATAAACAGTGCAGTCGATTTGTGGAAGTTACTGATGATAGTGTTTAACAGAATAATGTTGTGACACAATTTTATTGCACTTATTGGATACCTAAAATACTGGCAAATTCAGGGTTGCAGTCCTGCCCTCAGCTCGTTGGCGACGTCCCTCAGCTCCTGCAATGTGCGAGATTCGGACTTATGATAGTCAGCCGTTTCTCAACTCTTAAGCTTACCACTACCTTCCTCTTCGAAGTCTGGCAGCAAACAACCTGCTGCCCTCAAGTTGAGTTAGTAAACTGTAAGGGTTGCCTCTACACACCTAACCCACTCACGTCTCTGAATCACACGTGATTTTTGATGTCCATAACTCCATTCTTTAGGTTGCCTAATTTCCTTGTGGGATCGACTTGGAGTAGGCCTGAGATCACATTTGTGAGAGGTTCATCAGTATCAGGACGTGCAGCTAGAGTGTTTTCACCCAGCAGCCCTTAGAACAGCCCTGCAGCTGGCCGGTCAGCTTTGCAGAAATGCTAGCGGACGATAACACAGTAGTGGAGAAGAATTTTAGATTCCTTTCTCATTTAGACTTTCGGATATAGCGAACATAATTTTTAGTACGTTTTGATTTTTCACCCTTTTTATGTACCTGTAGTTGTAATAGCTGTATTTAGATTAGTATCGTTTTTAGAAACTTTTTATATCTGGCTCTTGCTATGAGAAGTTTTTTAAAAGGGCGCTGATAACCGCTGTTGTTGAGTGCCCCTATATCCAATATCAGCATCGTGGTCTATATAGCCCACAAACTATATCTATACATTACCATTTCTGAATATGACAAATTTGGCGTTTATCCACATTATATTTCTTTGAAGCTACTGGTTCTTGTGATGAAACCAGCTTTGATGACCTGTCAAATACTCTTCAGAAATCGTGTGATGGTTCCTCTCTGACTGTTATCATCCAGGAGCAATATACTAAGGACCACACAAACTGGATTTTTGCATGGATACCTTGTTACGGATGCAACAGTCTACTACATTCAGAAGAAAGGCTGCTAAATGGAACTCATATTTTCCAATTCAGCTTCGTTCAAAATGTGTTAACACCATCTGGTGGCAGTTTAATGTGCAGTCGATACTTTCTCAGCTTTTTTATATTGATTAAAGGATGTTCGAAGGATGTAAGACTGCAAGCAGTAAATGATGTGAAATGTGTATCACTATGCCTTTTTACAGAGTTTTTCACATATTCCAAATTTTATTGGACTTCATGTGCATTTGTGAAATAATTGGCTCTAAATGTTCGGAGCTGCTTGACCTGGAACATTGGAAATATCCTGATGATTAACTGAAAGAGTTGACTATGTTTTACATAATCTTCACTCTAGATCTCATTACCACTTTATTACTATTTTAAAGTACAAACTAAATGTAATTTTATCATAATTTGAAACAGTATTATTGTTAAAACTGTGTTTCATGAAAGTTTTAAACACATTAATCTTTTTCGGAAATTGTAATGGAGTCTATATTTATAAGCATAGCAACAAATGCAACTGTAAAAAGAAATAAAAAAATGAGTTAAATATTATTAGGAAGCAATTTACTTTAAAGAAAGCGTTGTATAGCTGGAAGTATTGCATGTATGCAGTAAGAAGAACAAGAAAGGGGGGCTGCGATGGTGTTGCTGTAGTGTATTTAAAATTATGTTAAATAAGTTACTTATGAAATACAGTCATTTTCGAATTATTTAAGTAATTTTCTCATCTCCAATTACATTGAACACACTGAAATTACCAACAGGAAGTGGTTGGTGTGTGATATAACTGTTTTCTGTTTAAATTTCTGTACTACATATTGGCATTTGATAAAAGATCCACCATATTCTATCTAAACCTTGATAACGATATTTCTCCAGGAATATATGTTTTGAGGCTTTCTGAATCCAAAAATATTTATATTATGGCAGTATCATGTCTATCTACCAGTAACCCGAAAACAAGGTTACTATATTTGATTACTGTCTTTCCTAACCATGGCATGCCTGATGAAGTGAAGGAAGGGAATAAAGGCAGTTGTACAGAAAATTACAATGGGTTTGTGAAACTGAAAAATTAACTTCACTTAACTTAATATTAGTGGCGAGTGTGAGAAAGTCTTTACTGCCACCACCGTGTAAGGTAGGTTATGGTGTATTGTTTGCTCGAGGTTAATGTTGGTTTCATTGATTATGTGCAAATACAGCTAGTGATCAATGATTTTGTGAATTTTGTAGTTAAAAAGAACTTGCTGTAAAACAGGAAGAGACCATCCTCCAATTATGCAAGAACTTAGAACTTGCTAGAGAAATTTCAAGGAGCCCTACTTCCTCAACTGATTTGGAATGTAAATCACCTGAGTTTAAGGTGGTGTCTAGGCCCAAGCATAGGAGGGAAAGATGACGCTCTGCTGGGGAGGAATGCTCTGTTCAGTGAAGTCGCCTGACAAAGCATCTACGTCTAACAACAGGATGAAATTGCCCATTGTATACCAAGCACCAGAGATCAAGTTCAAGACGCAGTATGATAGAACTGCCTTCCTGAAAGAAAGCACAAAGTCTGCTCCAGAAAAGTCCAAGAAACGTAGCCCTAGAGCGTCTCCGAGATCATCGTCCGAGTCATCTTCTGACGTCATCTACGTCGGTCGGAATATCCAATCGCTTCGAGCCCATCGAATCGAAAGTTGTAGAAGGAAAACCGTCCTCTTCCATAGAGGATATGGAGCAGGAAACAACTGACCCCGTTGCTACATCTGCAGCAAAGAAGAGGCAGGATAAACCTCATCTATTTGCAAGAATTGCTCATGCAGGTCCTGCAGTAGGTTTAACAATTTTGTTACACTTAACAGGAATATCTTTACTGCAATTATGATGAATATAAACCAAACTCAGGTCCCATTAGGCATTACAGTCCTATTTCTACTTTTATCACTGCCACTTCTCGCTGGAGCTATTACTGACCAAATCTTAATACGATAATAATTTATAGTGACAGTTATATGGATTGAACTCGGTCTTTTCTAACAAGAAAGAGTATCTATGGACGTAGATTAAACAACCATTGTTATATCAGTTGGTGATAAACATGGGCATAGTCTGATATCTTCTCCAAGTCGAAGTGAACTTGGTGGAATTTCGCAAAACTGGTAAACTGTAAGACGTAGAGAGAACCTAACGCGTTTTGTGAAGACATAGAAGTCTGGTGAAAACGATACAGAATGTTTCTGAGTCCTTCAAAATCTAAATTAATCAGATTCATGCACAAAAGACACGTAACGCACCATCCTGCTATATTAAAGCAACAATAGGAGTGAGTGATGATGAGTATAAGGGCGCTCAACTACAGAGGTCATCAGCGCCCTTTTTAAATGAAACTGGTCATGGCAAAAGCCAGATATAAATTATTCTAAAAACAGTATATGTTAAAAAAGACAAAAAATACATACGCCTTGGAAAAAAAAAAAGAAAAAAAAAAAAAAAGAAAAAAAAATAAATAAATAAAATAAAAATGTCATCCAAAAACCATAAATTCTATTTGCTAAATCCTAAAATCTAATCTCGAAAAGAATCTAAAAACCTTCTCCACTACTGCGTGATCGTCCGCTAGAATTTCTGCAAAGCTGACCGGCAGCTGCAGAGACGTCCTAAGGTCTGCTAGGTGAAAACACTCTAGCAGCACGTGTCGTACAGATAACGCTTCATTACAAAACGGACATAGTGGAGAAGGCTCCTTTTTAAAAAGAAAACTATGAGTAAAAATGCAGTGCCCAATTCGTAACCGAGCCAAACTCACCTCCTCGCGACGAGATGACCGACAGGAGGTAACCCAGGGAATCGGAAGTTCTTTGACAGATCTAAGTTTATTATTGCGGAGAGTGAGTGAGTGATGATGAGTATAAGGGCGCTCAACTACAGAGGTCATCAGCGCCCTTTTTAAATGAAACTGGTCATGGCAAAAGCCAGATATAAATCATTCTAAAACAGTATATGTTAAAAAAGACAAAAAATACATACGCCTTGAAAAAATAAATAAATAAATAAAATAAAAATGTCGTCCAAAAACCATAAATTCTATTTGCTAAATCCTAAAATCTAATCTCGAAAAGAATCTAAAAACCTTCTCCACTACTGCGTGATCGTCCGCTAGAATTTCTGCAAAGCTGACCGGCAGCTGCAGAGACGTCCTAAGGTCTGCTAGGTGAAAACACTCTAGCAGCACGTGTCGTACAGACAACGCTTCATTACAAAACGGACATAGTGGAGAAGGCTCCTTTTTAAAAAGAAAACTATGAGTAAAAATGCAGTGTCCAATTCGTAATCGAGCCAAACTCACCTCCTCGCGACGAGATGACCGACAGGAGGTAACCCAGGGAATAGGAAGTTCTTTGACAGATCTAAGTTTATTATTGCGGAGAGCAGACCACTCTTCCTGCCAGCAGGTTTGCACAGCTCTCCGCAATTCGGCCCTAAAGTCTTCCGATGTCACAGATGGTATTCGAACCCTGGGCTTCATGATAGCCGTCTTGGCTGCTGAATCCGCCATTTCATTCCCCCGCAAGCCTACGTGACCAGGAATCCATGCACACACCACGTTAACACCAGAAGCGTGTAAAACGTGGAGGGCATCCTGTATACGCTGCACAATAGGGTGGTAGCTGTACAGCTGCCGTAGGCTTTGAAGTGCACTGAGGGAATCACTCAGGATTAAGCAGTCCCCCAACTTTCGTCGGCGTACGTGTAAAATGGCCCGGTATATTGCATAAAGCTCTGCAGTAAAAATGGAAGTGCTAGTGTGGAATCCGAATGTATAGGGTTCGGTTCCACACACGAAAGCACAACCAACGCCATTTGAGTTCTTGGAGCCATCAGTATAAATTACAAAATGGTCCTCATATCGCGATAAAAATTCTAAAAAACATGTGCGGATACTAGACATAGACATGGTAGATTTATCATATTTAGTCATGCCCAGATCAACCGGGGACGCTCTGCACAACCAAGGAGGGTATGTCCTCTCCCCCCTAGGATACATCTTGGGCATGTCAGTATCAAGATGTCTAAGGAGCTCCCGGAAACGAAAACCAGGTGGCTTTGGTTTAATAGTAGTGTTCCTATAACGCACGTCCATGAAGGTATTAAAGAACGGCGTAAACGATGGATGTGTGGGCATGCAATTAAGTCCACAGCCATAATTGGCTAATAACATGTTGCGCCTGTACTGCAGAGGAGGTTCTGCAGACTCAGCATACAGGCTCATAACTCGGCTCGTTGGAAATGCCCCAATAGCTATACGTATGCCACAGTTATGGACTGTGTCTAATCTCTTCAGCACAGATGGTCGTGCTGAGCCATAAACGATACTACCATAGTCTAATTTGGAACGGATGAGTGCCCGATAAAGTCGCAATAACACTGCACGATCCGCTCCCCACGATTTTCCAATTAGTACCCGCAAGATATTCAAAGATCGGTCACATCGTGCCTTCAGTTGTGCTATATGCGACGACCAACTAAGTTTTCTATCAAATATCAATCCAAGGAACCTCGTCTCATCTGCAAAAGGTAGTAGATCAGCGCCTAGCCGGAGCCTTGGAGGTAGTCGACTCTGCTGACGCCAGAAGCTTACACAGATGGTTTTCTCAGCGGAAAATCGGAAGCCGTTTTTTAAACTCCAACTCTTAAGGTTGTCCAAGGTGGTCTGAAGACGGCGCTCTAAAAACGGAGTGCGCTGAGATGTACAGTAGACGGCAAAGTCGTCTACAAATAGGCATGACGAGACACCTGGAGGTACACATTTCGAGATAGAATTAATCGCAATAGCAAACAACGTAACACCTAGTACCGATCCCTGTGGTACACCGCTCTCTTGAACAAAAAGGTTCGAAAAAACCGAGCCAACCCTTACTCGGAATACGCGGTCCCTCAGGAATTCCTGAAGGAAGAGTGGCAGGCGTCCACGTATATTCCAGGTGTGCAGAGCACGTAGCAACCCTGCCCGCCAACACGTATCATAAGCCTTTTCGAGGTCAAAAAATATTCCGACTGTTTGACAGTTCTTAAGAAATCCGTTCATAATCTGTGTCGACATGGACACAAGATGATCCACTGTTGAACGGCGTCGTCGGAAACCGCACTGGATGTTATTCAGTAGGTTGTGCGTTTCCAGCCACCATACCAACCGCCCATTTATCATGCGTTCCATCACCTTGCATACGCAACTGGTGAGGGAAATAGGGCGGTAGCTAGAAGGGAGGTGACGGTCCTTGCCAGCTTTCAAGATAGGTATAATGGTAGCTTCTCGCCACTTTTCAGGAAACGTGGCATCAACCCAAACACGGTTATAGACCTCGAGCAGGAATGCCTTACCTTCAGGTGAGAGATGTTGTAACATTTGAACGTGGATTCCGTCCGGTCCTGGTGCTGTCAGTCGCGATGACGAAAGAGCGTGTTCTAGCTCTGCCAAGATGAAGAGGCGGTTATAGTCTTCAAGGTTTCTGGAACTAAACACGAAACCTTGAGATTCTACCTGAGTCTTAATTGAGATAAACTCAGGAGCATAATTGCATGAGCTAGACACCTGAGCGAAAGCACAGCCGAAGGTGTTAGCCACAACAAACGGATCAACAACAACTCCTGCAGTTGTTTTCAGACCAGCGATTGGCAGGTGGGTTGATTTTCCGGCCACGCGCCTTAATTTATCCCATACAACAGATGAGGGTGTACATCTGTTAAAAGATGATACAAATTTGTTCCATGAGGTCTTTTTGCTATCCTTAATTATTTGCCTAGATTTTGCACGCGCTTTCTTATACTCAATTAGATTACTTAGCGTAGGGTGTCGTTGGAATACCCTTAGAGCACGTCTACGAGCACGAATAGCATTCCGGCAGTCGTTGGTCCACCATGGGACAGGAAATCGACCGGGTTGGGTAGCCGAACGTGGAATAGACTGTTCTGCAGCGGAAAGAATTTTCTCTGTGAGATGATCGACTAAATCATTCACAGAATCGTGCTCGTTGTATTCAAAGACAGCCAACTGGGTGTAAAGATTCCAGTTGGCACGATCAAAGCGCCATCTAGGGATACGTGAGGGAGACACATCTTGTGCTAAGAGACTAAGAAGACATGGAAAGTGGTCGCTGGAATGTAAATCAGAGATGACATTCCACTGTAATGAAACAGCTAACTGGGATGAACACACTGCCAAATCGATGTGCGAATAGGTGTTAAACGCGTCTGAGAGGAATGTGGGCTCTCCGGTGTTCATGAGAACCAAGTTATTGCTCTCCAGGAATTTTGCAATGAGGTTGCCTCTCGAACATGCCCGATTTGAGCCCCAAAGTGGGTGATGGGCATTAAAGTCTCCAACTATTAGAAATGGTGTTGAAAGTTGGGAAACCAGATCTTCAAGGTCAACTAACGAGAGGTCATCTGATGGCGGGAGATATACAGTGCAAATGCAAAATTCTATTGATGGCAGCTTAATCCTTACAGCTACAGATTGTAAATCAGACTGTAGCTGTAACGGATCTACAAATATGTCATCCCTGAGGAGCATCATAGTACCCCCGTGTGCAGGAATGCCCTCTTCTGTTTCAACATCACACCTCAGTGGTGTGTAGCGTCTGATTTTAAAGTTGTCTTGTGGTCGTAGCTTAGTCTCTTGTAAGCATACCACTAAGGGGTGATGCTTACTGAGCAAAAGTTCCAATTCTGGTCGATGCGCTCTTAATCCTCGTATGTTCCATTGTAGGATAGCCATTGGAACTATGGGATATAAGATGTAAAGGTAGTCTACATTAAGACGACTTCATGGGTGGCCGAATCAATTTGCCCTTTTTCTTTGGTGTAGGGCTAGTTACGGCAGGTTTATCCTGCCTCTTCTTAGCTGCAGATGTAGCAGCGTGGTCAGCTGTTTCATGCTCCATATCCTCTATGGAAGAGGACGGTTTTCCTTCTACAACCTTCGATTCGAGGGGCTCGAAGCGATTGGAAATTCCGACCGACGTAGATGACGGTCGCCGGTCGTGGTCCTCCCCAGAAGATGACTCCGACGATGATCTCGGAGACGCTCTAGGGCTACGTTTCTTGGACTTTTCTGGAGCAGACTTTGTGCTTTCTTTCAGGAAGGCAGTTCTATCATACTGCGTCTTGAACTTGATCTCTGGTGCTTGGTATACAATGGGCAATTTCGTCCTGTTGTTAGAAGTGGATGCTTTCTCAGGCGACTTCACTGACTTGTTATTTTCAGTAGTCTGTGTTCTCGGAGTTTTAGATGTTGTTACTGATGCTCTTGGTTGCGATCTAGGCACTAGAACTTTCTCGGATATTGTTGCCCCGTTTATATCAGATGTTTGGGTACCAGCCTCCCGTTTCGGTGACGGAGTAGCCGCCACAGAGCTATAGGTACGGGAGGTGGTTGAAGAGGGCTTGAGAATACATAGAAGTTTCCGGGCTTCCGAAAAGGATACCTTTTCTTTAACCCGGATCTCCTGAATAGCTCGCTCTTCAATATAACGGGGGCAATCTCGTGAACTTGATGGATGTTCACCGCTACAATTTACGCATTCCGGAGGTGATGTACATGCATTTTCATGCATGCCGGCTCCACAGCTGACACATGTAGGTGCGCCTTTACAGAATGCACTAGTGTGACCGAACCGCTGACATTGGTAGCATCTCAGAGGGTTAGGTATGTATGGTCTAACCTCAATCACTTCATATCCTGCCCTGATCCTTTGAGGGAGATCTACCCGATCAAAGGTCAGGAACAGGGTACGAGTAGGAACCATATCCCCTCGTTCTCTCCTTTGGACACGATAGACTGCAGTTACGCCTTGTTCCTGGAGGTTCTCCTGAATATCCTCGTTGATGATGATGATGATGAGTATAAGGGCGCTCAACTACAGAGGTCATTAGCGCCCTTTTTAAAGGAGACTGGTCATGGCAAAAGCCAGATATAAATTATTCTAAAACACCATAAATGTGTTAAAAAAAGACAAAAAATGCATACACGTTGGGGAAAAAAAAAAAAAAAAAAAAAAAAAAAAAAAAAAAAAAAAAAAAAAAAAAACCATAAATTCTATTTGCTAAATCCTAAAATCTAATTTCGAAAAGAACCTAAAAACCTTCTTCACTACTGCGTTATCGTCCGCTAATATTTCTGCAAAGCTGACCGGCAGCTGCAGAGACGTCCTAAGGTCTGCTAGGTGAAAACACTCTAGCAGCACGTGTCGTACAGACAACGCTTCATTACAAAACGGACATAGTGGAGAAGGCTCCTTTTTAAAAAGAAAACTATGAGTAAAAATGCAGTGCCCAATTCGTAACCGAGCCAAACTCACCTCCTCGCGACGAGATGACCGACAGGAGGTAACCCAGGGAATCGGAAGTTCTTTGACAGATCTAAGTTTATTATTGCGGAGAGCAGACCACTCTTCCTGCCAGCAGGTTTGCACAGCTCTCCGCAATTCGGCCCTAAAGTCTTCCGATGTCACAGATGGTATTCGAACCCTGGGCTTCATGATAGCCGTCTTGGCTGCTGAATCCGCCATTTCATTCCCCCGCAAGCCTACGTGACCAGGGATCCATGCACACACCACGTTAACGCCAGAAGCGTGTAAAACGTGGAGGGCATCCTGTATACGCTGCACAATAGGGTGGTAGTTGTACAGCTGCCGTAGGCTTTGAAGAGCACTGAGGGAATCACTCAGGATTAAGCAGTCCCCCAACTTTCGTCGGCGTACGTGTAAAATGGCCCGGTATATTGCATAAAGCTCTGCAGTAAAAATGGAAGTGCTAGTGTGGAATCCGAATGTATAGGGTTCGGTTCCACACACGTAAGCACAACCAACGCCATTTGAGTTCTTGGAGCCATCAGTATAAATTACAAAATGGTCCTCATATCGCGATAAAAATTCTAAAAAACATGTGCGGATACTAGACATAGACATGGTAGATTTATCATATTTAGTCATGCCCAGATCAACCGGGGACGCTCTGCACAACCAAGGAGGGTATGTCCTCTCCCCCCTAGGATACATCTTGGGCATGTCAGTATCAAGATGTCTAAGGAGCTCCCGGAAACGAAAACCAGGTGGCTTTGGTTTAATAGTAGTGTTCCTATAACGCACGTCCATGAAGGTATTAAAGAACGGCGTAAACGATGGATGTGTGGGCATGCAATTAAGTCCACAGCCATAATTGGCTAATAACATGTTGCGCCTGTAGTGCAGAGGAGGTTCTGCAGACTCAGCATACAGGCTTATAACTCGGCTCGTTGGAAATGCCCCAACAGCTATACGTATGCCACAGTTATGGACTGTGTCTAATCTCTTCAGCACAGATGGTCGTGCTGAGCCATAAACGATACTACCATAGTCTAATTTGGAACGGATGAGTGCCCGATAAAGTCGCAATAACACTGCACGATCCGCTCCCCACGATTTTCCACTTAGTACCCGCAAGATATTCAAAGATCGGTCACATCGTGCTTTCAGTTGTGCTATATGCGACGACCAACTAAGTTTTCTATCAAATATCAATCCAAGGAATCTCGTCTCATCTGCAAAAGGTAGTAGATCAGCGCCTAGCCGGAGCCTTGGAGGTAGTCGACTCTGCTGACGCCAGAAGTTTACACAGATGGTTTTCTCAGCGGAAAAACGGAAGCCGTTTTTTAAACTCCAACTCTTAAGGTTGTGCAAGGTGGTCTGAAGACGGCGCTCTAAAAACGGAGTGCGCTGAGATGTACAGTAGACGGCAAAGTCGTCTACAAATAGGCATGACGAGACACCTGGAGGTACACATTTCGAGATAGAATTAATCGCAATAGCAAACAACGTAACACTTAGTACCGACCCCTGTGGTACACCGTTCTCCTGAACAAAAAGGTTCGAAAAAACCGAGCCAACCCTTACTCGGAATACGCGGTCTTTCAGGAATTCCTGAAGGAAGAGTGGTAGGCGTCCACGTATATTCCAGGTGTGCAGAGTACGTAGCAACCCTGCCCGCCAACACGTATCATAAGCCTTTTCGAGGTCAAAAAATATTCCGACTGTTTGACAGTTCTTAAGAAATCCGTTCATAATCTGTGTCGACATGGACACAAGATGATCCACTGTTGAACGGCGTCGTCGGAAACCGCACTGGATGTTATTCAGTAGGTTGTGCGTTTCCAGCCACCATACCAACCGCCCATTTATCATGCGTTCCATCACCTTGCATACGCAACTGGTGAGGGAAATAGGGCGGTAGCTAGAAGGGAGGTGACGGTCCTTGCCAGCTTTCAAGATAGGTATAATGGTAGCTTCTCGCCACTTTTCAGGAAACGTGGCATCAACCCAAACACGGTTATACACCTCGAGCAGGAATGCCTTACCTTCAGGTGAGAGATGTTGTAACATTTGAACGTGGATTCCGTCCGGTCCTGGTGCTGTCAGTCGTGATGACGAAAGAGCATGTTCTAGCTCTGCCAAGATGAAGAGGCGGTTATAGTCTTCAAGGTTTCTGGAACTAAACACGAAACCTTGAGATTCTACCTGAGTCTTAATTGAGATAAACTCAGGAGCATAATTGCATGAGCTAGACACCTGAGCGAAAGCACAGCCGAAGGTGTTAGCCACAACAAACGGATCAACAACAACTCCTGCAGCTGTTTTCAGACCAGCGATTGGCAAGTGGGTTGATTTTCCGGCCACGCGCCTTAATTTATCCCATACAACAGATGAGGGTGTACATCTGTTAAAAGATGATACAAATTTGTTCCATGAGGTCTTTTTGCTATCCTTAATTATTTGCCTAGATTTTGCGCGCGCTTTCTTGTACTCAATTAGATTACTTAGCGTAGGGTGTCGTTGGAATACCCTTAGAGCACGTCTACGAGCACGAATAGCATTCCGGCAGTCGTTGGTCCACCATGGGACAGGAAATCGACCGGGTTGGGTAGCCGAACGTGGAATAGACTGTTCTGCAGCGGAAAGAATTTTCTCTGTGAGATGATCGACTAAATCATTCACAGAATCGTGCTCGTTGTATTCAAAGACAGCCAACTGGGTGTAAAGATTCCAGTTGGCACGATCAAAGCGCCATCTAGGGATACGTGAGGGAGACACATCTTGTGCTAAGAGACTAAGAAGACATGGAAAGTGGTCGCTGGAATGTAAATCAGAGATGACATTCCACTGTAATGAAACAGCTAACTGGGATGAACACACTGCCAAATCGATGTGCGAATAGGTGTTAAACGCGTCTGAGAGGAATGTGGGCTCTCCGGTGTTCAGGAGAACCAAGTTATTGCTCTCCAGGAATTTTGCAATGAGGTTGCCTCTCGAACATGCCCGATTTGAGCCCCAAAGTGGGTGATGGGCATTAAAGTCTCCAACTATTAGAAATGGTGTTGAAAGTTGGGAAACCAGATCTTCAAGGTCAACTAACGAGAGGTCATCTGATGGCGGGAGATATACAGTGCAAATGCAAAATTCTATTGATGGCAGCTTAATCCTTACAGCTACAGATTGTAAATCAGACTGTAGCTGTAACGGATCTACAAATATGTCATCCCTGAGGAGCATCATAGTACCCCCGTGTGCAGGAATGCCCTCTTCTGTTTCAACATCACACCTCAGTGGTGTGTAGCGTCTGATTTTAAAGTTGTCTTGTGGTCGTAGCTTAGTCTCTTGTAAGCATACCACTAAGGGGTGATGCTTACTGAGCAAAAGTTCCAATTCTGGTCGATGCGCTCTTAATCCTCGTATGTTCCATTGTAGGATAGCCATTGGAACTATGGGATATAAGATGTAAAGGTAGTCTACATTAAGACGACTTCATGGGTGGCCGAATCAATTTGCCCTTTTTCTTTGGTGTAGGGCTAGTTTCGGCAGGTTTATCCTGCCTCTTCTTTGCTGCAGATTTAGCAGCGTGGTCAGCTGTTTCATGCTCCATATCCTCTATGGAAGAGGACGGTTTTCCTTCTAGAACCTTCGATTCGAGGGGCTCGAAGCGATTGGAAATTCCGACCGACGTAGATGACGGTCGCCGGTCGTAGTCCTCCCCAGAAGATGACTCCGACGATGATCTCGGAGACGCTCTAGGGCTACGTTTCTTGGACTTTTCTGGAGCAGACTTTGTGCTTTCTTTCAGGAAGGCAGTTCTATCATACTGCGTCTTGAACTTGATCTCTGGTGCTTGGTATACAATGGGCAATTTCGTCCTGTTGTTAGACGTGGATGCTTTGTCAGGCGACTTCACTGACTTGTTATTTTCAGTAGTCTGTGTTCTCGGAGTTTTAGATGGTGTTACTGATGCTCTTGGTTGCGATCTAGGCACTAGAACTTTCTCGGATATTGTTGCCCCATTTATATCAGATGTTTGGGTACCAGCCTCCCGTTTCGGTGACGGAGTAGCCGCCACAGAGCTATAGGTACGGGAGGTGGTTGAAGAGGGCTTGAGGATACATAGAAGTTTCCGGGCTTCCGAAAAGGAAACCTTTTCCTTAACCCGGATCTCCTGAATAGCTCGCTCTTCAATATAACGGGGACATTCTCGTGAACTTGATGGATGTTCACCGCTACAATTTACGCATGCTGGAGGTGATGTACATGCATTTTCATGCATGCCGGCTCCGCAGCTGACACATGTAGGTGCGCCTTTACAGAATGCACTAGTGTGACCGAACCGCTGACATTGGTAGCATCTCAGAGGGTTAGGTATGTATGGTCTAACCTCAATCACTTCATATCCTGCCCTGATTCTTTGAGGGAGATCTACCCGATCAAAGGTCAGGAACAGGGTACGAGTGGGAACCATATCCCCTCGTTCTCTCCTTTGGACACGATAGACCGCAGTTACGCCTTGTTCCTGGAGGTTCTCCTGAATATCCTCGTTGGACATTCCATCCAACGCGCTAGTGTTTACAACACCGCGCGAGGTATTCAGGGTCCTATGCATCTCCACTTTGACTGGATAACTGCCCAGCATGTTGGCTTTCAGTATCTTTGCTGCTTGGGATGCTGTAGTTGCTTCCACCAGCAGCGTGCCATTTCTGGATTTTGTACATGATTTAACAGCACCAGCTATTTTGTCAAGACCTTTCTGTATAATAAACGGATTAACCGTAGAAAACGTTCTACCTTCCTCCGTTCGTTTAATAACTAAGTAGCGAGGACCACACTCAACTACTTGCTTAACACTGTTTTCAAACAGATCCTTTCCACGTTTATTGTGTTTTGGGGGGTGTTGTTTAGCCATAAATGTTGGTCTAAATTTCATCCCCCAGTGCTCCCCACCCACCACGGAGTCCAACAAGGGGTCATCCCACTGGGATGACAGGGCTACACAGGGGATATAGCGAGCTCGCCGTCCCACTCACCCTGGAGGTCGGTACAATACCTAGTCCTGGCCGATTGATTAGGGGTGGGTTAGTCCCTAACCTCCCGTTTAGGCGAAGCAGAAGCCAAAGTAGTGTATTAGAAATGCGCACCCTCCCCGAATTCAGAAAAAATAACTGTTACGAGCTCAGATACGCATCCCTCAACTACCAGGACAAACCTTTCCACCGACACGGGTCTCCACGCACGGCCTACACGTGGGTGGGCCTGTTGACCATCTCCCTCAACCACGAAGAGGAGCCCACTCGAGGGAGACTGTTCGCTCGGGACCCCGGGTTCGCCAAACCCGTACCTACCGAAGTAGGCCCCTGGGGGGATCCAGAGGGGATTATACAAAATTGCTGGTCCTGCCAAATCTTGTATACGATCCTAAAAGGCACGCTCTTGGTTGAGGCTCATTCTAACTCCCAGGCAGCATCATTGTTGAAGGCAAGCATGCTGGGCAGTTATCGTGTAACTGATACGTTACATAAGACACTGAACTCCTCGCGCGGTATGTTTATTGGTTAGCAGGACTACATTTTAAGATTTACTTGTAATGGACCGTTGCATTCAAAATTTTCAGTGATGGATACTGATACAGATACCGATTCTACGGAATCTGATAGTTCAGATTTCGACCTAGAGCCGGAAGGTGCATTTCTACAACTGGTTAAAGACGCCCTATGGCAATTGGGTTCAGCGACAATAGTGGATATTTCAAATTTCCTTTATCAGAGTAGACAGTTTACAGCTTTGAAGTCTCAGCTGAAGCAATGGTACGCCGGACATTACACATTGGCCTTAGAAGAGGAATATTTGTGCGCAGAAAACGACGGTATATGCTGAATTAGGTACGTACATAACTCTTTAATGCTCTCCCATTCATTAATGTATCTGTCTCTTGCCAGGTAAGAACTTTGCTTTTTTATTAGAAGCACTATTATATTTCTATTGATGTTGTTCGAAACTTCAAAATTTTAATAACTTTAGTGTTAATAACTACTTATGTATTGTAACCAATATTGTTTTAATCAATTGTTTAACAACCCAAATTAATCTGTCTTATAATTCACAAACTTTTACTTCCATAAATAACAAAAAACATTATATTTGCACATTTTATCTTCAAATTATCTGTAGGTGGACTACTACCATTCTTAAAATAGTTTCCAAGAGAACTACAATTCAATTTACCTATAGCTTGGAATTTAATGATTTTCACATCCAATAACCTAATTATATCATCACTTCTTACCCAATATTATTATATACACATTAAAAATTAATCAGAAATTCTGAAAATTTATGAGCAAGTTCAATGTATCCAAAAGAAAATTATTCAAAAATAGTTATATTTTTCCTTTGCACTTTAACTTTAGGAATATTAGTTTACGACAGTTAACCCTTTTACCATCCAGAGGGGATTATACAAAATTGCTGGTCCTGCCAAATCTTGTATACGATCCTAAAAGGCACGCTCTTGGTTGAGGCGCATTCTAACTCCCAGGCAGCATCATTGTTGAAGGCAAGCATGCTGGGCAGTTATCCTGTAACTGTTACGTTACATAAGATACTGAACTCCTCGCGCGGTATTTTCAACGAGGAGATCCAGGAAAACCGGCTTTATGCCGGTATTACTGAAATCGACAAGTTATAACTTTCTAATTCCTTAAAGGAATCGATTATTTTGGTATAAGAATAGTTTTGAAGGGCTTTTATGTAGAATTTTTAGAAATCAAACCAGTTAGTGTACGTGTTGATTGGAGTTAGAGTTGGCAATGCTCGAAGTTAACATTCTTTCGTTTACTATTCCGCGGAGCTGTTTATTGGTTAGCAGGACTACATTTTAAGATTTACTTGTAATGGACCGTTGCATTCAAAATTTTCAGTGATGGATGCTGAAACAGATACCGATTCTACGGAATCTGATAGTTCAGATTTCGACCTCGAGCCGGAAGGTGCATTTCTACAACTGGTTAAAGACGCTCTATGGCAATTGGGTTCAGCGACAATAGTGGATATTTCAAATTTCCTTTATCAGAGTAGACAGTTTACAGCTTTGAAGTCTCAGCTGAAGCAATGGTACGCCGGACATTACACATTGGCGTTAGAAGAGGAATATTTGTGCGCAGAAAACGACGCTATATGCTGAATTAGGTACGTACATAACTCTTTAATGCTCTCCCATTCATTAATGTATCTGTCTCTTGCCAGGTAAGAACTTTGCTTTATTATTAGAAGCACTATTATATTTCTATTGATGTTTTTCGAAACTTCAAAATTTTAATAACTTTAGTGTTAATAACTACTTATGTATTGTAACCAATATAGTTTTAATCAATTTTTTAACAACCCAAATTAATCTGTCTTATAATTCACAAACTTTTATTTCCATAAATAACAAAAAACATTAAATTTACACTTTTTATCTTCAAATTATCTCTGGGTGGACTACTACCATTCTTAAAATAGTTTCCAAGAGAACTACAATTCAGTTTACCTATAGCTTGGAATTTAATGATTTTCGCATCCAATACCCTAATTATTTCATCACTTCTTACCCTATATTATTATATACAAATTAAAAATTAATCAGAAATTCTGAAAATTTATGAGCAAGTTCAATGTATCCAAAAGAAAATTATTCAAAAATAGTTATATTTTTCCTTTGCACTTTAACTTTAGGAATATTAGTTTACGACAGTTAACCCTTTTACCATCCAGAGGGGATTATACAAAATTGCTGGACCTGCCAAATCTTATATACGATCCTAAACGGCACGCTCCTGGTTGAGGCGCATTCTAACTCCCAGGCAGCATCATTGTTGAAGGCAAGCATGCTGGGCAGTTTTCCTGTAACTGTTACGTTACATAAGATACTGAACTCCTCGCGCGGTATTTTCAACGAGGAGATCCAGGAGAACCGGCTTTATGCCGGTATTACTGAAATCGACAAGTTATAACTTTCTAATTCCTTAAAGGAATAGATTATTTTGGTATAAGAATAGTTTTGAAGGGCTTTTATGTAGAATTTTTAGAAATCAAAGCAGTTAGTGTACGTGTTGATTGGAGTTAGAGTTGGCAATGCTCGAAGTTAACATTCTTTCATTTACTATTCCGTGGAGCTGTTTATTGGTTAGCAGGACTACATTTTAAGATTTACTTGTAATGGACCGTTGCATTCAAAATTTTCAGTGATGGATACTGATACAGATACCGATTCTACGGAATCTGATAGTTCAGATTTCGACCTCGAGCCGGAAGGTGCATTTCTACAACTGGTTAAAGACTCTATGGCAATTGGGTTCAGCGACAATAGTGGATATTTCAAATTTCCTTTATCAGAGTAGACAGTTTACAGCTTTGAAGTCTCAGCTGAAGCAATGGTACGCCGGACATTACACATTGGCGTTAGAATAGGAATATTTGTGCGCAGAAATCGACGGTATATGCTGAATTAGGTACGCACATAACTCTTTAATGCTCTCCCATTCATTAATGTATCTGTCTCCTGCCAGGTAAAAACTTTGCTTTTTTATTAGAAGCACTATTATATGTCTATTGATGTTGTTCGAAACTTCAAAATTTTAATAACTTTAGTGTTAATAACTACTTATGTATTGTAACCAATATTGTTTTAATCAATTGTTTAACAACCCAAATTAATCTGTCTTATAATTCACAAACTTTTATTTCCATAAATAACAAAAAACATTAAATTTACACTTTTTATCTTCAAATTATCTCTAGGTGGACTACTACCATTCTTAAAATAGTTTCCAAGAGAACTACAATTCAATTTACCTATAGCTTGGAATTTAATGATTTTCGCATCCAATACCCTAATTATATCATCACTTCTTACGCTATATTATTATATACACATTAAAAATTAATCAAATATTCTGAAAATTTATGAGCAATTTCAATTTGCCCAAAAGAAAATTATTCAAATATAGTTATATTTTTCCTTTGCAGTTTAACTTTATCCATATTATTTTGCATTTTATGTTTATATACAGAATTTAAGTTAAATAAAACAAATATCCTTCTAAGTTATAAATAAAGAATGTTGTTTGTATGTCTTATTATTTAATAACACCTTTAATATCATAGTATGGATGTAAGACCTTGGTGAAAGAGAAAAATATCCTTAATAGATCGACAATCAATGTCGGCCATTTAACCTTTATTACAACAATGATTATTCTCAACAAATGATAAAGACATTGGAACATTATATTTTATGTTTGCTGTTTGGAACATCACTAAAACTATTGATTTAAACCGAATTAGGTCAACCAGAATCTTTAATTGTATTGTTAATGCTCCCAATTTTGTTATAATTTTCTTCATAGTTATACCAATTATAAATTAATGGATGTTGTATTTGACTTGTTCCGTGATACAGCTTTGCCCCTAATAAATAAGATATGGTTTTATTGTTATTAATAAGTAGAATAGTTGAAAGAAAAGCAGGAACAGGATGAAGTGTTCTCCTGTATTAGCAAGAATTGCTCATCAGGTCCTGCAGTAGATTTAACAATTTTGTTACACTTAACAGGAATATCTAGAACTATAGGAGCAGTTCACCTTACTGCAATTATAATGAATATTAACCGAACGCAGGTCCCATTAGGTATTACAGCCCTATTTCTACTTTTATCCCTGCCACTTCTCGCTGGAGCTATCTTAATACGATAATAATTTATAGTGACAGTTACATGGATTGAACTCGGTTTTTTCTAACAAGAAAGAGTATCTATGGACGTAGATTAAACAACCATTGTTATAGCAGTTGGTGATAAACATGGACATAGTCTGATATCTTCTCCAAGTCGAAGTGAACTTGGCGGAATTTCGCAAAACTGGTAAACTGTAAGACGTAGAGAGAACCTAACGCGTTTTGTGAAGACATAGAAGTCTGGTGAAAACGATGGAGAGTGTGTATGAGTCCTTCAAAATCTAAATTAATCAGATTCATGCACAAAAGACACGTAACGCACTATCCTGCTATATTAAAGCAACAGTATTGGTCACTCCTCAAACTAATCTGATACCTTGGCCTAATGTTAGACAACAGATGCACCTGGGAGTGAGTGATGATGAGTATAAGGGCGCTCAACTACAGAGGTCATCAGCGCCCTTTTTAAATGAAACTGGTCATGGCAAAAGCCAGATATAAATCATTCTAAAACAGTATATGTTAAAAAAGACAAAAAATACATACGCCTTGAAAAAATAAATAAATAAATAAAATAAAAATGTCGTCCAAAAACCATAAATTCTATTTGCTAAATCCTAAAATCTAATCTCGAAAAGAATCTAAAAACCTTCTCCACTACTGCGTGATCGTCCGCTAGAATTTCTGCAAAGCTGACCGGCAGCTGCAGAGACGTCCTAAGGTCTGCTAGGTGAAAACACTCTAGCAGCACGTGTCGTACAGACAACGCTTCATTACAAAACGGACATAGTGGAGAAGGCACCTTTTTAAAAAGAAAACTATGAGTAAAAATGCAGTGTCCAAATCGTAACCGAGCCAAACTCACCTCCTCGCGACGAGATGACCGACAGGAGGTAACCCAGGGAATAGGAAGTTCTTTGACAGATCTAAGTTTATTATTGCGGAGAGCAGACCACTCTTCCTGCCAGCAGGTTTGCACAGCTCTCCGCAATTCGGCCCTAAAGTCTTCCGATGTCACAGATGGTATTCGAACCCTGGGCTTCATGATAGCCGTCTTGGCTGCTGAATCCGCCATTTCATTCCCCCGCAAGCCTACGTGACCAGGAATCCATGCACACACCACGTTAACACCAGAAGCGTGTAAAACGTGGAGGGCATCCTGTATACGCTGCACAATAGGGTGGTAGCTGTACAGCTGCCGTAGGCTTTGAAGTGCACTGAGGGAATCACTCAGGATTAAGCAGTCCCCCAACTTTCGTCGGCGTACGTGTAAAATGGCCCGGTATATTGCATAAAGCTCTGCAGTAAAAATGGAAGTGCTAGTGTGGAATCCGAATGTATAGGGTTCGGTTCCACACACGAAAGCACAACCAACGCCATTTGAGTTCTTGGAGCCATCAGTATAAATTACAAAATGGTCCTCATATCGCGATAAAAATTCTAAAAAACATGTGCGGATACTAGACATAGACATGGTAGATTTATCATATTTAGTCATGCCCAGATCAACCGGGGACGCTCTGCACAACCAAGGAGGGTATGTCCTCTCCCCCCTAGGATACATCTTGGGCATGTCAGTATCAAGATGTCTAAGGAGCTCCCGGAAACGAAAACCAGGTGGCTTTGGTTTAATAGTAATGTTCCTATAACGCACGTCCATGAAGGTATTAAAGAACGGCGTAAACGATGGATGTGTGGGCATGCAATGAAGTCCACAGCCATAAATGGCTAATAACATGTTGCGCCAGTAGTGCATAGGAGATTCTGCAGACTCAGCATACAGGCTTATAACTCGGCTCGTTGGAAATGCCCCAACTGCTATACGTATGCAACAATTACGGACTGTGTCTAATCTCTTGAGCACAGATGGTGGTGCTGAGCCATAAACGATACTACCATAATCTAATTTGGAACGGATGAGTGCCCGATAAAGTCGCAATAACACTGTACGATCCGCTCCCCACGATTTTGCACTTAGTACCCGCAAGATATTTAAAGATCGGTCACATCGTGCTTTCAGTTGTGCTATATGCGACGACCAACTAAGTTTTCTATCAAATATCAATCCGAGGAACCTCGTCTCATCTGCAAAAGTTAGTAGATCAGCGCCTAGCCGGAGCCTTGGATGTAGTCGACTCTGCTGATGTCAGAAGTTAAAACAGATGGTTTTCTCAGCGAAAACAATAAATCGTGTTGCAGGTGAACAATTCATGCTGCAGAGTTCGTGAGGTGCATTAGAGCTAGAGCTATCATTGTAGTATATCATAACCACATTAAATGAATAAACAGTGCAGTCGATTTGTGGAAGTTACTGATGATAGTGTTTAACAGAATAATGTTGTGACACAATTTTATTGCACTTATTGGATACCTAAAATACTGGCAAATTCAGGGTTGCAGTCCTGCCCTCAGCTCGTTGGCGACGTCCCTCAGCTCCTGCAATGTGCGAGATTCGGACTTATGATAGTCAGCCGTTTCTCAACTCTTAAGCTTACCACTACCTTCCTCTTCGAAGTCTGGCAGCAAACAACCTGCTGCCCTCAAGTTGAGTTAGTAAACTGTAAGGGTTGCCTCTACACACCTAACCCACTCACGTCTCTGAATCACACGTGATTTTTGATGTCCATAACTCCATTCTTTAGGTTGCCTAATTTCCTTGTGGGATCGACTTGGAGTAGGCCTGAGGTCACATTTGTGAGAGGTTCATCAGTATCAGGACGTGCAGCTAGAGTGTTTTCACCCAGCAGCCCTTAGAACAGCCCTGCAGCTGGCCGGTCAGCTTTGCAGAAATGCTAGCGGACGATAACACAGTAGTGGAGAAGAATTTTAGATTCCTTTCTCATTTAGACTTTCGGATATAGCGAACATAATTTTTAGTACGTTTTGATTTATCACCCTTTTTATGTACCTGTAGTTGTAATAGCTGTATTTAGATTAGTATCGTTTTTAGAAACTTTTTATATCTGGCTCTTGCTATGAGAAGTTTTTTAAAAGGGCGCTGATAACCGCTGTTGTTGAGCGCCCCTATATCCAATATCAGCATCGTGGTCTATATAGCCCACAAACTATATCTATACATTACCATTTCTGAATATGACAAATTTGGCGTTTATCCACATTATATTTCTTTGAAGCTACTGGTTCTTGTGATGAAACCAGCTTTGATGACCTGTCAAATACTCTTCAGAAATCGTGTGATGGTTCCTCTCTGACTGTTATCATCCAGGAGCAATATACTAAGGACCACACAAACTGGATTTTTGCATGGATACCTTGTTACGGATGCAACAGTCTACTACATTCAGAAGAAAGGCTGCTAAATGGAACTCATATTTTCCAATTCAGCTTCGTTCAAAATGTGTTAACACCATCTGGTGGCAGTTTAATGTGCAGTCGATACTTTCTCAGCTTTTTTATATTGATTAAAGGATGTTCGAAGGATGTAAGACTGCAAGCAGTAAATGATGTGAAATGTGTATCACTATGCCTTTTTACAGAGTTTTTCACATATTCCAAATTTTATTGGACTTCATGTGCATTTGTGAAATAATTGGCTCTAAATGTTCGGAGCTGCTTGACCTGGAACATTGGAAATATCCTGATGATTAACTGAAAGAGTTGACTATGTTTTACATAATCTTCACTCTAGATCTCATTACCACTTTATTACTATTTTAAAGTACAAACTAAATGTAATTTTATCATAATTTGAAACAGTATTATTGTTAAAACTGTGTTTCATGAAAGTTTTAAACACATTAATCTTTTTCGGAAATTGTAATGGAGTCTATATTTATAAGCATAGCAACAAATGCAACTGTAAAAAGAAATAAAAAAATGAGTTAAATATTATTAGGAAGCAATTTACTTTAAAGAAAGCGTTGTATAGCTGGAAGTATTGCATGTATGCAGTAAGAAGAACAAGAAAGGGGGGCTGCGATGGTGTTGCTGTAGTGTATTTAAAATTATGTTAAATAAGTTACTTATGAAATACAGTCATTTTCGAATTATTTAAGTAATTTTCTCATCTCCAATTACATTGAACACACTGAAATTACCAACAGGAAGTGGTTGGTGTGTGATATAACTGTTTTCTGTTTAAATTTCTGTACTACATATTGGCATTTGATAAAAGATCCACCATATTCTATCTAAACCTTGATAACGATATTTCTCCAGGAATATATGTTTTGAGGCTTTCTGAATCCAAAAATATTTATATTATGGCAGTATCATGTCTATCTACCAGTAACCCGAAAACAAGGTTACTATATTTGATTACTGTCTTTCCTAACCATGGCATGCCTGATGAAGTGAAGGAAGGGAATAAAGGCAGTTGTACAGAAAATTACAATGGGTTTGTGAAACTGAAAAATTAACTTCACTTAACTTAATATTAGTGGCGAGTGTGAGAAAGTCTTTACTGCCACCACCGTGTAAGGTAGGTTATGGTGTATTGTTTGCTCGAGGTTAATGTTGGTTTCATTGATTATGTGCAAATACAGCTAGTGATCAATGATTTTGTGAATTTTGTAGTTAAAAAGAACTTGCTGTAAAACAGGAAGAGACCATCCTCCAATTATGCAAGAACTTAGAACTTGCTAGAGAAATTTCAAGGAGCCCTACTTCCTCAACTGATTTGGAATGTAAATCACCTGAGTTTAAGGTGGTGTCTAGGCCCAAGCATAGGAGGGAAAGATGACGCTCTGCTGGGGAGGAATGCTCTGTTCAGTGAAGTCGCCTGACAAAGCATCTACGTCTAACAACAGGATGAAATTGCCCATTGTATACCAAGCACCAGAGATCAAGTTCAAGACGCAGTATGATAGAACTGCCTTCCTGAAAGAAAGCACAAAGTCTGCTCCAGAAAAGTCCAAGAAACGTAGCCCTAGAGCGTCTCCGAGATCATCGTCCGAGTCATCTTCTGACGTCATCTACGTCGGTCGGAATATCCAATCGCTTCGAGCCCATCGAATCGAAAGTTGTAGAAGGAAAACCGTCCTCTTCCATAGAGGATATGGAGCAGGAAACAACTGACCCCGTTGCTACATCTGCAGCAAAGAAGAGGCAGGATAAACCTCATCTATTTGCAAGAATTGCTCATGCAGGTCCTGCAGTAGGTTTAACAATTTTGTTACACTTAACAGGAATATCTTTACTGCAATTATGATGAATATAAACCAAACTCAGGTCCCATTAGGCATTACAGTCCTATTTCTACTTTTATCCCTGCCACTTCTCGCTGGAGCTATTACTGACCAAATCTTAATACGATAATAATTTATAGTGACAGTTATATGGATTGAACTCGGTCTTTTCTAACAAGAAAGAGTATCTATGGACGTAGATTAAACAACCATTGTTATATCAGTTGGTGATAAACATGGGCATAGTCTGATATCTTCTCCAAGTCGAAGTGAACTTGGTGGAATTTCGCAAAACTGGTAAACTGTAAGACGTAGAGAGAACCTAACGCGTTTTGTGAAGACATAGAAGTCTGGTGAAAACGATGCAGAATGTTTCTGAGTCCTTCAAAATCTAAATTAATCAGATTCATGCACAAAAGACACGTAACGCACCATCCTGCTATATTAAAGCAACAATATTTGTCACGCCTCAAACTATCTGATACCTTGGCCTAATTTTAGACAACAGATGCACCTGGAACGACCAAATCACTAATTTAGTACAGAAATTAGGAACTTAATCGCCTTCTTAAGCCAATTATCACATAATTAATGATTATGTCTAAATGTTTGGGGTAGTTAATTATTTCTGAGATATTCCTCGTTATTACTTTGAATTTAAGAATAGTTATACTTTTCACTGATCAAAAGGCTTTAGCTTTCTTTTTACTTTTGTTAGAATGTCAAAGTCTAGTTCTTGAAGACTTGCACTATCACTTTAACCTACTGAATTTTCATGTTTCTATTGTACCTATGAAACTAGTGCAAAAATGTTTCTACAACAATTATCTTAATTCACATGAAGTATATAGAAAAATAAGGGATTTTAGAATTGTTTACAAAAGAATGAGCGCTGAACATAACAGCATTGGTATTTTACTTGCTGTTTTTGATTCTTGTAGTTAATTCTTAAGTATTAAGATATGATATTACAGGATTTACATAACAACCAGGTAAATCAAATGTCGTTTGGTGTTTGAAAATGTTCAAATTTATAATTCTACGACTCGATACATACAAATACGTCAAAATTCGACAGTAATAAAGGTTGGGTTCCGCCATGCTCCTTAGTTCTGCAAGAAACCGGAATAAATTTAAACGTTGCAGACATAATACACTATTGAAAGAGATGCAGGAAGATGACTCTTCCCAGAGATACAAGTACTCAAAGAAATCTCAGAAACTTGGGAAACCAATTAAGAGGCCTATACCACTGTTGATAGTATTCTTCTTGCGCCACCAGAAAAGTTAAAAGGAGAGAAAATGAAGATTGTTGCGCAAATATCAGATAAAAAATCGAATAAAATGAAGCAGGAAGAGAAGCTGAGTTATTCCGTGCAGTTTCTTAAACTGTGAAACAAATAAACGGCACCAACCTGCAGGTCAGAAGGAAGATCTTCATTTGCGAGAAATAGTCAACTAAAGAATGGTATAATTCAGAAAAGAAAAGGGACAAGCATTAGAACTAGCCGCAGCAGTGGTTCCAGCCACCGAAACACCTACCATTGTGGGCGTAGCGCTATAAGTGGCGTATTTAGGATTCTTGGACGGCGTTACAGAATTGGCATAGTATACGCAAACCATCTGTGCAAGCCTCCTCCAAATGAAATAATAAATTATAAAAGACTTCCCTAAAAAAGAAAATTAACTCGCCTGAAGCTCCCAAAAACTATCAGGCAGCAAAAAGGAGAAAAATAGCGGTATCCTCAAAGACGAGGAAGAGCTGTGCTTCAAACAAGTGCTCATGGCAGAAATAGTCAACATAAGAATGGTAAAATTCATAAACCAAAAAAGAACAGCATTAGAACTAGCCGCAGCACGAATACTTATGTATTGTGACCAATATTGTTTTAATCATTTGTTTAACAACCCAAAGGAATCTGTCTTATAATTCACCATCATTTATTTCCATAAATAACAAAAAACATTAAATTAACACTCTTTATCTTCAAATTATCTCTAGGTGGACTACTACCATTCTTAAAAGTGTTTCCAAAAGAATTACAATTCAATTTACCTATAGCTGAGAATTTAATGATTTTCGCATCCAATACTCTAATTATATCATCACTTCTTACCCTATATTATTATTATATACAAATTACAAATTAATAAAAAATTCTGAAAATTTATGAGCAATTTCAATTTATCCAAAAGAAAATTATTCAAAGATAGTTATATTTTTCCTTTGCACTTTAACTTTAGGAATATTAGTTTCCATTTTATCTATAAATTCAGACTTTAAGTTAAATAAAACTAATATCCTTCAAAGTTATAAAGAATGTTGTTTGTATGTCTTATTATTTAATAAAACCTTTAATATCATAGTATGAATGTAAGACCTTGGTAAAAGAGAAAAGTATCCTTAATAGATCTACAATCAATGTCGGCTATTTGTAATACAACAATGATTATTCTCAACAAATCATAAAGACATTGGAACATTATATTGTATTTTTCTGCTTGGAACATCACTTAAACTATTGATTTAAACCAAATTAGGTCAAACAGAATATTAATATTGTAGTTAATGCTCCAAATTTTATTATAATTTTCTTCATAGTTAAAGCAATTATAAATTAATGTATTTCGTATTTGACTTGTTCCGTGATACAGCTTTGCCCCGAATAAATAATATAAGGTTTTGATTGTTATTAATTAGTAGCATAGTTGAAAGACGAGCAGGAACAGGATGAAGTGTCTTCCTCTATTAGCAAGAATTGCTCATGCAGGTCCTGCAGTATATTTAACAATTTTGTTACACTTAACAGGAATATCTAGAACTATAGGAGCAGTTCACTTTAATGCAATTATAATGAATATAAACCAAACTCAGGTCCCATTAGGTATTACAGCCCTATTTCTACTTTTATATCTGCCACTTCTCGCTGGCTCTATTATTGACGAAATTTTAATAGGATAATAATTTATAGTGGCAGTTATATGGATTGAACTCGGACTATTCTAACAAGAAAGGGTATCTATGAACCTAGATTAAAAAACCATTGTTATATCAGTTGGTGATAAACATGGGCATAGTCTGATATCTTCTCCAAGTCGAAGTGAACTTGGTGGAATTTCGCAAAACTGGTAAACTGTAAGACGTAGAGAGAACCTAACGCGTTTTGTGAAGATATAGAAGTCTGGTGAAAACGATGGAGCGTGTTTCTGAGTCCTTCAAAATCTAAATTAATCAGATTCATGCACAAAAGACACGTAGCAGACCATCCTGTGATATTAAAGAAACAATATTGGTCACTTCTCAAACTATCAGATACCTTGACCTAATTTTAGACAACAGATGCATCTGGAACGACCAAATCACTAATTTAGTACAGCAAATAAGATCGTATTCGCCTTCTTAACCCAATTATCGCAAGAAAGTCATCTCTAGCTCTGCAGTACAACCTGTTGCTCTACACTTCTCTTATTCGACATTTATGGCACTATGCTTCTGCGTAATGGGGATGTGCTTCATCAGCACATATAAAAATAATTCAAGCGCTACAAAACAGATATTTTCGAATCATAACTGATGCACCGTAGTATATTCGTAACACTACTGTCCACAGTGACTCAGATGTTCCAGAGGTATCTGTAGTCCTCCGAGAGAGCTATAAAACACTCCTCAACTCATTTCTACAACGTGCTAATCCTTGCTCAAGTTGTTCTCGGGGAAACAAGACAAGTGAACATGAACGGATCCTTCGTTTAATGCAACCTGAGAAGTCTGGGCTGGCAGAGCATTGTTTTGATAACGACCATAGAGCCAACTTTCGGGAGACGACCATCTTGACAAAATTCAACAGTCACTGGAGCGGTGAATTAATGAGGCTTTGACTATTTCCTCCGAGAACAGCACGCTTAATCGTGATGCTGGATTTCAGCTCAGCTCCTCTTGGAAACCGGCCCTAAAATGGAAATCCGTCGACTCAAGAAGCACACATCAATATAGATTGATAATCAAGTTAGGTAGTTACGTTTCTTTGACCCATTTAATTTTATATACTCACGCCATCTCTTAACCTGACATTTAATTTACTGAAAACAGTCTTTTGTTCCGTAATGCGAATTTTGTTAGGGTTTTGTCTTTGTTTATATTTGAGTTATATGCAATGATTCATTTTTGGTTATAAAATATAATAAATATCCTCATGGTGGAAGAGATGCACACTCCTGAAACGTCGATATCTAATCGTCTTTTCACCTGGCTTGCTTCCCGAGAACAACTTGAGAATATTCGTCGCCAGGAAAGCTTCAGGTCTTATTTTATACTAATTCTTTGTTACGACAGATACAAACTAATCTTACATCAAATCAAGATAGTAGAAGATTAAAAAAGAAAACGACACATTGACCTACTATCATATTTTTAAAGACTATTGCGATTACAGGTGGGCAACACCCCGTATACATGTTTCATGGTATTAATATATTATAAGTAATTTGACAAAACTATATTTTATAAGCTATCTACAGAAAAGTTTTCATCAATAAATTAAAATTTCATCTCTCGGATAGCTGAAGGGCTTAGTAAACGTGCTAAAGTAGGATGTGCATTTGTAGTATTCTCTCACTCCATAGAATGCCATTCTTCCATGTTCAGACTTGCCAAGGAGTGTTCAGTTTTTCAACCTGAATTATTAGCAATTCCTGAAGCAGTGAAATGGTGCAACAACTTACAATGTACCGCTCGCCTTTACAGTGACCCACAAGCAGCAATTGCAACAACAAAGATACGACAAACAGCAGTCCTATTGCTGCTGAAATAAGCAGTCAATTATTATGTAGTTCTCATCTGTGTATTAAATGGCTCAGAGGACACGTAGGGATTGCCAGAAATGAACGTGCAGATGAGCTTGCCGAAAGAGCTGCGACTTCAGATCTTCGAGAACCATACACTCTATGTCCTATTTCTTATGTAAAGCAAACATTAAAGGAGATTATCATCAACGACTGGAATGAATACTGGTTAAAAAGTGATGCTTTGTCTAAGGATTTATATTTCTCAACAGTTTCTGACAGACATAAATGTAAATTCGTTAATCCTAACTAAGTTCTCACTCAATTCTTAACTGGGCATTGCAAATTTTCAGCTTCGATTCAAAATCAAATCCACAGGTGATTGTATTTGTGGAAATCATCTTCAAGATGTCCCGCACATTTTATTTGATTGCCCGTTATTCTGATTTGAAAGTAACGAACTTTAATTATTGCTTCAATCCTTAGGTTACACTTTCTCAAAACCATTTACACATATTCTGATGAATTACAAAACTTATCAATATTTCATGGCTTTCTTAAACCAAATATTTCTTAAGCTAAATGATTCATCTTGATGTTTACTGTTTGTCAGCTTGATATCAAATTTGTTATACTTTTGTAAATTGTATTATACTTATAAATTTGTAAACTATATTCCTAATATACCTTTGGGTAAAATAGGAATAAAAAATTGGATAATAAATAAATTAATTAAAAAACTAATGAAGCAAGGCATGGACAAAATTATAACACATAGAAAATATAATCTGGTTAGATAAATTTCATTTAAAAATTATTACTATTATTATGACGGAAATATTTAAAATATCCCGTGATTTATATGCTTTGTAATAATAAGACATGGAGATATATGAAAGGAGCATGATATTTCAAAGTCAGCCCATGTAAAGCTTTATTAATATGTTACCATCTCTTAACATCATTTAAATCTTCTGTGTACCACGGAAGTATATAAAAAACTAAAGAAGAGGTAAACAATTTCTGTTAACTTTATCTTTCGGAACATGAAGGTAGAAAAAAAGCATCTTAAATGCATTTTGTAGAAGATACATAAAAATAAATGATAATGGGCAAACAAACTGAAATGAATTAACCCAGGAGTTTTTAGTTGCCCATTCAAATCGTTGTTATAAAGTGTCATAATAAAATCGTTGATAAAGATATTTTTGATTACGTCCTGATTACTTCTGTTCAAAACGAAATACCAGCACAACCAATAGCTACACCGAATATAGAAAACAAAAGGCATTTTCCCCATTAAATATCCTTATTACGCAATATAACCACTGGAATTTCCAAAATAAAAGCTCTTGGTTTCGCTTAGCAGAATTAACATCCAATATTTGGTAGGCCACAGAATGTAATTCCATGAGTGGTTCTGTATGAAGCTTTTGTTGAAATATGTTCCAATTAATGAACTGTTTCACTTGGTTCACAGGACTCCTCTCCGGGGGAGTAATATTGCATGTATTGCTGCAAATACATTGAGGATGTAAGTACTCGTATAAACATAAAGCTTTCTTTCTATCACTATACGAAATACCCTTTTCTTATCTCAAATCCAACGATTAAATAAGCTAACATTTATCATTAATTTCCATACCAATATTTCTCCGGTAACCACGTTTCGATCACTGCATAAAGATTGGAATAAATATGCATTGCATGTACACGCGAGCTCCATGAATCTAGGTTCGCGGCTACTTTTGTGGAATTCAGCATTTCCTATATATTCTTAGAATTTTGATTTGAAAATTCAAATATTTTCTCTTTCAAGTGGTAGATCGCTATTCCTTTAGCTCGTAGTTATGCTAGCTGCAATCTTACACAATAGTCACAGAACAAGTCGTGTTTTAAAACTCTATTGTATTAGCGTGCTGCATATTTTATATCTGTACCAAATGTACAGACATTTAATGAATTTGCATTTCGATTAACAAGAAATAAATAGAAGTTTAAAATATTGCTTTGTATAAAAGTGAGAGATATTCATTTGAATTCAATCTAATATTTTTACGTCAGTAAAATAATATGTAAAGACACAAGGTAGAATAATTTAGTTATATATTACTTCAAGAAATGTTTGTAGAGGTATTCAGAATTCCTTTTATCGTTGCTTGTAAATGTAAAAAAGCAGCAATGTGTTTAAGTATCTAAGTATATGTAATCAAATTTTGACAGGAAGTTTCTAGTTAATTTTCGATTTTGTAGTAATCCAGGGTAAGCTTTTCGATCAAATATGACCAAAACGATTGATGTAACCTTGTATGACATAGGGTATAGATTGTAGAAGCGAGAGTAACAAATGGTTCACTGTAGCTACCACCGTTCGGGAGGAATGGATGAAGTGAAGGAAATACAGGGCCTACGAGCGGCAAGTCAGACCACAGTGACGCGCAGAAGTCCTCCCACAGTTCCAGGCTCAAAGGAGCAGCTGAGGGAACGCTCAGCCGCCCTCTAGTGTCCACAAGGCCCACATACTTCCTTTAAATAAGCACCCGCGCCATCTCTCCGTCATCGTCAGTAACAGATGAACGGTGAAAAGCAAACGGAATGAAACGAAAATGATAGAAGCTAAATGAAGGTGCATGAAAATGTATCCCTATTCGGTAATCTATAATAATAGTAACTAAACATTCCTTAACTTTGATATATTACTTCCTCCGTCTAGGAATAACTGTCAAGAATCCAAGTTGAAAGACGGCGTTGACGTAAATCAAACCTAGGACCCACCTAATACAGTCGCCATATGTTCCCACAGAGCCAAGTTGCTCGGTGAAGCAAGTCATAGCAGCAGGCTAGTGAATAAAAACTCTAACATACAGCAGCTGGGAAAGTATGGTTCCTTTTGCTCTAATTAGCAAATTTTTACGTTGTAACTACATAGCTGGACAGTGACCAAGGTTATTTCTTTCTCTGTTTTTCCTTTGATATTTCTAACTTTGCTTTACTCTGAATCAAATAATCCCTCTCAACTAAAACACTTTGCTCCTCATTGCGTGCAGTTCTCTTTGAGTTTTAAAAGCTGAATTCAGTATCCAATTAAATTACTCTTTTTACGCAATGTTTTAATCTGGAGATAGTGCTGAGTTGAAAGGAAGTGAGGTTTAATTTCAAGAGAAGTGATGCACCCAGAAGAAACGGGTGTTGCTAAGTAGCTGCCCTCCACTTTTGGACGTTGTGAAACATCTGTTCACTGCATTATGCTAGATGCGGAAAACGCGGAAAATAAACATTTTCCGACTCAGTAAATGATTTCGGCTCAACGATGTAAAATTAAGGCCCTGAAATGTGGAACGGAATGTGGAGTGACAAAACTTGTAATTTTCTGCAATTGTAATTTCTCAGTGAAATTATGATTTAAGCTTCAATGAAGGCACCGGCGTTCGTTGAAGTAATTTTCGAGTATAATTTAAATGATGTCAAAGGCTTCGAGGTTCCTAGGTTACTGATACCTCGATATCCTTGGTAAACTTAAGGGGGGACAGAAGTGCTGTTGTAGTCATTTTCGTGAAAAAGTGGAATTTTGGAATATTATTGCAAAATATGCACCATAACTTAATTTACTTATTTTCAAAATTTCATGCCCGTAGGGCAAACGCAACACCTGTTTTGGATGCCATGTTTAAAGCTCGGCGCTGGTTAAATGCCTCTCCATGCTTTAAATGGCACGCCCACATGTTTGAATGCAGAGAACTTAGAACGATTTGATTTTAAAATAGGCATTAAAATAGCATTAAGACACGGTAGCCTATTTTAACAAGCTTTTATATGAATCCCCCAGATGGCAGTGATTTTTCAGGATGTTTTTGGTCGCTTCCTTGATATACTTCCTGTGCAATGGCGCGAAATGTTTGTATTCTTTTGTTGTTCTAGTGTTTTAGAAGTGATAATTGGCGTTTAAAGTTATTATTTTTAGGTTTTCTTGTCTTTGTATTATATATATTATACTCAAGTGTCCATTTGTGCCTAAAATTACACCGTAGGTTGTGATACACGTTTATTTCAGTAAACGTACTTAGAACAATTATGTATTGCGAAATTAAAGAGGTTAAGGTACCTATATTCATTTATATGGCACTGCATTATTTTACTGTTTTAGAATGCCAAAAATAAAGGGTATTAGAGCCGTTTTGTGTAAATTAATGAATAAGAGCAGAAGGGGAAAGACAGATACTTCAGTTGAAGTAAATCAGGAAGTAAACTGAGCCTCTAGCACTGCAAAAGAAAAATATGAGCCTTACTAAATTGGAGGTGTAATGCAGTACCTATATACCAGAGGAGGATGTAGGTGAGAGCAAATATATTATCTTAAATTTTGACTTGTTGAAAGAACTGATAAAAGATTTAGCTACCCACATTGTTTTCACAAACTCTGAACCTGGAGATGCTTCATGCCTCTGGTTTTGCTTCTCAATTAGAAGTAGAATATGAACATATACTATTTCAGTAAATACATCTAGAACCTAAGGCTCAAGAGGCTACTAGGATGGCAGAAAGTGTCAGATATACTGTTGGAGCTTTCGAATGTAAAGAAATTATATATTTTTCATGTAAACTGCATGCAAAACTTTAAAGCCGCTTTTCTCAAGTTCACTTTTTTTGTTATTTTTCCATATTCGAAATCTAGCTTATCCCACAATATGACAGCTAGCGCTCTGAAAATTGTACACATTACACTTCAGAAGCTGTGCAACAAACCGATGTATGGGAATTTTGATATTGGTTATAGTTTATTTTTAGAAAATAATTACTATGACCTAGCACTGACCTTTGGAGCTTTTTTCGCCGTGACACATAAAATAATTTTATAAAAAATAACTATGCAAATTTCAGAAATCCGATCCTTTAATTTGTTATCAAGGTATTAAGGAATTTAATTGTATCAAAATGAGATTTATTGTGCAGTATCTGTCAAAGAACACAGATTTTGATTTTAGATAATAAAATTGTATAAATTAATTCATATATCAAGAATGCAGTTACATATTGCAATGAAAACTGGTGAACACAAATCTTTAGTTACTAGTAATATCTTTACAAACAATTGAGGCTCTAGCTTTAGTAGTTTAGAAAATTACTTTTAGCACTCTGTCCCCTCTTAAATTACTGTCCTATCTTTTGATAAATAAATGATGTACTCAAGGGCAGGATTTCGGATCCAGAGATGTATTATAGGTGAAATGTAAATGAAATATTTAGTGTTTAACGCCCCACTTAACCACACGCGTCAACGCAGGTGACACTGATGATACAAAACATGAAGATGGAGCACCGGTGGAATGGGATGGCAGAGGGAAACCGGAAGTCCAGAGAAAAATCCCGTCCCAAGGCCGTGTTCTCCACTACTAATCTCACTTTACGGTCGCTTTGGATCGAACCCGGGCCGTCTTGGTGACAATCGAGCGGTCAAGCCATTCAGCCACGGCGCAGCCATTATAGGTGAGATGATGAAGCTGATGTACATTTAAGACTGCTCTAGTACTTGGTCAATAGCGCCCTTTAAAAGCTAATGGAAATAGCCACAGATAAATGCCACTAATAATTTTAAAATTTTAAACTAATATTTCAAATAAAGTAAACGTATTCAGTCAATACAGAAGCCAAAGAAGAATTTTAAAACACAAATAAAAGCCAAAAGCAAATAAAACCATTATGTACACTAAACTTTGTGATTTAGCTTTGAAACAAATGTCAAAACCTTCTCCTAGGTTGTTTATCATCCGTCTGTACTTCTGCAAAGCCAACCGACAGCTGCAGAGACTTCCGAAGGTGTTGCTAGGCAAAATTACCATAGCAACACATGACCGACCGATAAAGCTTCATTGCGAAGCAGGCAAACTGAAGCAGGTTCCCCTCTCAATATGTGACTATAGGTAAAAAGACAGTGGATAATGCGCAATCGAGCCAAACTCACCTCCATTTGACGAGATGAACGACAGAGGGTAACCCAAGGGTGAGGTCAGAATTATTCTGAATACCTAAAGCTCGGTGTTCAATCGTGGAAAGTACATATTGGGCTGAATAGGAAGTTATCGAAGTGTTTGAAAATTATAACGTTTTCCCTGTACGCGTACGCAATTACAATATTTCATATCTGTGTACATTTGTAATGTTGTATTTCAGATTTATAAACTGTGTGGCCTCCTATAATAATTTAAACAACTTATGTTTTTATGTACCTTTATTTGGTGTAAGAATTATGCAGTACATAAATACAGATCGGGATCTATGCCAGTATAAGCAAGAAATTAACCTTTTAAAAGGACCTGCGGGCTTTAAATCGTTTTCCAGGAGTTTATTATATTATGTTCTGTCACTGGATACCGATGGACTTTTAGAGGGCACTATTATGATACAGAAACTTTTTGGGCTAATTAGTGATATCAGGAGGCAGTGTAAGATGTAGATAGTGAAAAATAAACGATTGAAAAAAGTATAACTTTTTTTAAATATATTTATTAGATCGGTCAGCAATAATATATGCTTTAAAGATCTGAGAGAACAGATACAAAATAATCACAGAGTAATAACATTATAGAGGTAGGACAATGTGCCTCCACTGAACTAAAACAAATGTGTTACTGCACTAATATAAATGTGGCACTGAACTAATAAAATGGTATACATAATTCCTTAGTGAGAATTTACATAGTAGAACAGAAGAATAGCAAACTTAAAAACATGAAACGCTGCTTTCTGTGCAACCTTAGTAAGGTTTGCAGTAAAAGAGGAAAAGAAAACTGCAGGCACTGCAAAACGACATCACCAATCAATCTGCACTAGCCTTCCACACACAGACTCTTCGGTACATTCTCACACAACAGTCACCTCTGTCCACAACATAGAAGTTCCTTCACCTGATTATACGTAGCACACAATGCACGTTAGGGGTCACTGATCGTTGTCACTACGGGGTCAACGGTAGTCAATTACGTCCATTCAGCAAGGGTAGAAGCCCCTTTGGAAGATCAACTGAGACACTTCTTGGGTTTGGAATCTATACAGATGAAACGAGGCCAATGTAGAGAGATGAATTCAAAGAATATTGAATTTCTTCAAGACTTAAAAAATCATTATCTCAAATAAAATAGGCGGCATTTAGTATACGTCTTCAAGAAGGAAAACTTCATTCTCTCCAGAAAATAATGGAAAGCGGAGAACCAATTGTTTGCTAGAAAATAGGCTGGACAAGATGAAAACACACAGGAAGTCTATTATGACCACGTAGATTATATTGCCAAGGGACATGATGAATTGGCTCCTGCAAACGCCACACAAACTGAGTAGCTCTACCTGCTCCATCTGATAGTTAAAAGTGAGTGAGTGATGATGAGTATAAGGACGCTCAACTACAGAGGTCATCAGCGCCCTTTTTAAAAGAAACTGGTCATGGCAAAAGCCAGATATAAATGATTCTAAAACAGTATAACTATGTTAAAAAAGACAACAAATACAAACGCGTTGAAAGAAAGGAAAAAAAAAAAGAATAGAAAAACAGGCATCCAAAAACCATAAATTCTATTTGCTAAATCCTAAAATCTGATCTCGAAAAGAACCTAAAAACCTTCTTCACTACTGCGTTATCGTCCGCTAGCATCTCTGCAAAGCTGACCGGCAGCTGCAGAGACGTCCTAAGGTCTGCTAGGTGAAACCACTCTAGCAGCACGTGTCGTACAGATAACGCTTCATTACAAAACGGACACAGTGGAGAAGGCTCCTTTTTAAAAAGAAAACTATGAGTAAAAATGCAGTGCCCAATTCGTAACCGAGCCAAACTCACCTCCTCGCGACGAGAAGACCGACAGGAGGCAACCCAGGGAATCGGAAGTTCTTTGACAGATCTAAGTTTATTATTGCGGAGAGCATACCACTCTTCCTGCCAGCAGGTTTGCACAGCTCTCCGCAATTCGGCCCTAAAGTCTTCCGATGTCACAGATGGTATTCGAACCCTGGGCTTCATGATAGCCGTCTTGGCTGCTGAATCCGCCATTTCATTCCCCCGCAAGCCTACGTGACCAGGGATCCATGCACACACCACGCTAACGCCAGAAGCGTGTAAAACGTGGAGGGCATCCTGTATACGCTGCACAATAGGGTGGTAGTTGTACAGCTGCCGTAGGCTTTGAAGTGCACTGAGGGAATCACTCAGGATTAAGCAGTCCCCCAACTTTCGTCGGCGTGATAGTTAAAAGAGAGAGTCGCCTCCGATGATGATGATGATGAGGACGATGATGATGACGATGTGTATATAATAGCAGTGAAACTCCCGAAAATGTGCAAGGGAAGCTCGCTAGCAAGACAAGCCGGATGGAGAGACACTTGTAGAACGGATGAGTTTTGGCGAGTTCCCCTTCAAAAGGTCATAAGAACCTTTGCTGGCTTCTGAGGTAGGAAATTTGACGGTTGAGTTGATGCTGCAATCCCTTGTGCTCAAAATCAGGAATACCTCGAACATTGTGGCAGATAAATTAGTTGTATCCTCTCAAAAAGGCATAAATCATACCCTGGTTCTATGGATACAACCTTCATTAGTATTTTCCATTAACAAGTTAATTCATTGCGCATAAATTGTATTCCTATATTACTTTAAATACAAACAGACGATTTAGTAGCCATTTCTGGTTAAGAGTAGATCCAGTCCATAAATTTATTTACAAAAATCTATCAATATGTGACCATCAGGAAATTCATAAACGTGGAATCAAACTGAAGAACTGAAATCTATGGAAATTTGACATCTTCAGGTCCCAATGGCTCAGAGATAATTAACCTATATCCAGGGACCCTGAAGTTCAGACGAATCGCTAACGCCTGTTGTAATTCCGTTCACATCGCTCGCGCCCCAGCGGATGATTGCTCCAATGAACTAATGTGCCTTAAGGGAGTATGGTAGTTGACACAAATCGCAAATCAAACTTCACAACAATTAATCCATTTGTAAACGGCTTATAAGTTTCCGTTTTGTAGATTGTTCGTTTGTGATAATAAGATTTCACAAGTACATCCGAGGACCAAGTGAGTGAGTGATGATGAGTATAAGGGCGCTCAACTACAGAGGTCATCAGCGCCCTTTTTAAATGAAACTGGTCATGGCAAAAGCCAGATATAAATCATTCTAAAACAGTATATGTTAAAAAATACAAAAAATACATACGCCTTGAAAAAATAAATAAATAAATAAAATAAAAATGTCGTCCAAAAACCATAAATTCTATTTGCTAAATCCTAAAATCTAATCTCGAAAAGAATCTAAAAACCTTCTCCACTACTGCGTGATCGTCCGCTAGAATTTCTGCAAAGCTGACCGGCAGCTGCAGAGACGTCCTAAGGTCTGCTAGGTGAAAACACTCTAGCAGCACGTGTCGTACAGACAACGCTTCATTACAAAAAGGACATAGTGGAGAAGGCTCCTTTTTAAAAAGAAAACTATGAGTAAAAATGCAGTGTCCAATTCGTAACCGAGCCAAACTCACCTCCTCGCGACGAGATGACCGACAGGAGGTAACCCAGGGAATAGGAAGTTCTTTGACAGATCTAAGTTTATTATTGCGGAGAGCAGACCACTCTTCCTGCCAGCAGGTTTGCACAGCTCTCCGCAATACGGCCCTAAAGTCTTCCGATGTCACAGATGGTATTCGAACCCTGGGCTTCATGATAGCCGTCTTGGCTGCTGAATCCGCCATTTCATTCCCCCGCAAGCCTACGTGACCAGGAATCCATGCACACACCACGTTAACACCAGAAGCGTGTAAAACGTGGAGGGCATCCTGTATACGCTGCACAATAGGGTGGTAGTTGTACAGCTGGCGTAGGCTTTGAAGTGCACTGAGGGAATCACTCAGGATTAAGCAGTCCCCCAACTTTCGTCGGCGTACGTGTAAAATGGCCCGGTATATTGCATAAAGCTCTGCAGTAAAAATGGAAGTGCTAGTGTGGAATCCGAATGTATAGGGTTCGGTTCCACACACGAAAGCACAACCAACGCCATTTGAGTTCTTGGAGCCATCAGTATAAATTACAAAATGGTCCTCATATCGCGATAAAAATTCTAAAAAACATGTGCGGATACTAGACATAGACATGGTAGATTTATCATATTTAGTCATGCCCAGATCAACCGGGGACGCTCTGCACAACCAAGGAGGGTATGTCCTCTCCCCCCTAGGATACATCTTGGGCATGTCAGTATCAAGATGTCTAAGGAGCTCCCGGAAACGAAAACCAGGTGGCTTTGGTTTAATAGTAGTGTTCCTATAACGCACGTCCATGAAGGTATTAAAGAACGGCGTAAACGATGGATGTGTGGGCATGCAATTAAGTCCACAGCCATAATTGGCTAATAACATGTTGCGCCTGTACTGCAGAGGAGGTTCTGCAGACTCAGCATACAGGCTTATAACTCGGCTCGTTGGAAATGCCCCAACAGCTATACGTATGCCACAGTTATGGACTGTGTCTAATCTCTTCAGCACAGATGGTCGTGCTGAGCCATAAACGATACTACCATAGTCTAATTTGGAACGGATGAGTGCCCGATAAAGTCGCAATAACACTGCACGATCCGCTCCCCACGATTTTCCACTTAGTACCCGCAAGATATTCAAAGATCGGTCACATCGTGCCTTCAGTTGTGCTATATGCGACGACCAACTAAGTTTTCTATCAAATATCAATCCAAGGAACCTCGTCTCATCTGCAAAAGGTAGTAGATCAGCGCCTAGCCGGAGCCTTGGAGGTAGTCGACTCTGCTGACGCCAGAAGTTTACACAGATGGTTTTCTCAGTGGAAAATCGGAAGCCGTTTTTTAAACTCCAACTCTTAAGGTTGTCCAAGGTGGTCTGAAGACGGCGCTCTAAAAACGGAGTGCGCTGAGATGTACAGTAGACGGCAAAGTCGTCTACAAATAGGCATGACGAGACACCTGGAGGTACACATTTCGAGATAGAATTAATCGCAATAGCAAACAACGTAACACTTAGTACCGATCCCTGTGGTACACCGTTCTCTTGAACAAAAAGGTTCGAAAAAACCGAGCCAACCCTTACTCGGAATACGCGGTCTTTCAGGAATTCCTGAAGGAAGAGTGGTAGGCGTCCACGTATATTCCAGGTGTGCAGAGTACGTAGCAACCCTGCCCGCCAACACGTATCATAAGCCTTTTCGAGGTCAAAAAATATTCCGACTGTTTGACAGTTCTTAAGAAATCCGTTCATAATCTGTGTCGACATGGACACAAGATGATCCACTGTTGAACGGCGTCGTCGGAAACCGCACTGGATGTTATTCAGTAGGTTGTGCGTTTCCAGCCACCATACCAACCGCCCATTTATCATGCGTTCCATCACCTTGCATACGCAACTGGTGAGGGAAATAGGGCGGTAGCTAGAAGGGAGGTGACGGTCCTTGCCAGCTTTCAAGATAGGTATAATGGTAGCTTCTCGCCACTTTTCAGGAAACGTGGCATCAACCCAAACACGGTTATAGACCTCGAGCAGGAATGCCTTACCTTCAGGTGAGAGATGTTGTAACATTTGAACGTGGATTCCGTCCGGTCCTGGTGCTGTCAGTCGCGATGACGAAAGAGCGTGTTCTAGCTCTGCCAAGATGAAGAGGCGGTTATAGTCTTCAAGGTTTCTGGAACTAAACACGAAACCTTGAGATTCTACCTGAGTCTTAATTGAGATAAACTCAGGAGCATAATTGCATGAGCTAGACACCTGAGCGAAAGCACAGCCGAAGGTGTTAGCCACAACAAACGGATCAACAACAACTCCTGCAGTTGTTTTCAGACCAGCGATTGGCAGGTGGGTTGATTTTCCGGCTACGCGCCTTAATTTATCCCATACAACAGATGAGGATGTACATCTGTTAAAAGATGATACAAATTTGTTCCATGAGGTCTTTTTGCTATCCTTAATTATTTGCCTAGATTTTGCACGCGCTTTCTTATACTCAATTAGATTACTTAGCGTAGGGTGTCGTTGGAATACCCTTAGAGCACGTCTACGAGCACGAATAGCATTCCGGCAGTCGTTGGTCCACCATGGGACAGGAAATCGACCGGGTTGGGTAGCCGAACGTGGAATAGACTGTTCTGCAGCGGAAAGAATTTTCTCTGTGAGATGATCGACTAAATCATTCACAGAATCGTGCTCGTTGTATTCAAAGACAGCCAACTGGGTGTAAAGATTCCAGTTGGCACGATCAAAGCGCCATCTAGGTATACGTGAGGGAGACACATCTTGTGCTAAGAGACTAAGAAGACATGGAAAGTGGTCGCTGGAATGTAAATCAGAGATGACATTCCACTGTAATGAAACAGCTAACTGGGATGAACACACTGCCAAATCGATGTGCGAATAGGTGTTAAACGCGTCTGAGAGGAATGTGGGCTCTCCGGTGTTCAGGAGAACCAAGTTATTGCTCTCCAGGAATTTTGCAATGAGGTTGCCTCTCGAACATGCCCGATTTGAGCCCCAAAGTGGGTGATGGGCATTAAAGTCTCCAACTATTAGAAATGGTGTTGAAAGTTGGGAAACCAGATCTTCAAGGTCAACTAACGAGAGGTCATCTGATGGCGGGAGATATACAGTGCAAATGCAAAATTCTATTGATGGCAGCTTAATCCTTACAGCTACAGATTGTAAATCAGACTGTAGCTGTAACGGATCTACAAATATGTCATCCCTGAGGAGCATCATAGTACCCCCGTGTGCAGGAATGCCCTCTTCTGTTTCAACATCACACCTCAGTGGTGTGTAGCGTCTGATTTTAAAGTTGTCTTGTGGTCGTAGCTTAGTCTCTTGTAAGCATACCACTAAGGGGTGATGCTTACTGAGCAAAAGTTCCAATTCTGGTCGATGCGCTCTTAATCCTCGTATGTTCCATTGTAGGATAGCCATTGGTATTATGGGATATAAGATGTAAAGGTAGTCTACATTAAGACGACTTCATGGGTGGCCGAATCAATTTGCCCTTTTTCTTTGGTGTAGGGCTAGTTTCGGCAGGTTTATCCTGCCTCTTCTTTGCTGCAGATGTAGCAGCGTGGTCAGCTGTTTCCTGCTCCATATCCTCTATGGAAGAGGACGGTTTTCCTTCTACAACTTTCGATTCGAGGGGCTCGAAGCGATTGGAAATTCCGACCGACATAGATGACGGTCGCCGGTCGTGGTCCTCCCCAGAAGATGACTCCGTCGATGATCTCGGAGACGCTCTAGGGCTACGTTTCTTGGACTTTTCTGGAGCAGACTTTGTGCTTTCTTTCAGGAAGGCAGTTCTATCATACTGCGTCTTGAACTTGATCTCTGGTGCTTGGTATACAATGGGCAATTTCGTCCTGTTGTTAGAAGTGGATGCTTTCTCAGGCGACTTCACTGACTTGTTATTTTCAGTAGTCTGTGTTCTCGGAGTTTTAGATGTTGTTACTGATGCTCTTGGTTGCGATCTAGGCACTAGAACTTTCTCGGATATTGTTGCCCCGTTTATATCAGATGTTTGGGTACCAGCCTCCCGTTTCGGTGACGGAGTAGCCGCCACAGAGCTATAGGTACGGGAGGTGGTTGAAGAGGGCTTGAGAATACATAGAAGTTTCCGGGCTTCCGAAAAGGATACCTTTTCTTTAACCCGGATCTCCTGAATAGCTCGCTCTTCAATATAACGGGGGCAATCTCGTGAACTTGATGGATGTTCACCGCTACAATTTACGCATTCCGGAGGTGATGTACATGCATTTTCATGCATGCCGGCTCCACAGCTGACACATGTAGGTGCGCCTTTACAGAATGCACTAGTGTGACCGAACCGCTGACATTGGTAGCATCTCAGAGGGTTAGGTATGTATGGTCTAACCTCAATCACTTCATATCCTGCCCTGATCCTTTGAGGGAGATCTACCCGATCAAAGGTCAGGAACAGGGTACGAGTAGGAACCATATCCCCTCGTTCTCTCCTTTGGACACGATAGACTGCAGTTACGCCTTGTTCCTGGAGGTTTTCCTGAATATCCTCGTTGGACATTCCATCCAACGCGCTAGTGTTTACAACACCGCGCGAGGAATTCAGGGTCCTATGCATCTCCACTTTGACTGGATAACTGCCCAGCATGTTGGCTTTCAGTATCTTTGCTGCCTGGGATGCTGTAGTTGCTTCCACCAGCAGCGTGCCATTTCTAGATTTTGTACATGATTTAACTGCACCAGCTATATTGTCAAGACCTTTCTGTATAATAAACGGATTAACCGTAGAAAACGTTCTACCTTCCTCCGTTCGTTTAATAACTAAGTAGCGAGGACCACACTCAACTACTTGTTTAACACTGTTTTCAAACAGATCCTTTCCACGTTTATTGTTTTTTGGGGGGTGTATGTTAACCATAATTTTAGGTCTAAATTTCATCCCCCAGTGCTCCCCACCCACCATGGAGTCCAACAAGGGGTCACCCCACTGGGATGACAGGGCTACACAGGGGATATAGCGAGCTCGCCGTCCCACTCACCCTGGAGGTCGGTACAATACCTAGTCCTGGCCGATTGATTAGGGGTGGGTTAGTCCCTAACCTCCCGTTTAGGCGAAGCAGAAGCCAAAGTAGTGTATTAGAAATGCGCACCCTCCCCGAATTCAGAAAAAATAACTGTTACGAGCTCAGATACGCATCCCTCAACTACCAGGACAAACCTTTCCACCGACACGGGTCTCCACGCACGGCCTACACGTGGGTGGGCCTGTTGACCATCTCCCTCAACCACGAAGAGGGGCCCACTCGAGGGAGACTGTTGGCTCGGGACCCCGGGTTCGCCAAACCCGTACCTACCGAGGTAGGCCCCTGGGGGGTCCGAGGACCAAGCATACACTAATATATTATGTACAGAATAATGCTCGCTAGGTGTATTATTGTATTTTATATCACCGATATACAATCTTTTGGCATAGAGAATAAGTCCTGGAAGTGAAAAATATGTGCGCAAGTGTAAAATCGGAGAAAAATGCTCAAAATTTATAATTAGGCCTTTTAATATGTTATAAAATCGATACTCTAGGAACGTTTTTATGTAAATGTTTTCGATATGAGGCAAATGTGAGAGATATCCGTAACTCCAAGCGGAGCGTTAGCCTGATTAACTGAAGCGAGATTTACAGTGAATTTTCCTCGGTTCTAATACTTCATACATTTTTTAGTATTAGAAATGGTGACGTTGCTATTTTAAAACGTTTAGGGCGGAAATTTGGAATTAATTTAAAAATATTCCTAATTACATTTTTCTGTGTAGTTATTAGAGCGAAAGAATAATGTTAAGTCACTAATCTGACGCAAACTTGGCATAAGTTCAAGAGATATCGAGTTCAAATCTCGGTTATGGTGAGTTACCTGGATAAGTTTTTACAGGGGTTTTCCCTGATCCTGAAACACGAAGGTCGGGTAGCTCTAAGCTCCGTGGACCCCGGACTTATTTGAGCAACATTTCACCAATTTAATTCATCGTCCGATATCAGTTAGCGTTGCAGAAGGTAAATTGCAAAAAAAAAAAAAAAAAAAAAAAAAAAAAAAAAAAAAAAAAAAAAAAAAAAAACTCTGGTATATTATTTACGTGCCCTGAAGCTCATTTATTGTGCAAAAACGGTCTTGAAAGCAACTGTTTTCAACATATACATTGTAAGGGAGTGAGTGATGATGAGTATAAGGGCGCTCAACTACAGAGGTCATCAGCGCCCTTTTTAAATGAAACTGGTCATGGCAAAAGCCAGATATAAATCATTCTAAAACAGTATATGTTAAAAAAGACAAAAAATACATACGCCTTGAAAAAATAAATAAATAAATAAAATAAAAATGTCGTCCAAAAACCATAAATTCTATTTGCTAAATCCTAAAATCTAATCTCGAAAAGAATCTAAAAACCTTCTCCACTACTGCGTGATCGTCCGCTAGAATTTCTGCAAAGCTGACCGGCAGCTGCAGAGACGTCCTAAGGTCTGCTAGGTGAAAACACTCTAGCAGCACGTGTCGTACAGACAACGCTTCATTACAAAACGGACATAGTGGAGAAGGCTCCTTTTTAAAAAGAAAACTATGAGTAAAAATGCAGTGTCCAATTCGTAATCGAGCCAAACTCACCTCCTCGCGACGAGATGACCGACAGGAGGTAACCCAGGGAATAGGAAGTTCTTTGACAGATCTAAGTTTATTATTGTGGAGAGCAGACCACTCTTCCTGCCAGCAGGTTTGCACAGCTCTCCGCAATTCGGCCCTAAAGTCTTCCGATGTCACAGATGGTATTCGAACCCTGGGCTTCATGATAGCCGTCTTGGCTGCTGAATCCGCCATTTCATTCCCCCGCAAGCCTACGTGACCAGGAATCCATGCACACACCACGTTAACACCAGAAGCGTGTAAAACGTGGAGGGCATCCTGTATACGCTGCACAATAGGGTGGTAGCTGTACAGCTGCCGTAGGCTTTGAAGTGCACTGAGGGAATCACTCAGGATTAAGCAGTCCCCCAACTTTCGTCGGCGTACGTGTAAAATGGCCCGGTATATTGCATAAAGCTCTGCAGTAAAAATGGAAGTGCTAGTGTGGAATCCGAATGTATAGGGTTCGGTTCCACACACGAAAGCACAACCAACGCCATTTGAGTTCTTGGAGCCATCAGTATAAATTACAAAATGGTCCTCATATCGCGATAAAAATTCTAAAAAACATGTGCGGATACTAGACATAGACATGGTAGATTTATCATATTTAGTCATGCCCAGATCAACCGGGGACGCTCTGCACAACCAAGGAGGGTATGTCCTCTCCCCCCTAGGATACATCTTGGGCATGTCAGTATCAAGATGTCTAAGGAGCTCCCGGAAACGAAAACCAGGTGGCTTTGGTTTAATAGTAGTGTTCCTATAACGCACGTCCATGAAGGTATTAAAGAACGGCGTAAACGATGGATGTGTGGGCATGCAATTAAGTCCACAGCCATAATTGGCTAATAACATGTTGCGCCTGTACTGCAGAGGAGGTTCTGCAGACTCAGCATACAGGCTTATAACTCGGCTCGTTGGAAATGCCCCAACAGCTATACGTATGCCACAGTTATGGACTGTGTCTAATCTCTTCAGCACAGATGGTCGTGCTGAGCCATAAACGATACTACCATAGTCTAATTTGGAACGGATGAGTGCCCGATAAAGTCGCAATAACACTGCACGATCCGCTCCCCACGATTTTCCACTTAGTACCCGCAAGATATTCAAAGATCGGTCACATCGTGCCTTCAGTTGTGCTATATGCGACGACCAACTAAGTTTTCTATCAAATATCAATCCAAGGAACCTCGTCTCATCTGCAAAAGGTAGTAGATCAGCGCCTAGCCGGAGCCTTGGACGTAGTCGACTCTGCTGACGCCAGAAGTTTACACAGATGGTTTTCTCAGCGGAAAATCGGAAGCCGTTTTTTAAACTCCAACTCTTAAGGTTGTCCAAGGTGGTCTGAAGACGGCGCTCTAAAAACGGAGTGCGCTGAGATGTACAGTAGACGGCAAAGTCGTCTACAAATAGGCATGACGAGACACCTGGAGGTACACATTTCGAGATAGAATTAATCGCAATAGCAAACAACGTAACACTTAGTACCGATCCCTGTGGTACACCGTTCTCTTGAACAAAAAGGTTCGAAAAAACCGAGCCAACCCTTACTCGGAATACGCGGTCTTTCAGGAATTCCTGAAGGAAGAGTGGTAGGCGTCCACGTATATTCCAGGTGTGCAGAGTACGTAGCAACCCTGCCCGCCAACACGTATCATAAGCCTTTTCGAGGTCAAAAAATATTCCGACTGTTTGACAGTTCTTAAGAAATCCGTTCATAATCTGTGTCGACATGGACACAAGATGATCCACTGTTGAACGGCGTCGTCGGAAACCGCACTGGATGTTATTCAGTAGGTTGTGCGTTTCCAGCCACCATACCAACCGCCCATTTATCATGCGTTCCATCACCTTGCATACGCAACTGGTGAGGGAAATAGGGCGGTAGCTAGAAGGGAGGTGACGGTCCTTGCCAGCTTTCAAGATAGGTATAATGGTAGCTTCTCGCCACTTTTCAGGAAACGTGGCATCAACCCAAACACGGTTATAGACCTCGAGCAGGAATGCCTTACCTTCAGGTGAGAGATGTTGTAACATTTGAACGTGGATTCCGTCCGGTCCTGGTGCTGTCAGTCGCGATGACGAAAGAGCGTGTTCTAGCTCTGCCAAGATGAAGAGGCGGTTATAGTCTTCAAGGTTTCTGGAACTAAACACGAAACCTTGAGATTCTACCTGAGTCTTAATTGAGATAAACTCAGGAGCATAATTGCATGAGCTAGACACCTGAGCGAAAGCACAGCCGAAGGTGTTAGCCACAACAAACGGATCAACAACAACTCCTGCAGTTGTTTTCAGACCAGCGATTGGCAGGTGGGTTGATTTTCCGGCCACGCGCCTTAATTTATCCCATACAACAGATGAGGGTGTACATCTGTTAAAAGATGATACAAATTTGTTCCATGAGGTCTTTTTGCTATCCTTAATTATTTGCCTAGATTTTGCACGCGCTTTCTTATACTCAATTAGATTACTTAGCGTAGGGTGTCGTTGGAATACCCTTAGGGCACGTCTACGAGCACGAATAGCATTCCGGCAGTCGTTGGTCCACCATGGGACAGGAAATCGACCGGGTTGGGTAGCCGAACGTGGAATAGACTGTTCTGCAGCGGAAAGAATTTTCTCTGTGAGATGATCGACTAAATCATTCACAGAATCGTGCTCGTTGTATTCAAAGACAGCCAACTGGGTGTAAAGATTCCAGTTGGCACGATCAAAGCGCCATCTAGGGATACGTGAGGGAGACACATCTTGTGCTAAGAGACTAAGAAGACATGGAAAGTGGTCGCTGGAATGTAAATCAGAGATGACATTCCACTGTAATGAAACAGCTAACTGGGATGAACACACTGCCAAATCGATGTGCGAATAGGTGTTAAACGCGTCTGAGAGGAATGTGGGCTCTCCGGTGTTCAGGAGAACCAAGTTATTGCTCTCCAGGAATTTTGCAATGAGGTTGCCTCTCGAACATGCCCGATTTGAGCCCCAAAGTGGGTGATGGGCATTAAAGTCTCCAACTATTAGAAATGGTGTTGAAAGTTGGGAAACCAGATCTTCAAGGTCAACTAACGAGAGGTCATCTGATGGCGGGAGATATACAGTGCAAATGCAAAATTCTATTGATGGCAGCTTAATCCTTACAGCTACAGATTGTAAATCAGACTGTGGCTGTAACGGATCTACAAATATGTCATCCCTGAGGAGCATCATAGTACCCCCGTGTGCAGGAATGCCCTCTTCTGTTTCAACATCACACCTCAGTGGTGTGTAGCGTCTGATTTTAAAGTTGTCTTGTGGTCGTAGCTTAGTCTCTTGTAAGCATACCGCTAAGGGGTGATGCTTACTGAGCAAAAGTTCCAATTCTGGTCGATGCGCTCTTAATCCTCGTATGTTCCATTGTAGGATAGCCATTGGAACTATGGGATATAAGATGTAAAGGTAGTCTACATTAAGACGACTTCATGGGTGGCCGAATCAATTTGCCCTTTTTCTTTGGTGTAGGGCTAGTTTCGGCAGGTTTATCCTGCCTCTTCTTTGCTGCAGATGTAGCAGCGTGGTCAGCTGTTTCATGCTCCATATCCTCTATGGAAGAGGACGGTTTTCCTTCTACAACCTTCGATTCGAGGGGCTCGAAGCGATTGGAAATTCCGACCGACGTAGATGACGGTCGCCGGTCGTGGTCCTCCCCAGAAGATGACTCCGACGATGATCTCGGAGACGCTCTAGGGCTACGTTTCTTGGACTTTTCTGGAGCAGACTTTGTGCTTTCTTTCAGGAAGGCAGTTCTATCATACTGCGTCTTGAACTTGATCTCTGGTGCTTGGTATACAATGGGCAATTTCGTCCTGTTGTTAGAAGTGGATGCTTTCTCAGGCGACTTCACTGACTTGTTATTTTCAGTAGTCTGTGTTCTCGGAGTTTTAGATGTTGTTACTGATGCTCTTGGTTGCGATCTAGGCACTAGAACTTTCTCGGATATTGTTGCCCCGTTTATATCAGATGTTTGGGTACCAGCCTCCCGTTTCGGTGACGGAGTAGCCGCCACAGAGCTATAGGTACGGGAGGTGGTTGAAGAGGGCTTGAGAATACATAGAAGTTTCCGGGCTTCCGAAAAGGATACCTTTTCTTTAACCCGGATCTCCTGAATAGCTCGCTCTTCAATATAACGGGGGCAATCTCGTGAACTTGATGGATGTTCACCGCTACAATTTACGCATTCCGGAGGTGATGTACATGCATTTTCATGCATGCCGGCTCCACAGCTGACACATGTAGGTGCGCCTTTACAGAATGCACTAGTGTGACCGAACCGCTGACATTGGTAGCATCTCAGAGGGTTAGGTATGTATGGTCTAACCTCAATCACTTCATATCCTGCCCTGATCCTTTGAGGGAGATCTACCCGATCAAAGGTCAGGAACAGGGTACGAGTAGGAACCATATCCCCTCGTTCTCTCCTTTGGACACGATAGACTGCAGTTACGCCTTGTTCCTGGAGGTTCTCCTGAATATCCTCGTTGGACATTCCATCCAACGCGCTAGTGTTTACAACACCGCGCGAGGAATTCAGGGTCCTATGCATCTCCACTTTGACTGGATAACTGCCCAGCATGTTGGCTTTCAGTATCTTTGCTGCCTGGGATGCTGTAGTTGCTTCCACCAGCAGCGTGCCATTTCTAGATTTTGTACATGATTTAACTGCACCAGCTATATTGTCAAGACCTTTCTGTATAATAAACGGATTAACCGTAGAAAACGTTCTACCTTCCTCCGTTCGTTTAATAACTAAGTAGCGAGGACCACACTCAACTACTTGTTTAACACTGTTTTCAAACAGATCCTTTCCACGTTTATTGTGTTTTGGGGGGTGTTGTTTAGCCATAAATGTTGGTCTAAATTTCATCCCCCAGTGCTCCCCACCCACCACGGAGTCCAACAAGGGGTCATCCCACTGGGATGACAGGGCTACACAGGGGATATAGCGAGCTCGCCGTCCCACTCACCCTGGAGGTCGGTACAATACCTAGTCCTGGCCGATTGATTAGGGGTGGGTTAGTCCCTAACCTCCCGTTTAGGCGAAGCAGAAGCCAAAGTAGTGTATTAGAAATGCGCACCCTCCCCGAATTCAGAAAAAATAACTGTTACGAGCTCAGATACGCATCCCTCAACTACCAGGACAAACCTTTCCACCGACACGGGTCTCCACGCACGGCCTACACGTGGGTGGGCCTGTTGACCATCTCCCTCAACCACGAAGAGGGGCCCACTCGAGGGAGACTGTTGGCTCGGGACCCCGGGTTCGCCAAACCCGTACCTACCGAGGTAGGCCCCTGGGGGGTCCGAGGACCAAGCATACACTAATATATTATGTACAGAATAATGCTCGCTAGGTGTATTATTGTATTTTATATCACCGATATACAATCTTTTGGCATAGAGAATAAGTCCTGGAAGTGAAAAATATGTGCGCAAGTGTAAAATCGGAGAAAAATGCTCAAAATTTATAATTAGGCCTTTTAATATGTTATAAAATCGATACTCTAGGAACGTTTTTATGTAAATGTTTTCGATATGAGGCAAATGTGAGAGATATCCGTAACTCCAAGTGGAGCGTTAGCCTGATTAACTGAAGCGAGATTTACAGTGAATTTTCCTCGGTTCTAATACTTCATACATTTTTTAGTATTAGAAATGGTGACGTTGCTATTTTAAAACGTTTAGGGCGGAAATTTGGAATTAATTTAAAAATATTCCTAATTACATTTTTCTGTGTAGTTATTAGAGCGAAAGAATAATGTTAAGTCACTAATCTGACGCAAACTTGGCATAAGTTCAAGAGATATCGAGTTCAAATCTCGGTTATGGTGAGTTACCTGGATAAGTTTTCACAGGGGTTTTCCCTGATCCTGAAACACGAAGGTCGGGTAGCTCTAAGCTCCGTGGACCCCGGACTTATTTGAGCAACATTTCACCAATTTAATTCATCGTCCGATATCAGTTAGCGTTGCAGAAGGTAAATTGCAAAAAAAAAAAAAAAAAAAAAAAAAAAAAAAAAAAAAAAAAAAAAACAACTCTGGTATATTATTTACGTGCCCTGAAGCTCATTTATTGTGCAAAAACGGTCTTGAAAGCAACTGTTTTCAACATATACATTGTAGAGAACCAATTTTCTAGCTCAATAGCAAAACTTAAATCTTAAAATTTGTGAAGCAGTTATGAACCTATCATCTAAATAAATATTTTAATAAAACATCTGGTTTTATAATTGCATAACCCAGGAATCACTAAGCATCAATTTGACTCTTTGCGCATGCGAAAATTAAGAAGAAAGCCTCTGTATGTAGATATAAGGTGGGCTAAACTTCAGAACAAAAAGCTCTTAATAGAACCAGAAAGGTGGAGCAAGTTGTAAATGAGTGATATTTGACTATATAACCATAAACGACGTTCTAATAGGACATCGCAAAAAATTGTGAAGCTGAGGGAGTGAAAATAACTATCGTAGAAGACACTGCAGGATGAGGAACAATTGTGCTGAAGAATTTAGCGTATTTGACCAAAAATTTCATTTTAAATGGAACTAAGCAAATTATATTCGATGCAAAAGTGTTAACACCAAAAATAAACCTTGGCATCCATCAATTCAAAGCCTCGTATTGAAGAACGAAAGGAAGCCATAGCTTGTCGGCTATAGTTAAGTGGAGACACCGGTGAATAAATGAAGTACCTACCTTAGTACGTAGTACGCAAAATAATTGTGACATACCATCAAAAGTATTTTTGAAATTTCTTTCAAATTTAGTTACAGGAAGTCGTCGCCATTACATGGTTTCTTATGCTGGTATGGAACTTTCTGAAACATCTGCCGCTTGTCTTGAAAATGATTCTTAATGTACCGATTTAATATCACATACGGCCTACTAGTTGTCTTTCTTAAAATCTTTTATAAACTTTCCTAATTATTTTACTTTAATTCCTCTTATATTTCTTTGTTTTAATTCCTAGTTCTAAGGGATTCCTTAGCCATTCGTTAATCTTATTTGCATCCCTTATTACTGATTGCTATCCCTATCTGCATCAAATGTTTGTTACAGCTACTATGCGTGTTAATAAATAAACACTAAATACCTAACGCTGATTCCTCAAGGTATTTGTAGCAAAGAATGACTTATAAATGTAAATAATAGTAAAGGATACAGAAGTTGCTCAAATCCTAAACTGCTTGCACTTCTTAAACTGAATAAACGCATGTTACTTCTTTTTCCATAGCAACAACCATATAAAACTTAACAAAACAAAATAGGTAATGAATAAGGCAACCTTACCAACATAATATAAACAAGAGAAACGCGATGTTACATCACAATAGCTATAAAGCACAGGTGGCGCTTTAGTCGATAACATTTATTATAGGTTATCCCTATCTGCATCAAATTTTGATATAGCAGTTATTTATGCTAATATATACTTAGAAATGCTTTATACAATGTATTTCTGAATCAAAGACTTTCATTTACTAATGTTGAAGTTACATTTGGAACTATAACCAACCTTGCCAATGGCTTCATATAAAAGTTTAAATATTGAGCATAGGTTACCGAGTTCCTGGCATTTGAATTCATTGGATTGCCTCTACTGTTTACAATAATAAATTATTTTACTAAAGAATTCTCATAAAAATCGTACTTTTTCCAAACGATTTTCTGCTGTGTGCTAGAGGAGTAGCCATTGCTTCTACAATGGTGATCAGAAAGCCGTAAAATATAGGCAGAAATTTGGATTTGTAAACTGTCAAGAGATATGCACATTTGCTATTTCAAAAATGTGCCACGCTTCGCTTTATCTTGGCTTTACCAATACTCACAAAGCTACACGATCGATGTAGTCGGAAGACTAAACTGTTACGTGACAAATTTTATGCTTAAACACATACCAAATACTTAACGCTGATTCCTTAGAAATGTTTGGAGTAAATAATGGGTTAAAAGATATAAATAATAGTAAAGGATACAGATGTGGCTCAAATCCTAAACTGCTTGCACTTCTGAAGACTTAAACGAGTGAATATACACAGAACATCTGTTATTTCAGTTACTTCCATAGCAACAGCCTGTATAAAACTTAACAAAACAAAATAGCAATGAAAGTCAACCTTACCAACATAATACAAACAACAAAAGTACGACGTGACATTAAAATAGCTATAAAACACAGATGGCGTTTTAGTTACCAATAATTATTATAGATTATTATGCAAGCTTAGTGTTTAATCAGGGTGAGGCATTATATTCACGGTGCCATAAATAAATAGATAATAAATGACTGAATGAATAAATAAATAATAAATGAATAAATAAATAATGGATGAATAATAAATGAATGAATGAATCAAAATAAACAAATAAATAAATAAGGGTTCTTAAAATATAAATATGTGTATCAATTTCGAACGATTTAGGTAATCTAATCAATAATCCATGCTATTTTATAATATACTGTACCAAACAGAACGTACAGGGAAACGGAAATAGATATTTATTACATCCGTACTCTTGTTACGCCCTGGTGTAACGAGTACAGTAAAAGTTTGATAATACTCTCACCCGAACGTCGGAACTGCCTATAGAACCGGCTTGCAGTAGGGCCAGGGCGGAGGCATTCGGACCACGCCCACCCATTTATCTCGGTCAGTAACTGAGGGGATGATTAGGGAATTGACACTGGTCACTGGCCGCCTCTTCCTACTCCCCCTGCCGTCTGGAACCTTTGCGGTGATTCACTGAAACGAGAGACTTCTAGAAACAGCGATATCCCTATAAAAGGGGCTGCAGTTGGGGAGTTCAGTTCAGTTTTTGGAAGCAGCTGTGAGGAGCGCCCAGTGAGGGGACTGAAATTTGTATTTGGCAGATCACTGCGTGATGATCACTGAACGTCACAGGTCATATGTAAAGCAGAGGTGGGCGATCATCCAACAATACGGGGAGGTGTGTACCACGGCACAACCAGCCGGAAAGTGGGCTTTCTAGACCAAGGTCCGTCCTCAATTTCCTCAGGATGTTCAATGAGTACCGGGACTTAAAATCCGCATACCACAGAGATGGGATACATCCCAGGCGTATTTCGTGGCAGGAAACCAAAGCACAATCTACTGGCCACAGCGCCGGTCACTTGGTCATTATGGTCCTACAAAACAAAGTAATGGCAAAGGTAATGGAAAAGCAGCGGTACGAAAGCAAATTCATTACACAAATTAAACTTACAGCACGCCTACAAAGCTAATCAGGGCGAAGCTAGATATAAACATCAATACAGAATTAAGCCCGTAGTATAACACACAGATATAATTCTATATAATTAACCAAACATAGCAAATGCCAAGATAAGTCCGTAAATAATATTTAGGAGTACTGATGTTGGATATCGTAAGCCGAAGAACACTTTAGTTATTCTTTTTAACGATTCCTTGTCAACTAAGAGAGAAGTAAGCGTTAAGATAAATTTATGGCTCCCTTAGACCGATATTTCTAATCCTCTTATTATATTCTTGATTTTGAATGATTTTGATGCAAAGTAATACTATTTCAGTGGCCTTTCTGCTGGTACCTTCTTTAGTATTGTCACCGAGCGCATTATTTCGCTTTGAGTTGCGACAAGCCAGTGCTGGTCTCGCGTGGGCAGGAGAGAAAAGGACAGAGTGTGCCGCAAGCCGTAGCGGGCGCGTGGGCAAGCGCTGAACGCTTGCCGAAGGAGGGGGAAACAGAGAGAGAAAGAGACAGAGATAGTATTATCCTTGTCTCGCTGCGCCGCGAAAGGCCTTAAAACGTAGGGGGCTTTCTGGAACTATGTTTGGAGGTATAAAAGCCCGCAGTGTGAGAGTTGCGAGTCAGTTGCTAATGAGCTGTTAATTGTGTGTGTGCAGCTATTTGAAGTGTACCGCAAGTGATTTTTTTCGTTTTTTAGGTGTGGTGAAGCAACGGGAGACCTTGAAGGCTGCGTTTGTGTATATTAAGTCTTTCTGCAGCTCTCACGGTGGTACAAAGCGTGTTTACACTGGTAATGAAGTACATTTTAAATTTCTGCAACCAAGATTTTTAATTCTAAGAACCCACGAAGTCACAGTATTGTTAATAAATATTAGACAGTGATACTTATTTACTTTGTTTAGTGCGAAGAATCTGTGTAGAATACAACAGCAGGCGTGCTACAACTCCGGCTGCGCAATAATTCCACACATACACTCAAAATCAACAGTGTAACCCAATACTCGCATAAAGAAAATGTTTTAACAAAATTCTTGCATAGCACAGTTAAATAACTCGAAGTTTGTGACTGATTAAACAGCAGCTTGATTTGCAACACCCTGTGCCATTGTCATTCGTCAGAAGCTAGTCTCTAACACGCGATTGGAGAAGCTGGAAGCCTCAATGAATCCTCTGAATTGTCACACGAAGAAACCGCAGATGGGGCTTACATCAAGTCAAGAGAAGAAATCATAAACCATTCGAAACCACCAACAACCAGATTCACACCATACGAATTATGCAGTTACTGAAAAAACAGCTGAACCTCTGATGTTAAATATTCAGACAAAAATGGAGCAAAATTCAAGAAAACTGAGCAAAAAGAAGTATGGTAAAGTATTTGAAAGAGTAAGGATGCCAAGAGTAAGACAATTTTAAAGGGAAAAATAATTTATTCCAACTGCTAGTTAAGAATTTTTGTATATTAGACAGTGAAAATAATATATTATATGTACACATACATTTTAATATATAAGGAACCATTTTAAAACAAGCAAATTTCAAGGTCACAATGTAAATTTCAGGAAGACATATCAAAATCAATTGAAAGATATAAAATAGTCCCGAAAACTATGAAAGACTTGACACGAAAAAAATACGGATTATTCTTTAAACTGTTATTTGTGTTGGCATATTGTTATGTACTGAGATACAGTCACTAGGATATATGTAAAAATATTACCCATAATTAACGTAGTTTACTTTAACGCAACCATAATTATCTATTGATACTAAAAGTTTAGTAATATAATTAATGTTGAACGTTACTTGAAAAGCCTACATGTTACACTAAATAACAAAGCAAACCAGAAAGGAGGAGTGAGTTTTAAATGATTTATAGTTTATGGTTTAGAACCATAAACGACGTTCTAATAGGCCATCGCAAAAAGTTGTGAAGCTGAGGGAGTGAAAATAACTATCGTAGAAGACAGTGCAGGATCAGGAACAATTCTGCTGAAGAATTTAGTGTAATTGTCGGGTGTATTTGTACAAAAATTCCATTTAAGTGGAACTAAGCAACTTATGTTCGATGCAAAAGTGTTAACAACAAAAATAAACCTTGACATCCATCAATTCAAAACCTCGTGTTGAAGAACGAAAGGAAGCCATAGCTTTTCGGCTACAGTTAAGCGGAGACACCAGTGAATAAATGAAGTACCCTACCATAGTACTTAATACACAAAATAATTAATTGTGACATACCATCAAAAGTATTTTTGAAATTTCTTTCAAATTTAGTTACAGGAAGTCGTCGCCATTACATGATTTCTTATGCTGGTATAGAACTTTCTGAAATATCTGCCGCTTGACTTGAAAATGTTTCTTAATTTAGCGATTCAATATCACATATGGCCTTCTAGTTATCTTTCTTAAAATCTTTTCTACGTTTCCAATGACCAGTTTCCTAATTATTTTACTTTAATTCCTCTTATATTTCTTAGTTTAGTTCCTAGTTCTAAGGGATTCCTTAGCCATTCGTTAATCTTATTTGCATCCCTTATTACTGATTGCTATCCCTATCTGCATCAAATGTTTGTTACAGCTACTATGCGTGTTAATAAATAAATACTAAATACCTAACGCTGATTCCTCAAGGTATTTGTAGCAAAGAATAACTTACAAATGTAAATAATAGTAAAGGATACAGATTTTGCTCAAATCCTAAACTGCTTGCACTTCCTAAACTGAATAAACGCATGTTACTCCTTTTCTCATAGCAACAGCCATATAAAACTTAACAAAACAAAATCGGTAATGAATAAGGCAACCTTACCAACATAATATAAACAACAGAAACACGTTACGTTAATATAGTTATAAAACACAGGTGGCACTTTAGTCGATAATATTTATTATAGATTACCCCTATCTGCATCAAATTTTGATATAGCAGTTATTTGTGCTAATATATACTTAGAAATGATTTATACAACGTATTTCTTAATCAAAGACTTTCACTTACTAATGTTGAACTTACATTTGGAACTTTGACCAACCTTGCCAATGGCTTCATATAAAAGTTTAAATATTGAGCATAAGTTACCGAGTTCCTGGCATTTGAATGCATTGGATTGCCTCTACTGTTTACAATAAGAAATTATTTTACTAAAGAATTCTCATAAAAATCGTACTTCTTTCCAAAAGCTACTATGCTGTGTGCTAGAGGAGTAGCCATTGCTTCTACAAAAGTGATCAGAAAGCTGTAAAATATAGGCAGAAATTTGGATTTCTAAACGGTCAAGAGATATACACATTTGCTATTTCAAAAATGTGCCACGCTTCCCGTTATCTTGATTCTACCAATACTCACAAAGCCACACGATCGATGGAGTCGGAAGACTAAAATATTACGCGACATATTTTATGTTCAAATACGTACCAAATACATAACGCTGATTCCTTAAAAGTGCTTGGAGTAAATAATGTCTTAAAAGATATAAATAATAGTAAAGGATACAGATGTGGCTCAAATCCTAAACTGCTTGCACTTCTGAAGACTTAAACGAGTGAATATACACAGAACATCTGTTATTTCAGCTACTTCCATAGTAACAGCCTGTATAAAACTTAACAAAACAAAATAGCAAGGAAAGTCAACCTTACCAACATAATACAAACAACAGAAGTACGACGTGACATTAAAATAGCTATAAAACACACATGGCGTTTTAGTTACCAATATTTATTATAGATTATTATGCAAACTTAGTGTTTAAGTCAGGGGCGGAGGGTGAGGCATTATATTGACCGTACAGTAAATAAATAAAACAATTAAATAAATAAATAATAAATGACTGAATGAATAAATAATAAATGAATAATAAATGAATAAATAAATAAGGGTTCTTAAAATATAAATATGTGTACCAATTTCAAACGATTTATGTAATCTTATCAATAATCCATGCTATTTTATAATATACTGTACCAAACAGAACGTACACGGAAACGGAAATAGGTATTTATTACATCCGTACTCTTGTTACGCACAGGTGTAACGAGTACAGCAAAAGTTTGATAATACAATTCATGGAGAATGTCATACGAAGCGTTCGTGTACGATTTCACGACAGAGAGACAGTTATCTTAAGTACTGTGCTTTACTGCACTCTAACTGATAAAGCGTAAGTTATGCGCCAGAGGAATTTCGGCACTACCTTCTGCCATAAGAAGCCGTGTATAAGCAGACATCCTATACCTTAACACAGGCGCTTACGAGCGTAGACGTTGCCATTCTGTAATCGGTGCAAAGCCACAGAAAACAACCAGGACAGAGCGCTTGCGTTTAACGCGCCTATTCACACGAGGGAGTAGACACTCAAAAACAATCTTTTTTTTTGCGCAATTCCTATACACTTCTCTTTCTTTCACTTTCATATAGATGGTGCCATGGCATAGGGGCACTATCTCAGAAGCCGCCCCTGGTTTAAGTGAAGCATGGTGCACACAAAGCTGCTTAAGCAAGTCCACCCATTCCAATTTGCACTTTAAAATAATTTAACTGTAACACATTCACCAAAACGTTAATGCTTTGTGGCATTGGGTTGTTATGAAATGTTTGTTAGAATTGATTTTAATTGGTTGTAATAATTTGTCATTATATCCATTTAAAACCTTGATATATTTATAATCATGTGCTTCCATAATGAAGAGAACAGCTTTATTTAAAAAGGAAAGGACATATGAATTTCAAAACAAAGCAAATGTTCACATACATTTTACAAGAAGAAACCAAAAGATCCTCTTTACCTTTCTTAGAACTATGCAGTGTAAAAATACGGCAGTAATCTTGAATTGGGTATTAGAACGTATATCCGAGAACATTGCTTCTACATCGTAGATGAATATTTGTAATTTAATAAATACCCTTAGGTTGCTCCGATCAGCAAGATCTATTGCTTACCTTATTTAAGTCGGAGCTTCCAGACCACCTAGAGGCGAAGTTCAATACACCGTTTTAGAGAATTGAAACAGTTATTTTATGTTGTCCCCAAAGAGTTTCAAATATTGTATTATGTGAGGTTAAGTAGAGTGAGTCATGCACAGAGAAGCTATGTAAGTGGAAATGACGTCACAAAAGTGTTGAATAACAAACTTATTTGGGATTGGTGTGACGCGTATATCGTAAAACGTGGACCAATCAGATATAAAAGACTTTATGTTGCCATGGAGGATATTCAATATTCCTCTAGGGGGGTCGAACTATTAGCGAAATGCTAATGTGTAGAAGAAGATGAACTGGTTATTCATCTCCTAACAGTCACCGTGAACGGATGTAAAATTCTCTTCTTAAACGCCGTTGTGTGCGGGAGAATATAAGTCTATTCTCATAACAATCATCGAGTATAACTAGATAATCTTTACATTAAATATCATCGCTAGAAGACACACAATTTAATTATTATACACGGTAGTGAACAACCGTATAAAACTTTTGATTCTTGCACGCATCCAGATATAAACGCGTCACATCATGTGAATCTTGTGTAAGAATAGTGTTATAAATGTTGTATCATACATTTTGTTCGAACTGGTGTTGATTGAAGTAAGGAAATAAAAGTTTCTATATTATTTAATACAGAGAAAAATGATTACTCATTTTACGTAAAATTTCCTTCCGCCGTACCACCCCTGTAAAAGAAGATATCTTGCTCAACCGACTGAAGTCACGCCGAGGTAAGCTGGGACTTCAAGAACCATCTATTCCATCCACCAAAATGTCGCCACATCGAGGGATATAATTACTCCATCACCCATTGACGTTGGGAATCTACCCAAACCACTTCAACCCTGTTCCAAATGGTCACCTCAACGAGGGGCATAATTCGTCATCCATCAATACGATTCGACATAAACCCTGCAACAGAATCATTAATATTTTCTAAATGTTTGGGTTTCCAATACATCCGATTTAAGGAAACAACAGGAAATATTAAAGGTAATGAAAACCGAAGTGACTAAACCTTGCGCTTTGTAAGTTATTTCAACAAAAGGTGCCTACATCAGTTAAACGAGTAATGGCTACAAGTATACCAGAAGGGGCCCCCAAACTTGTTTATCGAATGTAATGGAACAAGGGATCGTAACAACGGTGTGATGGGCATTGTTTGGTGAGATAATACAAAATCTAACTGCTCATTGTTTGTGGAATTAATGGGCCATGTTGTTCCCCCACAAATGCTGGGGGAGAATGAATTAACACTCCTTTATTATTACAAAATGCCCTTTCGTATTATTTGAGGAAGCGTAAAAAGGTATGATTTGTGAAAAAATTATTTTCCGCGATTTCAGTGACAAACCCCTGACAAACAGATAGAAAAGAAACAAAAAATCCATTTCAAATGAATAATATTCGCTTTAGTGCAGCGCAAAAACTTTGAACTTTGTTGACGCTATTGTAAAATGTCTCAGTTTTGTGGAATTACTGACGCTTGCAAAATATTCATGTAACTTCAGGTGGAATATTTCCCAAATTATCATATGCTTATTTAATACACCTTATCACTGATAAGTCATATTCGCGTGAATTAATATTAAGGTGAGAAATTTGTAACTTTGGACGTTTTGGCTTACTGAAAACCCAGCTATTTTATAAAGGGATGATATATTATAGCTGTCAAAATTTTTGCATTACACCTGAATTTCACTAATCACTTTGTTGAAATATTTAATTAGGTCAACAATCCCCTTAATAGAGGTTCATATACTACTGCGGTATCTTCCCGCTTTATATCATCCTATAGAAATTAATAGGAGAAATGTTTAAGAGCTTTCCGGACCTTAGTATGCATGTCTAGCTATCTATAGATAACGTTTGGCTTTTTTGGAATTTTGGACGGAAATTTAATAAGAGTATTTTTATTCCAGCCTTAAGGAGATCTGTGTTTGATTCTCGTGGACCGCACAGTCTAAAGGTGGGCTTTTTCATGACTTTGTGAGGCCGGAAGCTGGAATTATCTCTCATTTACAAGGATTTCCTTTTTATCACTTCCCTTTCCTTCTCTTCTCTACGGTGTCAAAGGGCGAAGCTGTTTCCTTAAAGGACGGATGATGATAATTTTTTTTTTAATTTACGTCCTCCAACGTTAAGTCATATCGGACGGTAAACGAATTGGTTGAAATGATGCTCAATTGAGCCAAGGTCCATGGAGCTTACAGTTATCCGACATTCGTCTTGAAGGATAAGGATAAAACCTGGCAAAACCTTGTCCAGGTAACTCACCCTGACCGAGATTCAAACTCGGGACCTCTTGAACGTGACACAGACATGCTACTATCTAAGCTACCGAGACGGGAGATGATGATATATACAAGTGCTTGGTCGCCGGCCCCCGACCATCAGTTTGGATTTCGTCCTGGGCACTCGACAGTTCAGCAGTTACTGCGGGTGGTGGATACCGCCGTCCTGGATTTCCAGGAAGGCGCCTTCACGGCTGCGGTTTCGTTGGATGTCGAGAAGGCCTTCTCTACGATATGGCATGGCAGACTCGTGTATAAATTGATCCAACTGGGGCTCCCAACACAGATGATCAACATTCTACACAGCTTCTTGTAACACCGCACTTTTAAAGTCACAGTTGCGGGGAAAACATTAACACTTAGACCAGTGAGAGGCAGAGTCCCCGAAGGCTCTGTACTATCTCCCAACTTATTCAGCGTCTTTATGGCAGATTTCCCCACAGAATCACGAGTCGTAATGGCGCAATACGCTGACGACGTGCTTCTGTTCTGCAAAGACAGATACATACTCAGAGTCTTCAACCCCATACAGAGACACCTCCGTCTCACACAACAGTGGTGCCGGCGTTGGCGGATGTCCGTTAATCCGGAAAAAAGCCACCCCATACTTTTTACAAAGCGCCACACCCCTGCAGACTGCCCCAAATTCAGCTTTCGAGGTCGAAGAATAGAGTGGACTGAATCTGTCCGATACCTTGGAGTAACATTGGATAGAGGCCTAACCTTTCGCCAACACATCAGAGACCTAGCGGCAAGGGTACAGGGAGCATTCGCTTCCCTGTATCCTATGCTGGGGTCGAGCTCGATGCCGCTTGGCCTGAGGTTATAGCTCTTCCGAGCGCTGGTGATCCCCGTGATGCTATATGCCTACGAGAGCTGGGGCATGGCCGTAGATAGCTATTTAGCATGGTTTCAACGTGCACAGAGTAGAGGACTACGGTCCATCTATTCTGTGGGTCGCTATTTTACTACCAGGTTGCTTCACGAAGCCTCGGGACTTCCATATGTGGAGGATGAAGTTAGGCGCCGAGCTTCAAAATTCTACGCAACTTTACCAACTCACAGAAGCGCCCTTGTTAGATCACTGGGAGATTATGACCCCACTGGACGCCGTTCTAGACAACATCGGGTCCCACGCATGGCATGCGGGCACCCAAGATAACCCAGGAGCTAATCCTAACAGCAGCTGAAGCTGAGCTCCACATAGTCTCCTAAGTTATTTGTCAACAAAATTCTCCCCAACCTAAATTAAATTAAAAACACCAGGGTGTGGTTATTGCATCCTGTCCCTTCACCCCGAAGGTGAACATTGTAACCTACACAAAATTCATCAACCTCAAAACCTACACCATATCCATCCTACAAAATCCCGTTTTCGAATACCTTACCTGCGGTAAAACCCTTAACGGGTGGGCACGCAGCAAAAACCTTCTGGCTATATACAGCCAGCCAGCACCACATGGTCATGGTCTTTGGTCACGACGCTCGTTGTTATGGTCGTTAGAGCGTATGTCTCTAGCGTTCCCTCGCGTAGAGGATGACGGGTTGCAGTCCGGCCTTGTGCATGAGTGTATTGTGTATGTGTACAACTAGAGGTAACATATCCCTCCGATGTCCAAATGAGTTCTTCCTCAAAGGCCAAAAAAAAAAAACTGTTTGGTCACCAGGCCCCTTTCAAAAACTAAATCATGGCAATAGCCAGAGATAAACAAATCGAACAATTAAAAAGTCCAAACAAAATAGGTATAAATTAAATATGTTCAATTAGGGTAAAAGACAATGAAAATCAAAAATACCAAAAGGCATAATAATACTTTCAAAATTAAATGTTATAGCTTTGCATGACAAAACAAAGTACCTGCCTAGCGGTGGTCGAATAAATTTTGTTCTTTTTTTTTGGGGGGGGGGGGTTGGGCTTGCATTTTCCAAAGATTTTTCCTGCCCTTTTTCACTGCCATTTTGGGGAAAGAGGGAAAGATCTACCTGCTCCACGTCCTCTATAGAGGAGGATCGCCTTCCAAATATTCCCGGATAATTTCTGGTCACTTAGGAGCAATGATTGACTTTTATAGACTTTCCACGAGAGAATTAAAAAAAAATCCTGCCCTTTTTCACTGCCATTTTGGGGAAAGAGGGAAAGATCTACCTGCTCCACGTCCTCTATAGAGGAGGATCGCCTTCCAAATGTTCCCGGATAATTTCTGGTCACTTAGGAGCAATGATTGACTTTTATAGACTTTCCACGATTTCCACGAGGCTGAGAATAAAGCATTTTTCAACTTGTGCTGAATCAACCTGAGAATTTGTTAGCATAGAGCTGCAACTGACAGCTTTCACAACTTTTGACTTAAGCAGCCTGAGTCGAAGAAACTGCTTCGACCAGGAGCGTGCCATTGCGAGATCTAGTACATGCCTTCACAGAACTAGCAATACCATCTAAGCCCTTCTGAATAACGAACGGGTCTAGGGTATTAAACTTCCGATCTTCCTCAGTTCTATACATAAGTAGCGAGGACCACAAGACTCGACTACTTCCGTTCCACTTTTGATATTTTTTTTTTGTTATGAAATTTTACCGTAATAAATGAGCTAGGTTTCATCCCCCAGTGCTCCCCACCCAACACGCAGTCGCCGGGTGCGCCAACCCCGTACCTACCGCAGTAGGCCCGTGGGGGGATGAGTGAGTGATGATGAGTATAAGGGCGCTCAACTACAGAGGTCATCAGCGCCCTTTTTAAATGAAACTGGTCATGGCAAAAGCCAGATATAAATCATTCTAAAACAGTATATGTTAAAAAAGACAAAAAATACATACGCCTTGAAAAAATAAATAAATAAATAAAATAAAAATGTCGTCCAAAAACCATAAATTCTATTTGCTAAATCCTAAAATCTAATCTCGAAAAGAATCTAAAAACCTTCTCCACTACTGCGTGATCGTCCGCTAGAATTTCTGCAAAGCTGACCGGCAGCTGCAGAGACGTCCTAAGGTCTGCTAGGTGAAAACACTCTAGCAGCACGTGTCGTACAGACAACGCTTCATTACAAAACGGACATAGTGGAGAAGGCTCCTTTTTAAAAAGAAAACTATGAGTAAAAATGCAGTGTCCAATTCGTAATCGAGCCAAACTCACCTCCTCGCGACGAGATGACCGACAGGAGGTAACCCAGGGAATAGGAAGTTCTTTGACAGATCTAAGTTTATTATTGTGGAGAGCAGACCACTCTTCCTGCCAGCAGGTTTGCACAGCTCTCCGCAATTCGGCCCTAAAGTCTTCCGATGTCACAGATGGTATTCGAACCCTGGGCTTCATGATAGCCGTCTTGGCTGCTGAATCCGCCATTTCATTCCCCCGCAAGCCTACGTGACCAGGAATCCATGCACACACCACGTTAACACCAGAAGCGTGTAAAACGTGGAGGGCATCCTGTATACGCTGCACAATAGGGTGGTAGCTGTACAGCTGCCGTAGGCTTTGAAGTGCACTGAGGGAATCACTCAGGATTAAGCAGTCCCCCAACTTTCGTCGGCGTACGTGTAAAATGGCCCGGTATATTGCATAAAGCTCTGCAGTAAAAATGGAAGTGCTAGTGTGGAATCCGAATGTATAGGGTTCGGTTCCACACACGAAAGCACAACCAACGCCATTTGAGTTCTTGGAGCCATCAGTATAAATTACAAAATGGTCCTCATATCGCGATAAAAATTCTAAAAAACATGTGCGGATACTAGACATAGACATGGTAGATTTATCATATTTAGTCATGCCCAGATCAACCGGGGACGCTCTGCACAACCAAGGAGGGTATGTCCTCTCCCCCCTAGGATACATCTTGGGCATGTCAGTATCAAGATGTCTAAGGAGCTCCCGGAAACGAAAACCAGGTGGCTTTGGTTTAATAGTAGTGTTCCTATAACGCACGTCCATGAAGGTATTAAAGAACGGCGTAAACGATGGATGTGTGGGCATGCAATTAAGTCCACAGCCATAATTGGCTAATAACATGTTGCGCCTGTACTGCAGAGGAGGTTCTGCAGACTCAGCATACAGGCTTATAACTCGGCTCGTTGGAAATGCCCCAACAGCTATACGTATGCCACAGTTATGGACTGTGTCTAATCTCTTCAGCACAGATGGTCGTGCTGAGCCATAAACGATACTACCATAGTCTAATTTGGAACGGATGAGTGCCCGATAAAGTCGCAATAACACTGCACGATCCGCTCCCCACGATTTTCCACTTAGTACCCGCAAGATATTCAAAGATCGGTCACATCGTGCCTTCAGTTGTGCTATATGCGACGACCAACTAAGTTTTCTATCAAATATCAATCCAAGGAACCTCGTCTCATCTGCAAAAGGTAGTAGATCAGCGCCTAGCCGGAGCCTTGGACGTAGTCGACTCTGCTGACGCCAGAAGTTTACACAGATGGTTTTCTCAGCGGAAAATCGGAAGCCGTTTTTTAAACTCCAACTCTTAAGGTTGTCCAAGGTGGTCTGAAGACGGCGCTCTAAAAACGGAGTGCGCTGAGATGTACAGTAGACGGCAAAGTCGTCTACAAATAGGCATGACGAGACACCTGGAGGTACACATTTCGAGATAGAATTAATCGCAATAGCAAACAACGTAACACTTAGTACCGATCCCTGTGGTACACCGTTCTCTTGAACAAAAAGGTTCGAAAAAACCGAGCCAACCCTTACTCGGAATACGCGGTCTTTCAGGAATTCCTGAAGGAAGAGTGGTAGGCGTCCACGTATATTCCAGGTGTGCAGAGTACGTAGCAACCCTGCCCGCCAACACGTATCATAAGCCTTTTCGAGGTCAAAAAATATTCCGACTGTTTGACAGTTCTTAAGAAATCCGTTCATAATCTGTGTCGACATGGACACAAGATGATCCACTGTTGAACGGCGTCGTCGGAAACCGCACTGGATGTTATTCAGTAGGTTGTGCGTTTCCAGCCACCATACCAACCGCCCATTTATCATGCGTTCCATCACCTTGCATACGCAACTGGTGAGGGAAATAGGGCGGTAGCTAGAAGGGAGGTGACGGTCCTTGCCAGCTTTCAAGATAGGTATAATGGTAGCTTCTCGCCACTTTTCAGGAAACGTGGCATCAACCCAAACACGGTTATAGACCTCGAGCAGGAATGCCTTACCTTCAGGTGAGAGATGTTGTAACATTTGAACGTGGATTCCGTCCGGTCCTGGTGCTGTCAGTCGCGATGACGAAAGAGCGTGTTCTAGCTCTGCCAAGATGAAGAGGCGGTTATAGTCTTCAAGGTTTCTGGAACTAAACACGAAACCTTGAGATTCTACCTGAGTCTTAATTGAGATAAACTCAGGAGCATAATTGCATGAGCTAGACACCTGAGCGAAAGCACAGCCGAAGGTGTTAGCCACAACAAACGGATCAACAACAACTCCTGCAGTTGTTTTCAGACCAGCGATTGGCAGGTGGGTTGATTTTCCGGCCACGCGCCTTAATTTATCCCATACAACAGATGAGGGTGTACATCTGTTAAAAGATGATACAAATTTGTTCCATGAGGTCTTTTTGCTATCCTTAATTATTTGCCTAGATTTTGCACGCGCTTTCTTATACTCAATTAGATTACTTAGCGTAGGGTGTCGTTGGAATACCCTTAGAGCACGTCTACGAGCACGAATAGCATTCCGGCAGTCGTTGGTCCACCATGGGACAGGAAATCGACCGGGTTGGGTAGCCGAACGTGGAATAGACTGTTCTGCAGCGGAAAGAATTTTCTCTGTGAGATGATCGACTAAATCATTCACAGAATCGTGCTCGTTGTATTCAAAGACAGCCAACTGGGTGTAAAGATTCCAGTTGGCACGATCAAAGCGCCATCTAGGGATACGTGAGGGAGACACATCTTGTGCTAAGAGACTAAGAAGACATGGAAAGTGGTCGCTGGAATGTAAATCAGAGATGACATTCCACTGTAATGAAACAGCTAACTGGGATGAACACACTGCCAAATCGATGTGCGAATAGGTGTTAAACGCGTCTGAGAGGAATGTGGGCTCTCCGGTGTTCAGGAGAACCAAGTTATTGCTCTCCAGGAATTTTGCAATGAGGTTGCCTCTCGAACATGCCCGATTTGAGCCCCAAAGTGGGTGATGGGCATTAAAGTCTCCAACTATTAGAAATGGTGTTGAAAGTTGGGAAACCAGATCTTCAAGGTCAACTAACGAGAGGTCATCTGATGGCGGGAGATATACAGTGCAAATGCAAAATTCTATTGATGGCAGCTTAATCCTTACAGCTACAGATTGTAAATCAGACTGTAGCTGTAACGGATCTACAAATATGTCATCCCTGAGGAGCATCATAGTACCCCCGTGTGCAGGAATGCCCTCTTCTGTTTCAACATCACACCTCAGTGGTGTGTAGCGTCTGATTTTAAAGTTGTCTTGTGGTCGTAGCTTAGTCTCTTGTAAGCATACCGCTAAGGGGTGATGCTTACTGAGCAAAAGTTCCAATTCTGGTCGATGCGCTCTTAATCCTCGTATGTTCCATTGTAGGATAGCCATTGGAACTATGGGATATAAGATGTAAAGGTAGTCTACATTAAGACGACTTCATGGGTGGCCGAATCAATTTGCCCTTTTTCTTTGGTGTAGGGCTAGTTTCGGCAGGTTTATCCTGCCTCTTCTTTGCTGCAGATGTAGCAGCGTGGTCAGCTGTTTCATGCTCCATATCCTCTATGGAAGAGGACGGTTTTCCTTCTACAACCTTCGATTCGAGGGGCTCGAAGCGATTGGAAATTCCGACCGACGTAGATGACGGTCGCCGGTCGTGGTCCTCCCCAGAAGATGACTCCGACGATGATCTCGGAGACGCTCTAGGGCTACGTTTCTTGGACTTTTCTGGAGCAGACTTTGTGCTTTCTTTCAGGAAGGCAGTTCTATCATACTGCGTCTTGAACTTGATCTCTGGTGCTTGGTATACAATGGGCAATTTCGTCCTGTTGTTAGAAGTGGATGCTTTCTCAGGCGACTTCACTGACTTGTTATTTTCAGTAGTCTGTGTTCTCGGAGTTTTAGATGTTGTTACTGATGCTCTTGGTTGCGATCTAGGCACTAGAACTTTCTCGGATATTGTTGCCCCGTTTATATCAGATGTTTGGGTACCAGCCTCCCGTTTCGGTGACGGAGTAGCCGCCACAGAGCTATAGGTACGGGAGGTGGTTGAAGAGGGCTTGAGAATACATAGAAGTTTCCGGGCTTCCGAAAAGGATACCTTTTCTTTAACCCGGATCTCCTGAATAGCTCGCTCTTCAATATAACGGGGGCAATCTCGTGAACTTGATGGATGTTCACCGCTACAATTTACGCATTCCGGAGGTGATGTACATGCATTTTCATGCATGCCGGCTCCACAGCTGACACATGTAGGTGCGCCTTTACAGAATGCACTAGTGTGACCGAACCGCTGACATTGGTAGCATCTCAGAGGGTTAGGTATGTATGGTCTAACCTCAATCACTTCATATCCTGCCCTGATCCTTTGAGGGAGATCTACCCGATCAAAGGTCAGGAACAGGGTACGAGTAGGAACCATATCCCCTCGTTCTCTCCTTTGGACACGATAGACTGCAGTTACGCCTTGTTCCTGGAGGTTCTCCTGAATATCCTCGTTGGACATTCCATCCAACGCGCTAGTGTTTACAACACCGCGCGAGGAATTCAGGGTCCTATGCATCTCCACTTTGACTGGATAACTGCCCAGCATGTTGGCTTTCAGTATCTTTGCTGCCTGGGATGCTGTAGTTGCTTCCACCAGCAGCGTGCCATTTCTAGATTTTGTACATGATTTAACTGCACCAGCTATATTGTCAAGACCTTTCTGTATAATAAACGGATTAACCGTAGAAAACGTTCTACCTTCCTCCGTTCGTTTAATAACTAAGTAGCGAGGACCACACTCAACTACTTGTTTAACACTGTTTTCAAACAGATCCTTTCCACGTTTATTGTGTTTTGGGGGGTGTTGTTTAGCCATAAATGTTGGTCTAAATTTCATCCCCCAGTGCTCCCCACCCACCACGGAGTCCAACAAGGGGTCATCCCACTGGGATGACAGGGCTACACAGGGGATATAGCGAGCTCGCCGTCCCACTCACCCTGGAGGTCGGTACAATACCTAGTCCTGGCCGATTGATTAGGGGTGGGTTAGTCCCTAACCTCCCGTTTAGGCGAAGCAGAAGCCAAAGTAGTGTATTAGAAATGCGCACCCTCCCCGAATTCAGAAAAAATAACTGTTACGAGCTCAGATACGCATCCCTCAACTACCAGGACAAACCTTTCCACCGACACGGGTCTCCACGCACGGCCTACACGTGGGTGGGCCTGTTGACCGTCTCCCTCAACCACGAAGAGGAGCCCACACGAGGGAGACTGTTGGCTCGGGACCCCGGGTTCGCCAAACCCGTACCTACCGAAGTAGGCCCCTGGGGGGACCATGGTGGGTGTTTCATGGCTGGAACCACTGCTGCGGCTAGTTCTAATGCTGGTCCCCTTTCTTTTCTGAATTCTAACATTCTTAAGTTGACTATTTCTGCCATGAGCACTTGTTTGAAGCACAGCTCTTCCTCGTCTTTGTTGATAACGCTATTTTTCTCCTTTCTGCTGCCTGAGAGTTTTTGGGAGTTTCAGGCGAGTTAATTTTCCTTTTTAGGGAACTCTTTTATAATATATTATTTGGTTTGGAGGAGGCTTGCATAGATAGTATTGCGTGTGCTTTGCCAATTCTGTAGCACCGTCCAAGAATCCTAAATACGCCACTTATAGCGCTACGTCCACCATGGTAGGTGTTTCGGTAGCTGGAAACACTGCTGCGGCTAGTTCTAATGCTTGTCCCTTTTCTTTTCTGAATTCTAACATTCTTAAATTGACTATTTCTCCCAAATGAAGATCTTCTTGCTGACCTGCAGGTTGGTGCCATTTGTTTGTTTCACAGAAACTGCACGGAATAACTCAGCTTCTCATCCTGCTTCATTTTATTCCACTTTTTACCTGATATTTGCGCAACAATCTTCATTTTGTCTGCCTTTAACTTTTCTGGTGGCGCATGAAGAATACCATAAACGGCGGTATAGGCCTCTTAATTGGTTTCCCAAGTTTCTGAGATTTCTTTGAGTAGTTGTATCTCTCGGAAGGGTCAGTTTCCTCCATCTCTTCCAATAGTGTATAATGTCCGCAACGTTTAAATTTATTCTAATTTCTTGCAGAAATAAGGAGCATGGCGGAACCCAACCTTCATTACTATCGAATTTTGACGTATTTGTATGTATCAAGTCGTAGAATTATAAATTTGAACATTAGATTCAAACACCATATGACATTTGATTTACCTGGTTGTTATGTAAGTC